>OY735232.1:24338370-24378370 GCA_963457665.1 Thysanoteuthis rhombus | reverse complement strand
TTCGATTTTGATTGTTTTATCTTTGTCAACAATGCATCCGTTGAACATGACATTTATTTTTTGAGTTCACGAGGAGACCAAATTTATAGGCCTTTTCATTTAGTTCATCTACCATTATTTGGATATCATGGATATTATCAGCAAAAAGGTCGATGTCCTCTGCTAACTGTTTGTTTACGTATTCGGTATCTATCCTTTTTTTTTTCCTTTTTTCCCCCCCAGTCTAGGTTTCGGAAGATAATTTTGAGACAGATCTCGAAGTGTTTAGGAAAGTAAAACACCTTTTTTTTTTTAATGCAAAAATGTTATTATAATTATAAGAGAAAGGAATATACACTTATGTAAAATACGATTGGCTAACATATACCGAACAATTCCCTCGAAGAAAATTATATGTATAAGTGAATCAAATGCTGAAGGTTCAAGTCTCCAGTATCATTCGCCCCTAAAAACAATTTAAAGCAATTTTTGTGATTTCATACCATATGTGTCTTTTTTGTTAGGGATAGACACTAAGTCTTAACATTTCCGAATTGGCTCAAATTCGTTTACATTAATAACTTCAAGTTTTTTTCCTGAAAACATTGCACATTAAAAAAGAATCAAAAGCAACACAAGTGGTATTTTTCGTGCGTTCCATTGTTAGGATAATCAAATTTGTGGCGGGAAATTCCATAGAATTTGAGATTTAGGTGGTTATTTAGCTGCAATATCAACGATCGTTAAAACGAGGTTTCGTGTATTAAAGAAATGTAAAACGATGTATTGGTGTATTTATTTATGAGCATACACACTTGTGCAAACATTTATGCGGATATTTATAAAGCTCAACTTGGTCTGGCGCAGAGCCAAAAGCCCAGGGCACTTAGTGAGAATCGAATGAACTATATAGAAGTCATGGTGTGGTAGATAAGCTAGTTAACCGTTATCCCACGGTGAGGTGATTCAGTTCAAACGTTCATTGCTAAAACGAGAGATAGATTGAGATGAACTGGTTCAATAAGAACACAACCACACACACACAAATACACACACACACATATATATACATATATATATATATATATATATATATATATATATATATATATATATGAACATAGTATATATGAACGGAGAAAATATGTGCAGGTTAAATTAGATATGAATCGACTATTATGTTGTATACAGATATATAAATCTAGAAACTGTCTAGAGTTTCAAATCATGTCCGTTGTTTTCAACTGAATATGCCTAAAAGAAGAAAAATTGCGACCGAAATACACATTATTCAAAATATATGAATATACACTTAATATCAATCAAAGAAAGTTAAAATTTTTGATTATTATTTCCCGATATCAGTTGCTCTTAATCACGAATCAATGGTCGTCATCCCACGATTGTTAGCACGCTGCATGGAATGGATATAATAGATAAGTCCTCAGCGCTACTCGAACTAGCAACCCTAGATATACTTCGGATAACCCTGTATCATGACATAAACATCTGCCCTTGCGCAATGCTATGGTTTACAGTTGATTTGTTTGAATGATGGTTCAGCAAGGAAGTTGGCAGCTGTTGCATGGCAACTGCTGTTCTCAAGTTGAAAATGTAACACGGCAGACAATCACACAGCTTAGATGGAAAGTTATTCCACAAATGGCGTATTCTCCAGACCTGTCAATTTCAGACGATAATTTGTTTTGCTCAATGCACCACTTCTTGCCGTTCAGCATTTCCAACAAATTGAAGATATCGAAGATATAGAAGAATTCATCGAATCCAAGAATATTCTCGTCTCTCCATAAGAGGATCTGTCTGTCCGTCCGCCGGTAGGCCTGTACCCCATATTGCTAGTCGGGTGTACTCAATTTTTTCTTGAAATTTGGTTGGGTAGCCCTTTGATGAATGTCTCTTATGTAGAAAGAAAACTTCCCCTCAGAGTCACGTAATCTGGCAATAATTGCATTTATGATCGTCCCCTTATTATTTCTCGGGTGTACTGTGCCAGTTTTTCATGAAATTTGGTTGAATTGCCCTTTGATAAATGCCTAGAAAGAAAACTTCCCCTCAGATTCACGTGATCTGGCAATAATCGCATTTAGGCCTGTCCCCATATTGTTTCTTGGGTGTACTGAGTCAGTTTTTCTTGGAATTGGGTTGAGTTGCCCTTTGATAGATGCTTGTTACTCAGAAAGAAAACTTCCCCTCAGAATTACATGATCTTGCAATAATTGCATTTGAACTTCAGGGAACTCCTCGTTGAACTTCCGTTTTTTGTGACTCGACACTCAATTTAACTGAAAAGTAGCATGATGAAGCTATATGAAATCAAGGAAATACTTTAAAGACTTAAAAATGGTGCTATGGATGCATTTGAATAGAAACGTTGTCAAAATGCTAGAAACTCTTGCATCAATTTGAAGATAGCATAGTCAATTCAGTCGACGGATGATGTAATGTTTAATAAAACAAGAAAAAATACTTTGATGACTAAATAATGATGCTATGAATTCGTAGATTTTCCTCAAAATGTTGGAATATTTTGTTTTAAGATAATATTAAGGTTTTGAATAAAATACCTATGTTGAGAGAGTTTTCAATGATTTAAATAAATGTACTTATGACTTGAATAAAATCTATTCATGTTTGAATAACGCTATAAAATGTTTTCGACTAGTGATTAAGAAGGGCCACTGACGTCCACATGAATAAGGAACTTGAAATCAAAATTGATTTTAAGCCGACCTGAATGCATCCGATGTGGTTCATAGACGTTTTGTAAGCATCAATGCAAAGTCACAGAGATGGTAGACTCAAATATATCAATATAAGTGGTTTTGTCATGCGTTGAAATAAAAACATTGTTTCTTTGAGTATTATTGTAAGAATTCTTTCTTTTTTGTTAATTTATAAGAGTAGAATATATAACTGAAATGAACCGGCCAGCTTAGTTCGGAAACAATTCATGAATTTCTAAGACATTCCCACATTCAAGTCCCTTCTTTTGTTTTGTATTATATATATATATATATATATATATATATATATATATATATATACATATATACATATATATATATATATGTATATATTTATATATATATATGTATATATATATATATATGTATTTATATATATGTATATATATATATATATATATAATACCATTATGCAGGTCTATACTTGTACTTGATATTTATTCAGAGATACGAGTATGAACAATATTATATAAATGTATATGTGCATAATTGTGTGTATGCGTGAGTGTGGACATATATGATGTTTATATAAGTATAGTCCACTTAGATATAAATCATATATGACAGATACCTGTTGAAGTTGACAAGGGGTAAAACATTTTTATGGGTATCCCTACGTAGGAGCAAGGTAGTAATGGAAAAATTGTTTGCTCAAGTACTTGATGACTCACTGTCGTACCATGCCAATGATGATGCAATTAAAAGAATAGTTTGGGCTGTAAACCCACGCAGGGAAAAATGTGTTCATGCTGTTCTCATGGACATGAGTGTTCAGTGAAGATCAACTGTGTCAGATGAAAAATAGGCCCGTGCGTTCTAGTATCTGTCCCGATAACCTTTATTGAACCTTGTCAAATGTAAGTAAGTAGCAGATACGTTCTTCAGCCAATTAGCTGACAGTAAATTTAAGGGAGGCAATTAAATTTAATTTTTCTTGGAATCATTTCCCCTAAATGATGTGTTTCTTGCATACAGCCCGTGTATAATATATATATATATATATATATTATATATATATATATATATATATATATATATATATATATAATTTTTGTTATTGTGTCATCCACAGACAGCTGTTTCGTTGTATTACAACTCTTCAGTGTGACTATCGACTATCCATTTTCCCATCAAGTACCACGAGGTAGGATTGACACCATTGCTTCATACACACACACACACACACACACACACACACACACATACATACATATATATATATATATATATATATATATATATATATATATATATATATACACGCCTTCCTTGATATGTTTTATTTTTAATTCTATTTTTCTGGTCAGCAATGAGTTGCATATTTTAAACGTGTCAGCGGTCGGTATTTGTATCCTGGTAAAACAGAGGGGTATACAAACAATGCATCCTCAAGATAGGCACTTGTCAAGCTGAGACATAGAACCTGACCAGCAGACAGACCCTCACTGAAGACCATGGAACGGGACCAACATCACATCGATAGATCACTAGACAATACAATACATTAGGGAAAAAATAAGAGGTTGATATATCATACAATTCATTATAAAACTCAAATTGCAATGGGCTGGTCATGTTGCAAGAATATCTAACAACTGCAGAACATCATGACTCATGGTATCGATCCCCAGAGATCACATGCAAAACTGAGGCTGGCAAAATATAAGATGGCGAAACAGACTAGACTAGTTCAGAAAGTGCTGGCTCCGCGATGCCCATCATGGAGAGATCTAGTGAATCCTTGGGACGGTTGATACCCAAAGACAGACAATAAAAGACTGATGATGATGATGACGACAAGAAACAATTTTGTTTGTTAAATTTTAAGGCAACACTCACCACCATTTGAAGAGTGATGAAATAGAATCATTACTCTTCCTGCATATCACATTGGGCTCAACCAGAGTGGTATTTCCTCCCAGGAGGATTCCAAAGTCCCTGGGAGGAGAATACGACCTCTGATCAACTGAGCCAAACTATTGGAATATTGATCTTTTTAGAAAATACAATCTTTGAATGCTCTCGTTGAATAAGTATATCTTAGAAGGGTCATCTTTCTGAAAGATGTTAGAAGAGGTACATAGGCAAAAAGGTTGAGAACTACTGTGCCAGAAAAAATTAAGCTGGGTTCATTTTATACTTGACGTCCCGTCTCTCTTTTTCTCGCACTTCATTTGACTGTCAACTCTCTTTTCATCTGTTCCCTTCTACAGTATCTAGTATCAGTATTTGAACAAATTAGACACATGCATATATGGCTTAGTCAAAAGAGTTAAAAACAAGACCTTTACGCATCTTTACAAGGATCCAATCATTAGTTTGACAAAACGTGTATTTTGGTATGTTTTGCTGTTCTCAATGTCGAATTTCAGAAAAACATTTAAAAAAATTTTGATTATATTGTTGAATGAATTAAGCCGAGATTACAAATCAGAGCTTACATGATAACTTTGAACCTTATATCCCAAGTTGGAGTCAGCAACATTTCATTTGATTTTTCTGTCCCGGGTCCGAGCAGGTTACATGCAGGAATTAACCATAGAATAATAACAACACAAAACACATACGGCGAGCAATCGTTATGGTTGAGTTTTCGAAAATATTGAAACAATAGTAATTTACCTCAACAATATTACATAAACAAGTATAGACCACATCTATAAGCTGAAAATCCGATTATATAATATATGTACACAAAGAACATTTACATCTACCTATTTTCTTTCTTTCTTTTCTTTTTTAAGAATTTTCTCTCATTTTTCGCTTCTGTCTTTGCTTTCTTTTTTTTTTTTGCTTCCTTTCTTTTTTTAATTTCTCTTTTTGCTTCCCCCTTTTTAATTTCTATTTTCTTTTCTTTTTTCCTCTTCGTCTCTTTTATTTCATATTCATATCTATTTTTCATTATTTCTTTTTTTTTCTTATCTTTCTTTCATTCATTTAGTTTTCGCTTTAAAAATACATTTTCTTTCTCATATTGTCTCAACTTTCCGTTCCTTCATTCTTCACTATTTTCGCCCTTCCTTCTTTCCTTACTTTCTTTCTTTCTCTTTCTTTCTTTCTTTCTTTCTTTCTTTCTTTCATTCTCTCTTTCTTTCTTTCTTTCTTTCTTTCTTTCTTTCTTTCTTTCTTTCTTTCTTTCTTTCTCGATGACTCACTCTATTTTTGAAAACATTTTGCTGTTTTAATTAGTTTAATAATTTGTTTATTCAATATTCCGTCAGCTATGCTTTTTTCGCACTTTATTCTTTTTTTGGAAACTGTCATCAAAAACTGTCACAAAAGCTGTCAGCATAGGCATTTTCAGTATTCAGGGTGGTCTGGCTTGCTATGTATATATTTATGTATGTATGCATGTAGCATATAATCAGGCTACACCATTGGATGAAAAGAGCAAAAATATTAAACATTTACTCTTAACTTTTTAACAAAATTTTTTCTGTTTTCTTTTATCCCCCAAGTTTCTTGTGGGGGGAGCTTCAATTTGCAACGTATGTTTATGCTAAATTGTACGTTTCGTTTGCGTCAGGCATCATTCACGTTTATTTCTTTTTTAAGATTCGGACTTTGTTAGTGATCACAGCTCAACAAAAATCGAAAGACGTAACTTTTCATCGATCAATCATTTTACCAATTTTTTAAAAAATTGATCACCCCAACACGGCATGCCGAGAAAAGACGTTGGTCTCGTGACAGTCTCTGTCAAATGACTAACCAAACCTATTTTCTTTCTTTTTTTTTTCACTCTACGATGTAAATCTACATTAGCTTATGGAACAATCGATATTGTACAATTGGTATTGATCTTTCGAGGCCTAATTAATCAATTTATGTTCGAGAAGTTCTATTGTTGCCAAACATACAATATTTGTTGAGAGATTTAAAGTAAGTAAGTGCTCCGGGGAGATTGGAGAAAATACAAAGAGGCAACAACTTATGACGTGTACGAATCGCTTGATACATGTGAACTTGCGTCACAATACATTACGTGCACTTACGGTGAAAAGATTTCGTAGGTATTTAGCACAACATGCAATGTTTACAATGTATAAACTTCCTGTCTTCACCCTTCATCCCCCCCATATATATATATATATATATATATATATATATATATATATATATATATATATGTATATGTACTAGTTTTCCAAGAGTACGACTCAATGAAAGTGAAAGATTGGTGAAAAGTAAGGAAAAACTACACCAGTAGGAGATTATTTGTTATTCAATAACTTGGATATTTTGTAAAAAAAGGTTCATCAATACTCCCATTTCTCAGCACACAGAAAATATTTTTCTAGCCGGTTTCAATAAAATCATCATTTGTTCAAGTTTTGCTCGCAATCAAAAAGTACGATGGCGTATTATGCTGAGTCGTTGGAGGTTTTGGTGTCGTGATTTACCACAGACATTGGTGTAAGGGACGGAAGAGAAAATATCTGTAAGGTTCGCTATAAAACAAACGCTGAGCAACACATTGGTTTGCCAAGACGATGCAGAGAAAACCAAAGGTTCTCCTGCGAGTCAGTAGAAGAGCTGCTTTGGCACAAATTAAAGATAGATTTAATCAAGGTGAAGGAAGGAATGCGTAACGAGACAGCATATCGATTTTTTTTACGTAATTGACTTTGAGCCGTAGGTCAGTCATTCTACCCTTGTTACCCGTCTTTCTTGAATAGGCAGACAGGCATGAGAACTGTGTTTTGTACCAAGGGTTGTATAGGTGGTTAAATGGGCCGATGAGTCTCGCTTTCTTCTGATACAAGTGAACAGCAGAGTGTATGTGCATCATTGGCCGGCGATGGCACCAGTAGGCACCGTTGGAAGACAATGGGCAGGTTTGGGCAGTAAGATTGTTTGACCGACGATCTGCTGGAGATCACTGGATCCTATCAATCATGCAGAAAGCACTTTTTAACGTAGCACATAAGTCAACATCATTGAATACAAGTTATATCCCTCCATGCTAACGGTCTTTTACGAGAGATGAGGTATATCTTAGCAGGACAATGCGATTGTCATACAAATGTTTTCAGTATTATGGAGATACACCTCTAAATGTACGCACTTACATATATATATATATATATATATATATATATATATATATATATATATATATATATATATATATATACATATATATATATGTATATGTTCACTTGTCTAAACTTTCGCCTGGTCTGTGCTTATACGTACACACACACACACACACACACAAACACATAACTAGCTCCATCCATTACTGCCCCCTATTTGTAAAGCTCAGCCAAATTTAGCATGCACTTAGAGAGATTTTTGAAACTAAAAAAAGTTTTGAGAAAGGTTTTCAATGATTTAAGAAAAGTGAAAATATTTTCACCATGTAACTGTAATGGTGAAATGAACCCTTACTTCCAGTTTAATATTCATATATACATATCCATAAAAGATCAGTTGGTATAATGGCTATCACGTCTACT
Organism: Thysanoteuthis rhombus; assembly: GCA_963457665.1. Lineage (NCBI taxonomy): Eukaryota > Metazoa > Mollusca > Cephalopoda > Oegopsida > Thysanoteuthidae > Thysanoteuthis > Thysanoteuthis major. The sequence continues at coordinate 24,370,164 of OY735232.1, read as the reverse complement.
TCAAACGAAGGTCATGGACTTGATTCCAGGTACGAGTGTAGAGTGTAGAAAACTCGTCCTAGGACAAATTTCCCTGTGCTCTCAGCAGTCAATTGAGTCTACTGCAAGCAGTGTGATTAGTTGGAAGCCATGTATCAACCCTCTTTACCTATTTTCCAAAATGTCTGACCAACATAGAGGATTATGGTTAACTGAATCATCAATTTGGTCACACATTTTTGCAACTTGGTGGACAGAGCGTTAATAATAAATAACGCTTGCTGGAAACCGCCCAATTGATCAGGTTTCAGCTAGTATATATAACAAATGGTTTTTTCTACAAGCCTCCCTTCCCTAACACACAGATGCATATATATATATATATATATATATATATATATATATATATATATATATATATATATATATATATATATGGTTTCTGGAGAAACCTTGTTGAATAGAGAACAGGAGTACAGTGTCTACTACTGTCCATATTGTGTCTTCTTTTGTGTAACTTGTTCTTTCAAACTTGTTAGAGTCATCCCATTAAGTCGTGCCACAAAATATTTTTTCAGTATATAATCAAACGAAAGCAGACATTTTTTTTTGCTCCCTCCCTGACTCGACTTACGTAGCTCTTCAAAATGGCTGCCGTGTTTTGTTTGCTCTTAGAATGGCGTCAGACACTCTCCAATCCCACAATGCACCACCCGACGGGCTTATTGAATGCCAGTGGTTGGATGGCTTCAGCCAATGGGACGTGAGACTCTTTTATTCTTTTTTCCTTTCTTCTAATTTTTCTCCATTAGAGTGGTCGAGATTGTTGCTGGCAAAACATAGTTTTTATTTCAGACCGTTTAGTTTTCATTTAACGTTGTGACTAAAATGGCAACAGGAGTTTTGGATAACTTTATAGCTAAAATGATAGATATATATGCAAGCAAGTATCATTGAATACAACGGGTATTCATACATACGCTCCCAAAAACTCATAGAAGGTTCTAAAAAATATAATTTTCCAACGTGTTGATCTACATTAACACAGTAACGAAATTTACAGGCCTCAATTTGTTGAGCTCAAATATACCCTTCTTAACTTAACATTGTGGCTCTTGCTCTGGAAATACCACTCTCCAGGCCAGGCATGACTACTGTCTTCTCGTCCCGTCTAACCAAATATTCCTCCTGCCTTCTATCCTAGGCGATGGAGGTGGTGGGTGACCTAGCGGGTTGGGGCACCGAGTAATGGACTCTTAGGCAGTCTAATTTATGTTCACTTCGCAGTAATATGGTTTGGAAAGGCATGAATCTATCTCACTGTACTGCAATTGGTAAATTGGCGCAGAGTCAAGTGAATGTCGCCACTTCGGGCGTCTGTAGCATTTGAGTCCATTTTCCACAGCGGAAAGCAGAATCACTCCAGGGTGGCCAGCGTTCGGCAGAGCAAACTCAATCTCCGAAAATAAAAAGATCCCAAGAGACTGACCTTTAAACTGAGAAGCATGCAACATTCACACGAAGGAATCATGCTAAACCTGACATGAAGAGATAGCACCATATATTTGGGAGGAAACAGAGGTCCAAGACATCATAAAATCCAGTAAGAAATCCAAATGGCAATGGGCTAGTCATGTAACTAGAATGGCAGACAACCGATGGACATTACAACTCACAACATGGATCTCTAAAAATCACATGAGTAACGGAAGCCGGCAGAATAGTAGATGGAGAGACGAACTAGACGAATTCAGACAGTATTGGTTCTGCAACACCTACGATAAAGAGGTGTAGTGAATACTGGGGATGGTCTGTGTCCAACGGCGGACGTTGAAAGAATGATGATGATGATGACGATGATGATTCAAAATATTTCTTCTTCATCATTAACAGCATCATCAGCCCTTTTGACATCTGTCTTTTGACATACACCTTTCTAAAGATTTGTGTGACCTTTCAATCGTCGGAGTTGCTGGGCCGAAATTTTCTGAAGTGGTCCAAATCGTCACAGCTTTTTTTCCCGGTCACTATTGTGCATATGATCTCTGGGGATCTTCATTGTGAGTCGCAATGTCCACCAGTTATCTAACATTATTTCAACATGGCCTTCTGATTTTTTCTCACAAATTGTGCTGTCTTGTGATTGAGCATGATTCACTTTCCTGGATGCTGTATGGTTTATAGACCCAATCCAGTTTTGATGAATACTATATAATTATTTATTTACTTTACCCTGACAGCAGTATTCTGTATATCAATTTCTCACAATTTCAGATCATCATAATCATCATCATCATTATCATCTTCATCATCATCATCAATCTTTTAACGTCCGTCGTTGGACATAGACCTTCCCAAGGATTCGACGCAATTCTCTCTCATGGGCGTAGCAGAACCAGTATTTCCTGAATTTGTCTAGCTCATATCTCCATCTAATATTCTGCTAGCCTCGGTTTATTATGTGATCTCTGGGGATCAATGTTGTTAGTCAGGATGTCCATCAGTTGCCTTTCATTCTTGCAACATGGCCTGCCCATTGTCATCTTAGTTTTTTCAATAGTTTCTGAGATGTCACGGACACCTGTTTTCTTCCTTCTTCTTTCTTGTGATCTCTCCATAATAGCAGAGAAATTTTCATTTACTGTTCATAAAGCAAAAGTTAAAGGTGTCTAGCAAGTTTGTATAGCAGGTGAAATGAGTCTTCCAGGATTTGTATTGATCCCCGATAGACATTCTGAAATATGTAGATGTTGTTGCGGAGTACTGCCTGAAGCAAAGGTCAAACTTGGTGTCTTTTATGGACAACAGATAAGGAGAATCTTGGAGGGCACGGAATTCCAGAATAAGCTCAGTAAGAAGGGAAACAGCAGCTTGGTACAGTTTTGTCACAGTGATTTTGAGCTTACATGACAATCACAACACAGCTCGTTGGAACAATGATGGAGATCTACTGTGATGTATGTCTCGAAAACCTATCCACTTCTAAATCTATTGTGGTCACTTTTGTCTAACGTTGGCTTGAATATAGATTCATGGAGATTCATATGCTGTTTTTCAGAAAAAAATGTCTCTCTCAAAAGAATAAAAATAAAAATAAACAGATCCATCTGCTATACAATTGAAAAATAGACGAATTTCAAAAAATCAGTGTTCTGGTCACATCGGCAAAGTTTGAAGGGAATAATAGTCATTTTCTTTATTTATTACAAATGAGTGATTAGTGATAAAAACTCACTACCTAGGAACAAAACTTTTCTTCCATGGTGTCATTGATCGTTTACCAAACTGAGTAAATAATGAACCAATAAAAGTCTGGTTGGTCATCAAAAGAATCCATCGATAGACTGACAATTTTTTGCAGCTCATCATGTTGGGGGTGATCAATTAAAAGTTTGAGAAAAGAATGATCGATGGATAAGTTACTTCTCTCGTGCACCTTATGTTGGATAACTGATAAGTCCGAACTTTGAAAAAAAAAGGTGTGAACGCTTCCGGGCACAAACTTACGAACGGATTTAGCATAAACTTACATTGTAAATTGAACTCTTACCTTCATTTCTTTCGGAAAGGGGGTTCAAAGAACTAAAATTCCACTTTTTGACATTATATAGAGTCAGTGCTTACATTTTCAGCCCTCAAGCTCCATTGTTGTAGCTTGTATGCTTGACACACTGAAACTGAAGCAACCCATGTCGACCTATGTTAACAGTTTTATTTGACGGTTTCATATTAGAGTGATGATCAATAAGCCAGAAACACCGAATGTTGTGACCAAGTTAAGTTTTAACCTAGTACTCTACTAATGTGGATAATATCCAATTATTATACGTTTTAAATTTCAGTGAATATCTAGTTGGCCCGTTCCAGACTTGAAACGTTAGCGGCTAATTCCTTATTTTGGCTCATATACATTTTTCCGACCTTCAAATGCCCTCAAAATATCTCCTTGATTTGTTGTCGGGGGTTCAATTGAACGCTGAAGTAACAAGTGAATATTTCTTTATCGGCAGAAACCAGCCATTTTCCCAAACATGTATAATTAATTGGAATAATATTTTAACGACAGAAAAAAAAGGCCATCATTAATTAATTTAATTAGTTTTGCTTTAATTTAATTGAACAAAATAAATGATTGTTTCCGTTACTTTATCCGTGTAATTCCTTTATTGTTTTTTTTTCTTTCCAAGAAAATGAGAAATATTATTCTCATTCGTGTTTAATTAAAGACAAACTGTTATTGATTCATTGATTTGTTTGAAAGTGACCAAAATTCAATCAATTTTGTAATATTTGTCTTGTGAATTTAAGGGTGGCCCAACTGTTATCAGCATTGAAAATTGAATCAACACAACGTGTTGGACCTCTAACAAATGCATTCGGGAAAAGCATGAATCCATCTACTCTGATGATGCAATAGTTAAATACACAGGTCATCCATCGCATTCTGGGTCAATTCCCAGCCGTCTTAACTATCTTGCCTCCAAGATTCAGACAGGAAGAGGAAGGGGGTGAGAATGTTGCCACTCCCCCATTCAAGTGCAAGTCATGACCCTAGACCCTGTTTACCCAGAACTTTACAGTCATCTTCCACTATAAAAGTCTCTTCAGTTTCAAAATCAGGAAGATGCATTGTTTCCATACAATTCATTTTGAGACTAAAGGGATTTCCATGTTCTTGAAAGTTAAGCTCATTAGAGCCAAAGGGCAATGTCAACATTAAAACCCTAAGTTACTATCCTGATTCCCTTATTTCACCGGTCTATTTTTCGGAAGGTAATTTCAAAGCAGGCTGTGAAGAGTTTAGATGAGTTGGTTACAGCCTGTCTTGCCCATTTTCGAGCTGAAAAGGCTCATAATCTTCAAGTAACTTAATAAAGGAACTACTGTGTTGTTGATAACACTCTGATATACGCAGGGTTTACGCCTTGGTGATTGATATGATCAATGATCCAGAGGATTTTGACTGAGTCGAAGGTCTTCTTGGAGTCAACAAATGCTACAGCGAGTGGCATTCTATATTCTGCTGTTTAAAAAAAAAAAAAAAAGAAGAAGATTTATCGGTTAGACATGGCTAATGATTGAGTAGCTCCTTCTGGCGCCAGAATGTTCCCGTGATTTTATATCATCTAGCGTTTCGGTTAGTCGGTCGGTGATCACTTCGGTAAAGAGTTTGTAGATGTCGTGGAATAGGCTTATTGGTCCTGAGTTGTTCAGATCTTTCAGGTTCCTTCTTTTATATGACAGCATGACAGTTTTCAGACTATGCTTTGTTTGAAACATGAGTTGAATTGATGAGACATAGGTCAATGGCCAATTTCTATGTGATTGTCAGTTTTTTGAGTGGGTTGATAGCGATTTTATCTGGTCTAGGTACCTCTTTCGTTTGTTTGACGGCTTGCTTCACCTCCCGCGTAGTAAATTTTCGAACTGATTGCTTGTGACTGGCATATCTTGTCCATTGTTCTTTGTTTCTTGTTTGGAAGGAAAACAGTTTTTTTCTAAAATTCTGGGTGTGCTCCACAATCGAGTTTCAGTCCGTTGTAAGGCCTCGATCCTCTAAGAGAACGTAAATGATTTTTGGTCTTTTGGAAACCTGAACATTTTTTTGAGAATAGTTTTGAATACTGCCGTCGTGTATTCTGTTTCATCTTCTCTCCGTTTCTTTTAAATTCGGTTGCTCCAATCTTTTCTCTTGTTGTCGATGGCTGGAGATCTATGTGTCCTCCATGCAATTCTATTTCCCTTAAGGTTCACTGATGTCGATGTTGGTGTGGTTCTGTTATTGCTTGATGCGGAGGTCATATCTGTTTTTCAGTTTGAGCCCGAAGGGTACGTTAAGTGGTTGTAGATTTGTGTAGAACAATTTTTGCGTTCCCGATGAAAATTTTATTCTTACATCTTGACAATCTGTGGTATAAAGATGGATTTTATTAATTGATCATACCTTTTTCCAATGTTCTTGTTGATCGCCCATAACACGGCAGACTTCCAAAAGACGTTAGCCACGTATTGGATTCTATTGAGTAACTAATCAGACATGTTCCTCTTTTCTTCCCTTCTTTGAAAATCATTTTTTTCTTTCACGTAATCTTGTTTATTTCCATGCAATCTTGGACAACTCAGTTTCAGATCTTTTTTTCGTATATTTGCGGTTGTTAAGCGTTGAATTATGGCAAAGTATTTTGGTTGCCTCTTTGCTAGAGGCGTGAATTTAATCTTCACAAAGTGTGCCAATGATATATTCTTGTGCCAGACTGGTCCAGTAAGCTAAACCATCATGGTATTATAGTTCATATGCATATCCTGCCGGCAAGAATGTCCACGAAGTGAGCATGATCCTCATTCTATGGTCGACCGATGTAATGAAACTGGTCATGGAAAATGAAGCCTCTTAATGATAATCATGTCGAAATTTTGCAACGATAATCATCCATGCCTGTTATACGATATCTGCTTCCAACAAGGATTTAGTTTTAAGTCAATCTAAATGAACCTCTTACTGGAGTGAGTAAAAAAACAATAAAAGGAACTCATGTTTATGTCAATTCGAGTAGATTTGCTATGTAAATTAAATTAGATCATATGGTGTAGGATCTCATTGTTATGAATTATAAGCTAACAGAAAGCTAGGATCATCATCGTCATCATCATCATCATCATCATCATCATCATCATCATCATCATCATCATCTTTATCTTTTTACCATCCTTCGGCGGACATAGACCTCCCCCAAGTGTCGTTGCACTCTCGATCGTCGCAGCATCAATATATCCTGAACCTGTTTAAACCGTCAAATGATTTAGCAAATGATCTCTTGGAATCTGCATCGTTTGTCATGATGTTCAGCAGTTGTGCGACATTCTCACAACAAGGCCTGCCCATTGCCATTAGAATTTTGTAATGTACTATGACATCTAATACTCCTGTTTTCTCCCCGATATATCGTTTCCTCTTTTATCATCTGTGCCGTCTTCTGATCCCTTCATGTGATGGTAAGCACAACTTTCTCTTGTGGACGTTGCATGGTTCTTATTTTGAGAGATAATCTTTTGGTTTAGTTCCACGTTCAAGCTCTGTAGGTGACAATGAAAAGTACCCATTGATTGTAGAATATTAGGTTTGCTTCGTCTAAAGCTTGCCAATACATCCATACAGTCTATACAAAAAAAATGATCTCTTGTAAAAGTTCAATTTAGTAACCAAAGATACTTTTTCATGAGAGAAACGAGGTTAAAATATACAAGAAAGAAAAGAAACCAGAGAATAATATCATCTTTACCTTTTAGATAAAACATTGTAAACTATAACCATTTTTTTGTCGTAATTCTTCATCCGTTTTTGTCGTTTTTGAAAGCAACTACTTTGATTGTCAGTCTACGGTCATCAGTAAACGCTACTGATCGGAAATACCAGTCAAAAAAAGAAATTACTCCGTCAATCTAAAAGCAATGAGAAAAGGAAGAATGAGAAAATTAGAAAAAAATCCTGAAAAACCCCATTGAGGAGACTTGTTGTCCCTTGATCTCGAGTGGAAGCCTTTAGATACGATTAATTTCAAAACTCAACGAGGACCCAATAGATTTATCAATGACAGGTGTGAGTGTAAAATTGACGGCACAGAATCGAAGGCCTTTGAGATTAAATGAAAAAAAAAAAGCAAAATTTCATTGTCAGTCCTCAGTGTTCTTAAGTAAGCAGTCACTTCCCCAATCTCGTTGAATCTTGAGCAGAGATCTCATCCCTTTAAAAAAAATTTTATCGTCTGTATCTGGGTATCCAGCTGGATAGTCGCCACCATTTTTGTGGTTCACCAGGAATGCGCAATTGTATTGATTATGATCCCTTCCACCTTTTCAAATGAATAAGACATTATCATTATTATCTTTTTTTAAATCTTTATTAGATGAAACTTTGTCAATTATTGTTAATTTTTGTTTAGTATTTCTTTCATCTTCCTTTAGTTGCCTTTCAACACAATTACTCAGACCATCAATTCATGGCAGTTAGTAAACAGCACTCGTAGGAAATAAGGAAATAAACTTTTGATGGATTTATCAGGAAGAAAATTATGATTATAATATCATACTTAGAGCCATAAAAACTCCATGGAAATTAAATAAAAAAAAATGACAAAATCTTATTGTTGTAATTTTGTAACTAAACAGTCAATTTTCCCCAATCTCGTTCAATCTCGAACATAGATCTCGCCCGCTTTCATTTTGTTTATCGTCTGCGCTCGGGCAACCAGCAGGGTAGTCGCCATTATTTTTGTGGTCCATCAAGGATGCGCAATTCGTTTTATTGATTCTAATCTTTTCTACTTTTCTCAAGTTTTTGAGACAACGCAAGATGAGTCAGGAATCCTCCTTCTTTACTTCTGTTTTTATTCGTCTTTAAGATCTTTGCGGATGTTTACATGTGTAGGCATTGATTTGGTGCAGTCGTTCAGTTAATTTCTTGCATGGTGTACGCTTCTCCACTCTTTGGGGAGGAACGCCAACAAAGGAGAGTTCAACAGCAAACGACATTTCTTTTGCTTAGGCGATTAGCTTCAGTGCACAGCAATACTTTGGGAAGAGGTTGTTTTGGAGCATGCGCAGTAAATAACACAATAAAAGATCCAATTATTTCGATCTCAGTCTATTCATATCTATCAATCTGTGTATCTATTCATATCTACGTCCGTTCATATCTCTGTTATCTATCAATCTATCTATTAATGTATCTATGTTCATATCTATCTGTTCATATCAATCAAGCAGCGAGTTTATACATCTATGCTCATATCTATCCCTGTTCATATCTATCAATCTATTTATCTATCTATGTTCATATCTATTTATTCATATCAATCTATCGATCTGTTTATCTCTCTCTACCTATTTACACACAAACATATATACACACACACACACACACACACATATATATATATATGTCCACACCTATCTCAATATGTTCATATACTCTACATATCTATCTATCTATCTGTCCACATAACACAATAACACAATAATATATATATATATATATATATATATATATATATATATATATATATATATATATATGCATCTAGCTAGCTATTCATCTATCGATCTATCTGTTTCCGTTTGTATCTAAGTTGATTTCTATCTCTGTTCATATCTATCTATCTATCTATCTATCTATTTATCCATCTATTAGCCACTATGCATGCATTTTTGCATACAATTGAGTATATATCCTTTTACACAATTTCACCCATATATGTATGTGTATATTTCAACTTCGCTATTCATTGCATAAGTATAATCAGATGTACATCTCAATCAACTGTTGCAGATTTTTATGTCAATTGTTTAGATTTCAGCCCATCTACGTTTCGCCATTGAACGTAACGTCAAGAATCGTGAATAAAGGATTAGTGACCTCTAACTTCGTCTAAGGACATTATTTCTTTACTTTTAATTTAGATTGGCGGTCAGAAAAGGGATTCGGTTAATAAATGTTGCTATCCGAAGCAGTTCATATCTTTGATTGTAGGTTTTGTGAGGAATTTTATCGAGGGTTTTAATTGTTCTTTTGTGCCGCCTTCCGATTGTATCGAGGGTTATAATAGTTCTTCTACCCCTTTTTCTTCTCCGTTATTCATACTGTTTTCATTCGCTTCAGTATATGCAAACATTTTCCTGGTTCTATTAGGCTACAAGACCCACTTTAGACCCTCCAGCCCGAGTACCAAGTAGCCCTTGAAAGTTGTCTCATCGGACCTGTCTTTGCTTTTTTTTTCATGTCTATTTACTCCGGTGTACCAGTAAGTACCCTTTACATATTGATGTCCGTGGAATAGACCATAGTTTTTGATGACGGTTAGGATGTATTTATTACCTTTAATGGGGAAAATCCATTGTTGTGGTGATAAAAACAAGAAAATCACAATGTTGATTATATGAATAGTTTCAAGATCTATGAAACCATTCAATATATATATATATATATATATATATATATATATATATATATATATATAATATATATATATATATATATATATATATGGTAAAATGTGTATTCACTATACAAACTAGTTCATGTTTCTGCCCTCTTCGGGCCTCATCAGACGAATCAGTTGTATGTATCGAGCACTCTATGAAATGAATCCATTACATTTCAGAAATGGCGTTATATTATTGATATATATATATATATATATATATATATATATATATATATATATATATATATATATATATATATATATCAACAACATGCACAAATACACCATCTTTCTCATGCACAATCACACATATATTATAATAAGCATCAAATGGTATTGTTTGTTTGATTGCTGATAGCTGCACAAACGGGTGCATCCTATGAGCTTAAAAATGTCTACAAAGGAATGACCCCTGATGCTGACATCGGAGGTCTCTACAGGTCAATTTATGGTAAAAACTACTTTTCCCTCACTAAGATACAGAAAATACGATCTACGTATAGGGTTCAAACTTTGAATCTTTTGTGCTTCCAGTCTATGAATGGGATTGTATGCAGGAATGATCGGGAAATGTGTGTTCCGGGTAAATCCATTCTTTTGATTTTAGGAAATCTCTATAAAATATTGTTTGCTCACCTTTGTTGTTATATTTGAAGCTTTTTTTTCTCTAGTCATCGCCTGGATTCCCTGCTAGTTTATCTAACTATATTGAACTAAAGTAAAGATCTAGTTTTGCGTGACGGCTTCATTATAAGTAGAATCCCTCGTTCAAAATGTTTGAAATACTGCTTTTCATTCAAGATTTTTTATTTAATTTTGATTTAGAAAAAAAGTCTCTTCCACATTCGAACCTTTAAAGGGTGTCCCCCTAGATTGATATATGAATATATGAAAGAAGATTTCTTTTTAGGCATAACGGAGCCTCCAATTCGACATTATGGATACATTGTTAACACCCCAACGTCCTCTAAAACCTTTCAAAATATTTTTCTAAAATGTTTTTTAAAAATTTCCCTCACCAAATCCATTGAGTAGACCTGCTAGATTTAGCGTCTCTGCACCCATGTTTAGGTACTTTTTGTAGCTTTGACACACACAACACACAATACATGCAAACATACAGATATCTCTCACACATATACACACACGTATATATATATATATATGTGTGTGTGTGTGTGTGTGTGTGTACTTTAAAGAGTGAGACAGACTCGGGAATAAAGTGTTTAGAGGTAATGTTTATTGATCCTTAGATGAAACTGGTCCAGACATGTTTCGGGATTTTCCCCATCTTCAGTGGTGTGTGCTGTGTGAGTATGTATTTAAAATTCCCATGTGGAACCAGAATCCACTATCAGGAGCTATGCCTTGTGGGTAAAATATGTTATAAGGGCTGCTGAGTGGGAGAAAGTCCAGTTAGGTATCAAGTCTTCGGTTAAGCAGCAGCAGTTGGTCTTGCGGAGGGCAGAGTGTGTCAAGGTAGGGGAGAGTAATGTGGAGTTAGAGTTTTTGGTATGTTAGGGATAGTGTAAATGGACGGGTGGTGAGGTCAAGGAGCTACATAGGTATCAGCCTTATAAGTTATCAAAAATGTGTTGATTATGATTTGGACAAGAGGTATGACTGGCTAAGGTGAATTTTTCCTATTAGTCTGGGTGACTTTGAAGCTTTAATTATTGAATGTATCTTGGACGTGGGTGGTAGGAGTTCTGTGTGATGAGGATTGTTAAGTTTAGTGTTTAATCCATCAGGATGTAGGGTTTTGAGTTTGTTGATCCACATATATTCGTGTTTCTCTAGAACTTTAGTTATGTCAATTGGAGTAGTTTTTTCTATGATAGTAAAGCTAGCGTCCATGGCAAAACTGTGGCTGGGTGTGCGAAAGTGTAGTTCGACGGGAAGTGGGCTACGATTGTTTTGTGACTTAATCCTATGTCTGTAATTGTTAAGTCTAATATTGAATTGCCACTCGGACTTGCCTATGTATTGTAACTTACTTCTATTGCACTCTAGAAGGTATATAATGTTCTTACTACGGCGGTTGGCGTTGTGATATATGTGGTAACTCTCTTCTGTGGTAGTGCTTGTGAATTTGTTAGTGTACTTGAGGTGGTTGCAACATAGACTATTTCTTATGTCGTAAGGTTTGCAGAATTTAGTGGTTCTAGGGGTATTTTTGTGTACGACTTTATTGTTAATGACATTATTTCTGCTAATCATGTCTCTGATATTTTTGGGCCTGCGGTAAGCGATGACATATGGGTCTGTAAATGTTTTTCTTAGATCTGTTTTAATTGTGAGGATGTTCGATCTCTTATTGATGATGTGTGCTAAGGTTGGGAGTGTGTTGTTGAAGGTGGTTATGAGTGGTATGCGGTCAGGTTTGTTATTGTGGAAAAGTATAAGGGTTTCATCCCTGGGTATTCTAGTTGCTTTTTTTATTTGATTTTTTGTATCATCAAGTGGATAACCTCGTTGGGTGAAGTATTGTATGAGGTTATGGTTGTGTATGTTAAGTTCATTATTAGTTGAGTAGATTGTTCTAATTCGAAGGGCTTGAGAAAATGGTAGGCTTCTTTTTAGGTGTTGGGGATGAGCTGATTTAAAGTGGAGGTAATTGTGGGTGTCCGTGGGTTTAATGTAGAGGGTAGTTTGGAGGTTTTTGTTGCTATCTATGTATATGCGGGTGTCTAGGAAGGATATGGAGTCAGTGGGCGTCATAAAGTCAAACTTAATAGAGTCATGTGCAGAGTTTATATGTGTAAAGAAATGATCTACTTTGGCTTTTTCGCCTGTTTATATGAAAAAATGTCGTTTATATATCTATCACAAAAATGCAATCGTTATATATCTCTGGGTAAATGTAAGTTTCTCCAAATTTACCCATGAAGATATTGGCATAGGATGGGGCTGCTACTGTGCCCATGGCGCAGCCTTTCACCTGGAGGAAGTGTCTATTGTTAAAGTTGAAGCTATTTAGAGTTAGAATGTGGTGCATAAAGGTGGTAACTGTTATTGTACTGGGTTCTTTAGTAGTTCTATTGTTTAGGGCTTCTGTAAGTGCTAGGATACCTTCATCATGTTTGATGTTGGAGTATAGAGATTTAACATCCATACTGACTAGAAGTGTTTTTTCTGGGATTGCTGTAATGTGTTTGATTTTGTTTAGGAGGTCTGTGGTATCACGTATGTATGATTTAATTTGCGTTACTAAAGGTTGGATGTAGTAATCTACAAATTTGGATAGTTTGGTAGTGTGGCAGTTCGTGGAGGAGATGACTGGTCTACCTGGGTTATTTGGTTTGTGGATTTGGGGGAGTAGGTAGAACCTTGCAGGTTTTGTGAAAGTGGGTTTAAGTATATTTTATGTCCTTTTATCTATCATGTTGCTGTTGTATAATTCAGTTAAGGATTGGGTTATTGTGTTTGTGTATTCGTTGAAGGGGTCTTTAGCAAGTTCGTTGTAAAATTCTGTGTTGCTTAATTGTGAGTTTGATTCTATGAGGTATTCATCTAAACCCAAGATGACTATGGCTCCACCCTTATCTGCTCTTGTGATTATCAAGTTGGTATTGTTTTTGAGTTTATTAAGGGCCTTTCGCTCTTTAGTAGTAAGGTTATCATGTGGTAGGGATTGTTGAATATTGTTCATGTAGGTTTTTATGTCTTCTCTGACTGTTAGCTCAAAAGTTTGTATGGTAGTGTCTATGTTTTTTAGGCTGAAAGATTTGTTGGGGTCTTTAAGTCTATCTAGGATAAAGTGGGCTCTAAGTTTGATTCTTCTGAAGAAGTCGCATAGATCTTTGTTAAGGGTGTAATTGTTAAAGTGTGGGGGTCGGGGACAGAAATTAAGGCCCTTGTTAAGGGGTGTGCATGTGTCCATAGTAAATTGGAATTTACTCAGGTTGATTACTTTGCCTTCTGGATCTTTCTTAATTCTAATGATGTGTGGTAATTTTTTGATAAGTTTTCTAAAATACCTACTTGTGATGGTATCAGGTTTTCTGACCCCCTTCCCATATTCAGTGGTAGGGGGGTTTCCTCGTTTTTTGGTAGAGTGTTATATATATATACATATATATATATATATAGAGAGAGAGAGAGAGAGAGAGACAGACAGACAGACAGAGAGTGTTATATATAAATAAATAAATAAATAAATAAATAATATATATATATATATATATATATATATATATATATATATATATATACAACGATTTATCTCGCAGTACATCATGAATTTTTAATGATTAGTTTCCGCTGAAAAGTCACATATTTGTCGGATGTGAAGATCCAGAATTTGCGAATGAAGATTCGAAGATAATAAAGTTATTTTGATGAATAAACAAGTTCACTTCGTTTTTATTTTAAGGCATCTCACGATGAATCGATTACAGCATTCCTGAAGTTTTCACAACTTGCATAAAAATCTTTTTCAGGTGATGTTTGAAAAAACAATTAAATAAACCCTGTCACACAAATATTTGTTACTCGATAATATTTCTGGCACAGTGATATGGATACCTCAAGTTTCAATGTATCTATCACAACGTTTCGGTTAATGTACTCTCTGGTCATCTGTAGGTGGTCAAGGTCTGTCTGTGAAGTATTTAGCCATTGAATATGAAAGAAAAAGTAGCCTTCGTAGTAGAATGGCACCTTTGACCCCTTCAAAGTACACCCTTTGGGATCAACCAAACATTTACAAGCACCCATATCATTTTTAAAAACAGTCCAACAAATCTTCTTTCTAGATCACCATCAAATACTTCATTGCATTCTTCCTAATCTTGGCCATGGTCTCGAATCTCCTGTCTTTCAACTGCGAAACGCCAAAAAGAATGAAGATTGGGGTGGTTTAGTTGACAAAACTTGGTTATGCGAAAAACGCAAAGAGGCAGGCCTGGCCACTGTGGATACAATGATAACATAAATTTGATGACATCTCATTGTCGACTGAGTAACCCAATGAAAGAGTTCCTATCCACAAATACAGAACTAAGTCCTCTTTAACCGGTGACCAAGTTATATCAAGTCGGTGTGATCGATTCTCGAGATATATTTAAAATGGCTCGATACTTTCCGGACATAGCTCATATTTCGCTACCGGTATCTATCAGAGATCTGTGAAGACAACATTCGTGCACTTCACTGTGTGAATAGAGGTGGGGAGAGATAGCATTCTCGCCTCTTGGTTATTTTTTGTTCATGTCTGGCGTCATAGAAAATCTTTGTCTATTCGATTTTAAAATGCGCAAAAGAAATTCGAGTAACGACGCCAACAGAGTTTAACATTAAGTCAACTTCCCCCAAATGAAGTTGAAAAGAAGGAAGAATTTATGTTTATAAATGTTTATGATGCAGGTATATATCAGTATTCATGTATAAGCGTGAATGTGTGTTCTATTTGACCACACACACACACACACACACACACACAGATATATATAAGTATTAGCTACCTAAAAATATAAAAATTCAGATTTTTTTCATACATATGTATGTATAATCTCACACATGCAGATGTAAATAAATAATAATATATCTATCCATCCATATATCTATCAACCAATCCAGCCATATATCTATCTATCTATCTATCTATCTATCTCTTAGAACCCTACTTAGGCTGAGCGCTCATTAATGATAGCGCTTTTTTTCAAATATTTTCTGTAATAGTTTCACTAATGCTAAATTTCCGATACAAATAACGACAGGTCCAGTTAGTCACGCAATAGAAATCACCAAGTGACTAACGTCTCTCGGTAGCATACTGTGTTGGCTAATATCAATTGAAAAAATTGGTAAAAAAGTGATCAATGGAATATTCATCATTTTCGCCAAAAAAAGTGTGAATGCTGATGGACACTAACAGCATAAACTTACATTCTAAATTGAATCCCCCTAGTACTTATTACGGAGGTAATCGAAACGAATTGAAAAAAAAATTTCTTTCCAGACATCATCATCAACATCATCATCTTCATCATCATCATCATCTGTCATCGGACATAGACCTTCCCCAGGATTCGCCACACTTCTCTATCGTAGGCGTCGCGGAGCCAGTACTTTTTAAATTTGTCTAGTTCGACTCTCTATTTTATATTTTGTCGGCCCTGGTTGCGCATGTAATCTATTGGGATCCCTGTTGTAAGTTGTGATGTCCATCGGTTGTCTGCCACTCTTGCAACTGGACCAGCCCATTGCCATTTTAGTTTTCTAATGGATTCTATGATATTTCGGACTCCTGTTTTTACCCAGATATATTGTTCTGTCTTGTGATCTCTCCATTTGAGGTTGAGCATCATTCTTTCTGTGCATGTTGTATGCTTCTAAGTTTGTGGGCCGTTCCCTTGGTTAGATTCCATGTTTCAGCTCCATAAGTGACTATCAGGAGGATTTTCTTGACATATAAAGAGTAAATGTTTGAGTTTTCAGCACTATAGCTCCATTGATACGTTATGTACGCGCGATACAGTCATAGATAGCCAGCCAGTGCATCTCAAACGTTGAAGAAATGTTGATAGTTTGAATATTGGTTCTTGATAAAAGGCATCATCATTGACAGACTCCTAAATGATTGTATAAAGTTCAATATAGTTAATGTAACTTATGGTAAATAAATTCAGAGAGTACTGGCTCTAAAATACCAAAGATAAAGAGGTCTGGTGAATCTTGGGGAAGGTCTATGTTCGTCGATAAACGTTAACAGACTGATAATGATGATGTTGATGTAGAATGAATATACATCAACACCAGCTCCTGAAAGTAACTAGCTCTTGTTTAGGCTCAACAACGACATCATATGTATGATTGTGGATATAATATTTTCAGTACCATAATTTTATGACCCAGTATTGTGTTCCTTCGCTTAGCTCTGCATTCTTTAGAATGTATGTAGAGAGCAAAGGTGTTACTTAATCTATGTTAGTAAGTATATTTATCTATCTATCTATCTATCTATCAATCTATCTATTTATCTATCTATCTATTTATCTGTCTATCTATCTATCTATCTATCTATCTATCTATCACAGTCTGTTTATATCTATCTATCTATCTATCTATCTATCTATCTATCTATCTATCTATGAACTACGTTGAACACACACACATTTGTGTTCCTGCGTATTTTTTATTCCAGCATGTTTTGCGGCTATGTTTCAATCCTAATTCTTTTCGTATAGATTTACGGTTGAATAAAAGATAGGCTAAAGAAAATTTGCGATCAGAAGTTGACTGCCGCAGGGTCAAATTCGACATTACTTTTATTCCAACTGAAGATGATTACTGAGTCCTTTGTTTTATATATATATATATATATATATATATATATATATATATATGATAAAATGAATAATTATAAAAAATATTTTTGTAGCATAAAAACATTTATTTATTAGAATGAAATGAGCCCTAGAATATTCATTCGGTCGTGATTTCAACAGACGTTTATTCAACCGTAATTTTAACGAAAGTTGATTTTTATCATCCCACATTTGATGAGGATTGTTCTGGTTCATGTAGTTCATGTTACGGTTGACAAGAACGAACAGTAATTTTCTAATGATGATATTGATTTGTCATAAAATCTCAAAACCAGTTCTAGAGTTGAACCACCATTCTCTTTTGAGAGTATTTGTTAATGCTCGTTTTTAAGGTGATTATGGTGCTTTAATATGTTCCATTCAAATTAAACCCCATTGACCAAAACTGTTAACATAGGTTTCTTCAGTCTTCAAGTTGGTAATGTTGCTTGGCCTTGTATGTATGTGTCAAGCGCATAAGTCGCACCAATGGAGCTAAAGAGCTGAAAATTTAAACATTTACTCCTTATCGTGTCTGGAAACCTTTCAGTATTTCAGAAATTTCCTTTCCAAACAGGTTTTCAATAGGGGGCTCAATTTCCCAAGTCAGTACGCTTATACTAAATTGATCACTTAGCTCGTGTCCATCAGCATTCACTGTTGTTTTTTCAAAAATTGGATTTTTTCAGTTATCAACCCCCTTCCCCAAAAGGCAAGGGAGATAACTAATCCATTGATCACTTTATTTTCCAATTTTTTAAATTATCAAGCCCCAGCACAATATAGTGACAAAAAGTCACATGGTGTTTTCTATTGAGTGACTTACCCAACCTGTCAAACCAATGGTTTAGCACAAACAAAATTTAAAGTTAAACCTGCGCACTAAATAGTTTCAGTTAATGCTTGATTTCATTCAAGTCATTCTGGTTCTTAAAGAATATTCACTTTAAATTCATGCATCTGCTCACAATGAAGATTATCTTTATAATTCATAAGCGCACACGCGTGTGCGTGCATGTGTAATTCGATAGATTATTTGTTCAAAAACGTATTGCCCCTTTACTGTATGATTTGTGTAGTTTCTGGAATACTCTTCGAGCTCAACACTTCTACCAGAAATGGAAACGACGGACCGTGTCCAAGTTCCAATTGAAACTGATTGGTTTTCACTTGGACCTATTATGATTTGGAAAGGCATGAATATACTTTTCCCAAAGTGGTCATGGATTTATCCCTGCGCTGAAGAAGAAGCAGACCAGAACAACCTGTAGCATGTTACCTCGAGATTGTCTCTGAAAAGTAATCCAGATTGAAAAAGGGTAACTATATTTCACAATGTATAATACGCTACCATGGATGATCAGAGCTCCGATTGAGATATGTGGAATGCATTAGCTTGTGTATACAATCATATATACAACCATGTATGAAAATCATGTTTCCTGACTCTTTGGCTCAAAAAAAACAAAAAAACAAAAAAAAACGTGAGTTATACGTGCAATGTTTTTGTGATTCGGTTGGTGATGTTTTTTGGGAAAAGTTTGCATACACAGTTGAATAGGCTTATAGGCCTGTAGTTGTTGAATTTCTTTCGAGTTTCTTTTTTTTTAATATAAAAGCATGATGATAGCAGTGTTCCAATCGTCTGGGACTTTAATGTGTTTTAGACACAAGTTGAAAAGGACAGCCAGTTTCCTAGTAATGATTTTACCCGCTTTCAGGGGTAGGTCGATGGTGATGTTGTCTGGTCCAGGGGCAGTTCCTTTCGTTGTCTGTATAATAGCGTGTTTCACCTCTCACGGGGTTACTTTTGGGAAGTCTTCGAGTTGACTGCTCACGTCTTGCGTATCCTGCTCATTGTTTTGTAGTCCTCGTTTGGACGAATAAAGTTTTTGGTAGAATTCTTTGGCACGTTCGACAATCTTGTCTCTGTCTGTTGTTAGGTTTCCATTTTCCTCGAGTATGGTGGTTATTGGCTTTCATCCTCAGTTGAGGCCTTTGTTTATAGCTTTGAAGCCCCGACTTTTTTCAAAAGTCGATTCAATGACTGTCGTCGTGTATTTTCTTCTGTCTTCCCTTCGTTTTTTCTTGATTAATTTTCTTCAAGTTTCTCTCTTGTTGTAGGTGGCTTGAGGTTTCTGCATTTTTCCACGAGATTTCTGGTTTCTTCTGAGATTTTAAGAATGGATTGTGTACTCATTGGCTTGAATATAGTGGCGACTTCAATTATAGATGCTGTCTTTTTGTTGCTTAGTTCGTTGATGTTTTTCAATTCGAGCTTTTTACCAAACTATTACAGAATCCGATTTACCGAGTCGTTTAGCACGCCAGAACTAATAGTCAATAAATACTGATTGAATCCTTATACTAAAAGTTGTGGATAAAGGCCAGGGACACGTAGAAGGGTTGCAGAAAGTGCATCGTATAAGGGTATAGGGAGCCAGACTGCACCCGAGAATATCTTGGGTAGATCCAACAATCAAAACTTATAAGTATATATATCTATTAATGGAGTTACTTGATTAATATCTGTTGCCGAGTGAATATGGTATAGCGTGCTGAAAGGTTGTAAAACGAGATGGTCAAAAGATTAAGCTGCTTGAACAGTGCACAGAAGCGTGGTTGTGGATAGCCTTGCATCACCCCTATGAAATTCCTCTCAGAAGCCCTGATATAGGCCTGATACCGACTGTAGTTGGGGTCGATTATATACCTTTCTTCTCAAATGAGAAACTTTCTAACAATGACTGATGGATGTTTATTTCAGATCTCAATAAAAAATACCGAAATTTCCATTAATTCTTTGAAATCATGTGTTCAGGAGAACTCGGTCAACTCAGCCAATTTAGCAACGATTTCTGTCTACCTCGAGTAATACGTATTTACGGTGCTTGAGTTCAGATTAGGAGAAGTTTTGAGATTTTGAATGGGAAAGGTAGGTCTCCAATTGGAAATGGCATTCAGTTAAAATCAATAGTGCTGTACCGAAATGTTATCATTCTACTACGTACTAAGGTTCATATTTAATAGCTTGCTTTCGAAGAAAAGCGCTTTAGGAAATCTGATATGAATTTTGAATATTTGTCTCTCTTTTTCTTTTTTTCTCATATATATATATATATATATATATATATATATATATATGTATATGTATTCCCTTAATCTGTATTCACCAATAATCTTAACTTTCTATCACCACATACACGCCCATGTATATATATTTATATATATATATGAATTGTACACTTTGATTCAATATCATCAACAATGAAAAGAATCTGTTTCTATTTCTTTTTATATTCTTACAAATTGAACTATATATATACATATATATATATATATATATGTGTGTGTGTGTGTGTGTGTGTGTGCTTTCAGTGCTTTGCAGTGACTTTGAGTTTCATGCCGTTGGTTCCAATCGTCAGACTTTTTACTACTTCTGTTAAAGTGCTCCCTATATATAGGGCTTTTAAGGTCATGTAAGGTTGTGGACTAACAGGATATGTGAAAAGCTTTGATTAAAAATATTCGTTATTCGTTTATTGATTGTTGTATTGTTTGCGTTTTTCTTAGTTAATTAAGTCAAGTTTACAAAAATACGTTTTGTTAAATAAGATTATTCCCTTATTTCAGATTTAGGACTTGTAACTGCTGAATTAATTTTTGGATGTTTGATTGATGAATTAGTTTTTAGGAAGGGTTACATTTTTCTAACATTTTGGGTCTCGAATTATTTTTCTTCTTCTTCTTCTTCTTCTTCTTCTTCTTCTTCTTCTTTTTTGGCCATTGTTATCATATGCTTTTTCACACCACTTGCCTGGCGGTTACCGCTGGAGACTGAGTGATAGCAAGTCTGCTCGAGTATCAAGCCCTCCTCTTTACATTTCACAGTTCACACCAGTGCTGTGATAAACATTTTCCCATTACTTGCCCGGTGGTTATCGCTGAAAGCTGAGTGACAGTAAATCTTCTCAGGTCCCCAGACCATCCCTTGTATTGTCCTCACATATCACAGTAGCTTTGTGATTTGTGCCGCTCCCACCACGCCTTTCCTTGGCTGTTAGACTGTTGGTAACAACTAGGGGTCATATATCTCATATTTCCAGGACTTTCCTCAGTATTCGTGTTATCCCAAGGAGAGCTGTGGTTTGTATAGTCGCAATCCTTCCTCATCTCCAGTTCTTCCATTATTATTATTATTATTATTATTATTATTATTATTATTATTATTATTATTATTATTTACTAGAAAAACAACTTTTTAACCGGGGAAGGATTGTTAATTTATATTTTACGGTGATGTTTAATCTTTGGAATCGTGGTGAAGCTTTAGGTATCGTACAAGAAATTTTTCTTTTCATGTTTGCATTTTGATATGAGCTCTGATGCTTTGTCAATCAGTCCATTTTGTTGATGGAAGGGGATTATGGCAAATTTTCTTCTAAGCAGAGTGTGAAGTGTTCTGAAATGTTGATGTCAGCTGGCACTGTTTTCCTTATATTCCATGTTATTTAAGGGGCGCTTTGTTTTATTTTTCGAGATCCCATGTATATTTTTATAGTGTTGTCAAGTACCCGTATTTTTGTTGTTAAAGGATGTGTTATGTGCATCATTTTTTTGCTTCCATGGGCCTTTGGTCAACCCAATATCTATCTGGCTTTCCTTAGGATTTCTTAGAAGATTGGTAAACGACGTTTTTTTGTAAGCAATTACTATTTAATGGACATTATTTTTTAATCCTACAATTACATTTGATGGTTGCAGATATTTGCAAAATTCTGGTGATTTTTGTAGCGTTCTCTTTCGTTTAGACTGCCTGACAATAACTCAAGAGTAACCGTGAAGCACCGGTTTTCTATGTACACCCGCTTACATATGCTCTATCTCTGATATCAAACATTCTCTTTTCAAAGATAACCTAATCCTCAAATGATAATAACAATATGCATATATATATATATATTTGAAAAAAGCAAACAATGAAAGCCAAATTCTTATGCTTTTAAGGTATAATGATGTTTAATAACTCTAGACCAGTTTTGTGTCTTCAAAAAGCTGATGCGATTCGGTTTCTGGACTTTACTTTCCATTGTCCAGTAAATGAACTTGAATTCAGTTCATTTGTATGTTAATCTCGATTTGAATGAAAATCCCATGGGTGTCATATATATATATATATATATACACACATACCAGCAAAACATGTTTATTAAGTCATTATTGTTATTATTATTATTATTATTATTATTATTATTATTATTATTATTATTGATAATATCTTATCGGCTATAATTATCAAAATACTGATCACACACACACAAGCACACATGCACTCATATATATATATTCATTACGTGTATATATATATATATATATATATATATATATATATTTATACATAACTATATATTATTGCAAATATGAATGGGTTTATGTATTAGACTTAGCCTGACTTTGAGTTTTATGGTAAGCTCACGCCTGAAAGTTTATGATATTAATTCCTAGCCCAATGTGTTTATGTCTAATTGAAATTTATTATGTTCACAAAACTGGTTAATAGATGATTTTATCTGTAATGATCTATTTTTAATGTTGGTGCAGTACAAAATGGAATAAAGAAGAAAAACACAAAACAAACAAAACAGAGGTGGGACTGATTTCTGTCTATCTGACGAATGTAGACAGTGGTTCTACTTGTAAAATTACTATCCGAAACTGTGTTTTCAAGCAGGAATGGAACACTAACCTCCAGCACTAACGGGAATTACATTGCTATTTTAACCGTGAAATACCTCTGATTATGATATTCATGAGGCTTAACTTATATCTACACATGGCCCAATGGGAGCGATGATGATTATATTGTACAAGTTTCCTAACTGAGGCTGACGGTCTTGCTTGGAAAATTATAATTTCGTCTGACAGCTGAAGATGGAGAAAAACTAGTATTAGGATTTTAGTAAAAAATCAAGAGTGTATCGTTTCTAGGTATCAAAGTGAGAAACTACAATAAGTAGGAGTAAAGTTACTGGGAAGTGATAATTCTAAAACAACAAGAATTAGCAAAATAGAGGTCATGTGTAACAGTCACGTCGGAAATAAAAACACAACGATCAAAACCAAAGACACAAAACTGGAGAAAGCAGACCAATACATCTACCTAGGACAGCGAATCTCCATGATACCCTCAATAGGAGAAGAAATCAAGCAGAGAATAGCACGAAGTTTGCAAGCCTTCGGTAGAGCAAGTTAAACCTTCAGAAACAAGAAGATCCAAGTAGTCCTGAGAAGGATATATAACCAATGCATCCTCCCGATATTCACCTATGGAGCTGAAACATTAACCTATCTAAAAAACTGACCCACCAACTGAGAACCATGCAACATGCACTCGAAAGAATCATGCTCAGCCTCATGTGAAGATATCACAAGACAGCACAATGTATCAGCGGTTCGAGACATTATAAAATCCATCAGGAAACTCAAATGGCAATGGGCTGGTCATATTGCAAGAATGATACACAACTGATAGATATCACGACTCACAACATGGGTCCCCAGAAATCACATGTGCAACCGAAGCCGGCAGAAAACAAGATGGAGAGACGAATTAGGCAAATCCAGAAAGTATCAGCCCTGCTATGCCCACGATAGAAAGATGAGGCGAATCCTCGGTAGATTCTTTGTCCAACAACGGACATTAAGAGAATGATGATGATGATGATAATGATGATGATGTATTAATCGTAAGAATGAAGGTATTGGAACGTTGTGATAAAAAGCAACAATAATTATATAAAGTAAAACTTGTCATTAATAATAGTTATAATGAAGACTGTTTTTGAGCCAGAGTGTTTGCCTGAAAACTGCGATATAAGATGGAGTATAATTTAGAATAAAGTTATAGTAAAATTGAGAACTTTATCTAATAATTGTTATAGCAATTGGTAAAAATAACTAAATGATACATGAATTTTTTTTGAACGTACTTCTAGGGCAACACGATATTTCAGCATCGTAGATTGAACTTGTCAGATTAGTGGCTGAATCCACTCTCAAAGCGCATGTTATGATCACAATATCTCAGAAGTTTTACGTCTTTATGACGTCTACGTCAACTAAAGTGAAATCTATAGAGTAATGCTTCGATATACCCGTCATAAATTATAAGACAGGGTTGTCCAAGCCAAAATTGTCGCCATGTTGATTCGATATTATTCAACAAAATCTCTTAGAGTCCCATCCTCGAACGCAATGAGACTTTTCTATTCCTCTACCCCGACTTGCCACGTACGTGCCATACATTAAAGCGATGTTGATCCCAGAGACCCAAAGGTTGAAGCAAGAATGGAAGGTGTAAGGAAGAGTTAGGAGGGGAAAGTAGAGAAAGTGAATCGAGTCGCTTGCTGTCTTCTCTGTCCACCATCTTTAAGAATTTGGACCTCAGCCTGTCGCTGGTGCCATTATGAGATCCGTGCAGAGTGGTTGTGACGTCTCTTAAAGGTTCATCTATTTGGGATTTGCACAGGGATTGGGTTAAAGATTCAACTTCAAAAATCGATTTTTCTCCATATGCTAATCCAATTTCTCTCCTTCTTTCTTTTTCTCCCTTTCTGCCTTCCTTTTTGTCTTTGATTCTCTTTTTCTCAACAAAAATGTATTTCCCCTTTTCTTAATCAAACAATCTTATTCGTTCTTTCTTTCTTTTTGAATTAAAGAATCATTCACTTTCTTTGTTACCTTCGATAGAAGGGCTTTTTCCTCTGTTTCTATCATTCTCTCTTGATCTATGATTTTTTCTTTCTATTTTTCCTAATTTTCTTTGGTCTTTTCTCTCTTTCATCAAAGGATTAATTTCTTTCTTTTTCTTTACTTCTTGATAGAGGGTTTATTTTCATTCTTTCTAGCTTTCCTTCTTGATGGGAGATTTACTTTCTTTTATTCTTTCTCTATTTCTTGATGAAAGGCTTATTTTCTTTTTCTCTCTCTCTCTTTTTTGATGGAACATTTATTCTTCTTGACGGAGGGTTCATTTAATCTCTCTTTTTCTTCTTTCTTTCCTTTTCGATTGAAGGTTTATTTTCTCTCTTTCTTTCCTTCTCGATGTAAGGCTAATTTTTCTCCTTTTCTTTCTTTCTTGATAGAAGGTTTATTTTTATCTCTCAGTCCCTCTCGATGGAAGATTATTTTTTATTAGATAAAGTAATCTTACATTTAGTTGCTTCTTATAGAAACTGCCATGCTGCTCGAGGTACAAGATCTGTTCGGTTTGTAGATGATCATATCTGACCTCTCAAACCTATCCTTCGATTCAATATGATACCGAACGACCAGCGGAAAATACAGGGCATGTTTGTTAGATTAGATCAGTGGATTTTAAACTTTTTGTTGCAGAAATCTTATGCGGTTTTCTAAAATATCGCCGAACCAATACCTAAATTTATTGAGGAATCCCGCCACTCTCTTTCAGGGAAAGAAAAAATATTCAAATGAAAACATATAATGAATGAACCATCAAAATGAAAAAGAACTTGTCATTATAGTAAAAAATGACAACCATAACGTCCAAATTTGAAGGTATTGAAGAGAAAAATCCATGTAAAAAAAATTAAATATGGTCGGAATGAATTCTGTTTAGATGCATCCAGATTCCCCAGAATCTAGAAGTTATTATCGAAAAGAAAAATAGGGCCTGCAACTAAGCAGGACTGCAATTTTCCCAAAATCAAAAAAAATAAAAATTTAAAAGAGATTTAGTGGCTATTTTTCAAGTCTGTAGACAAAAGGTATGACCTGGAGCGCTGGAACACAAAAACAAACCTACTCATGCACATACGAATGAGGATTTAACATTTGGCCATCTTTGATGTCTATAGTTGTTCAACTATTTGTAATAATTGTTAAAAAAAGTTTTGAAAGCCCATTGACATGACAATGTTGCTGCTTCTTGGGATTGAGTAGCCTTTGAAAATTCGGTTTAACGTTTGGTGATCAAACTATCTGAATATCTGATAGCTGGTGTAGCATCACTGGTTTGATATCCAGTTTTCGTGCTAACAAATTTAGAAAAGCTAGGTTCACACAAATATATATTTTAGCAAACGATGATAGAACTCAATTAACCCGTTTTGATGAATCTGCGGAACACTGGGTCTCGTGGAACCCACTTTGGGAAACATTGGATCAGATATTGCCTCTAAATCCGTTGAATTGACTGTCAGGAATTGCAATTGATTTCTGCTGAGACATCCAAGTGGGGTCAGTGATTAACCAGGGTTACTTATTGGATTTTCTCGAGATTTTCTCTCTTCAAGGGATTGAAGAACATCTAAGACGTACTGAAGTTTCCCAGTTTTTTAATTGATTACCCCAAACCCGGAATGCTATCGGAACATGCTGATCATGTAACAGTTTCTTGTAAATGACTAACAAGATCTGTTCGGCCTCTGGTGTTTTAGTACTGTTCCTAGTGCGCGAATTATAATAGTCACAATCGATGATATCTGCTGATGCATTTAAGATATGTCAATGGATGTGTAGGACTGCTTCTCGATTTTTCTTAATACTTTTGTCTCTTCAAGAGTTTTAAGAACACCCAAGACGTGTTGAAATTTTGACTGATTCGTTGCTGCATCAAAACGCCCCTGACACTCGAACAATTGCAATTTCTTCATAATCTTATATTCAAACGCTTGCTCAAACATAGTCACTACTTCAGCAGCAGTTTTGACAAGTTCACACGGAATCGTTGCTCTTTAAAATCCACAATAGTTGCTTGAAAAGGAAAATCACCGAAGTTACATGCATGATTATCGAGGAGACGCCACTTATACACACACAGAAACACGGTTGTTTCCCCTTTTTCCAAAAGTATATCCTATCAAATTTCATAAGCTGAAACAACATAAAGCGAATATGCAATCACAAGAGATTAAAATAAGAAAAATATTCAAGCGTTCCTAGATCAAACATGACATTGAAGAAATTTTGGCTATGAGTGACTGGACAGCAATGATTACAGAAAAGGATAACTTTTATTTCTATAAACTAAAAACTTAATTTCTTTAAACTATAACTATAACATGTGTGTCTAGGATAGACTGTAGGATGATTCTAAAATCTACAAAGAATTGTATGATTGAAAAAGTGTCAGGCTGAACAATCAAGCTCGAGCGTAGTATTGTATCTCAAGACTTTCACATCGAGCACAGAGTAAGGCAAACATTGACCTTTGACATCGAGGCAGACAAACCTTCAAGTTTCAGGGGTCGGGAAACGGTAAATAATATTTCACGTATGAATTGATTATGTTTGCTTCTCTGTTTTAGACCATTTCGAATAACAAGAGAAAAGTTTGAAAATATGGCTCTTTCATCAAATTGAATTTAGCGTGAAGCAAACTTCCGAAAAACCGGGTATATCAGTTAACGCACGGGTGGAAAATACAGTAGTCTGAGATGCAGGAGAGAGGAGATGACAGGTCACGCTACCCCTCAAACGGCTTGTAGCAAAACAATCACTAAACTCTATTTTTACTTTATGTCATTTTCTTAAAGGGGAGAAACGGCATAAATAACAGTCAAAACACACACACACACACACACACACACACACACACACACACACACACACACACACACACACGCGCACACACATATATTGGCAAATATTCAGAGAATATATATATTTCAAAAATTTCTTTATTCAAGAGTGTTCTACGTTTTTCATACAGCTAATGACTATAACTTACAATGCCCCATTCACAGCATTATATGTAAACACACACTCGAATCACTCACCAACTACATTAGCTCAAATCCTGGAAACACAAGCTTAACGCAAAACTCATCTGATAAGAAAGTTCTTTTTCGCTAAAATTGCCACATATACCAAAAGCCACTGGGATGAGAGCAGATTCGAGACTAACTTCAATTTGACAGAAAACAATCGAAAATTCAAAGAAAAAAAACGAAGATAAAAAGGATAGAACGAGAAACAAAATTTGGTCCACAACTTTAGGTAAGATATTTATATAAGTAGTTTAAAAGTGCGTCCTAAAAAATAACAAACATTATAAAATTCTCTATGAAAAGACAATGAATATCGGATACAATTCTATCGACAACTGTGAAAGAATGATATAGATAATGACAATAATATTTAGAATGGAATAAAAAGACGAGCCATAATAAAAATTGCAACAGCAGGGGACCACACGAATGGATACAAATGCCAAACATCTGAAATAGTATATATGGTGCAGAGCTTCATCGAACACGAATGAGTCATTCAAAACAGAACTAGCTCTCTATATTTTTACTAAAAACTTAAACAAAGAGAGAAGAAGCCCATTGTAAAGTGGAAATTAGTAAAAAAGAAACAACAGCTAGTAAAGTCTATATTCAAAATGTATACTATACCTTGGAAGAAATCCAATTTGATAACATACAATCGCAAAGACAATCTATTGAATTCACAATCAGAAATAACAGTCACTTCTAGACACAAAACTAGATTTATCCTAAAAAAAAAATAAAAAGGAAACATGGCCTCGGTTTAATAATAACATTCGAATCAACAAGCCCTAATCTCGACACATGTAAATGATAAACCAATTAATTTTAATTTACGGAAAAAAAAAAGGAAAAAACAAAACAGCATATGTAAATAACAGCTGAAGCGCTCACAAAATAGAAGTAAATAAAAACAGAACTCAAATCTCAAATGTTGAATAGAACAATAAACCAACAAAGATGCTTGATAATGCTGAAGTGAACAATAAGACTAAATACGAACTCTAATTGGAAAAACATGAAATTCATCCTAAAAAATTTAAACTCAAACTAGTATCAGTCAAAAATTAGAAATAAAACAGGAGTGTAAATGATGTAAACAGATGTCAACGACAGAATACACATGTAGTGAAAGACAAACAAACAAACAAACAAAAACAGGACATGAGTCTAGAAATCGTAATATAACTATAAACAGCAACTACAGAAAGGAAAAACTAACCAACAAATCCCAATTCAACAACCACGTCTGAAACCTAAGTAAACAATAAACCCATTAATTCTAATTTTGATTGACAAAAAAGGGCTCACATTGTAAAACTATACGTTTGAAAAAACGTGGTAGTTAAAAAATGAAACTCACATATTTCATCCGTCTTTTATTGTTTCTATCTATCTGGAGATATACGAGAGGTATCCCCAATTAACAAATAAGTCGAACTAGATGAAATTCAACTATACAAAGGGAACTGATGGTCATTTAGACACCCATCCTGATGATATCACCAGATGAGAATTCTTGTTGTAAAAAGGGAAAATAAGCACACACACACATACACACACACACACACACATATATATACATATATGATTATGTACTGATGGAAACTGACTGCAAATGTGTTTCACAATTTCCTGATACGCCCCAAAATCATAAAATTGTAAAAGTTTCATACTTGTTCTATATCATTTTATTTACAAAAAAATATTCTACTTGATATATATATATATATATATATATATATATATATATATATATATATATATATATATTCAATATATATATGTTTCAATGTATTACATCTCTTCAGTGTGGCTATAGACATTCCAATATCCCATCCAGTACCGCGAGGCAGAATTAAAACCTTCACTTAAGAACCACAGGCCGATATCCTACCTCTTGACTACGGAAGTTGACAGCCAGTAAGGCTGAATTTAAGCGATATATTCATATACACAGAAATCTCTCATCCACCGGAGTGCTCTATTCCTATGGAAGAGCATTGCATAAGCTTACAATGGATGAGTTACCTCACTTATATATATATATATATATATATATATATATATATATATATACATATATATATATATATATATATATATATATATATATATATATATATATATATATATATATAACACATTAGTAATGCTTTTATATCTGTTCACTTCCCGGTTCGATTGAGAGTATATGTTGAGGTTCCTCTTCCTTTCCCTCCATGTAATTCTTGTCATCACTGTAGGTTGCCAAACATTCCTGCCATAAACACAAACCCACTTCTCATCGAAAGTCCCCAAAGGCCCCATCCCAAATACAATCTTTTGTTACTCAGGACTCATTTACATATACCTCGTCCCACCCATGCATCTCAGGAGTGCAAGAGAACTTCTCTGGAAAGTATGAAAAAGTAAAAACAAAAATGCTTCAGATCCCAAATGCTTGTCAATTTCACCGTAAATAATGATATCATTTCATATAAATAACGAAACGTACGCGTGTATATCTGAATACTAAGCACTGTAACGAATACTCTCTAGAGTACTGCATCAAATCTATGAGAAAATGGTTATCTTTAGTTATTTGGTGCTAAAATATGATGACATAAAGATTGCCAAGAATTATCACCCTTATGACTAAAAATGTCAAGGTTTCTCATTTTTCATTTCCTGTTAACTTTAGCTAAAAATGTTATGTGTGCTCGAAAGTCTATAAAAATGTTCAAAGATTAAGAGTTAAGGTTTGAAGCGTACGTAAACATTTTAGCTAAGAATTAGCTAGAAATGAAAATCTTGCCATTTTAGCCACCATGGGGATACGATTTGGTGATCTTCTCGTTATCAAATTTTAAGATCAACTAACAAATGTTTATAGAGAAATCTATCAAATGAGTGTCGTCTTGGAGCAATGTTTAGCAATCTCAGAGTTCCAACATGCGTACACCATGTTTGTAGTCTTGTGCCTCTCAAAGAAACCGTGTCAAAGATCAATACTAATTTAATGACATCGTTGCTCTCCATTGTCTAATATAAGCAACGTCGAGACTAGTCAGTATTCAGATGGGTGATCGTCAGGGAAAAAAAAACAATTGCTAGCAACAAGATTGTTCCACGGACGTCTTAGCCTATGCACTATCGCCGATTAAGAGGACATTTTTCTTGGCTAAGATCGGTCTGTGCACCTAGTCCTTTCTGAAGCACGCTCTGTTCTACGGAAGACACATGAGAGTATGCTCTCCAAGTAGCCACTATACTAGAATACCCCGAAATGAAAATGATATAATTTTGTATATCATTTCATCGGAATGAATCTTCATAAAAGCAAATCGTATTTTTATTATCAAATTCGGCTACTTTACTTACATCTTAATTTTTACTGAAATACTGAGTCAACAGCACGATTAAAAATAAAAAGCTAGTCAAAATTAACAATGAAAATAATGTGTTACAAGACTTCATTCAATATTGAACAAGAGGTAAAATTCTAAATTTAAGATACATCGAACAAAGCGTATTTGATCATGTTTGGCAAAGACTCAAAATGGGATGTATTGCAATCTGATCAATTTCGGGGATGTTTAATCCATATTTGATTACTAATGAATTCTAAGATATCTCCGACTCATCCTTTCACTCTAACATACTGTGCTGTCTGGTGATCTATCTGAGTGATGTTGAGCATGATTTTTCTTTTCCCATGTCTCATGGTTATCAATTCGAGGATCAATCTTT
>OY735232.1:24323370-24333370 GCA_963457665.1 Thysanoteuthis rhombus | reverse complement strand
AATAATCCAATTTCAAACATATGAAATCAACAAGGTGTTTACCCTGACTACTGTTGCAATTTCAAGATCCTCTTGCTTCAGACTAGGCATTTGTAAACATATCCATCCAACCATCTAGCGATTCCAGTCTGTTCATATCTATCTATCTAGCTCTTTCCTTTTTCTTTTCTTCGTTTTCTATTCATCATTACAAATGCAGCTTTTGTTCCGCGGTTGGAAAACTATCTGCTAAAAAAAATGATGGAAATTCCAAACAAAATCCAGCACGTCGTTCTCATCATATCTGAAAGCGCCATTTTGACAGAAATTTCATACATAGACGACAAAAAATGAGCTGTCATCTCTTTTACCTGGATGAGCTTGAAAGTCAGACCTTCAATGCGCAAGTTCTTTTCTTATGTGAAGATTTAGGGCGGTGTTGCCAAATTTCTTTTAACAAGTGGCATTCAAATTTGAATGAGAAAAAACATCTTTAAACCGCTAGAAACTTCGAGATTCTTTTGATTTCTGATTATAAAAGGATAAATCTCTGCAGGTCCAGGTGCTTGTGTATTTGTATGCACAGAAATAACACGACAATTTGCTATTGTACAAACTGGGTATTCGCCTTATAGTTTACCCATCGCTGTATTGTGTTTGAAGTCGTTTGGATCAGCGGTACTCTTAATGTTAGCCCTATTAAACAAAATCATCTACTTGGACTTTATTTCTCCAAAAATCATTAATAACCTTCACACACAATTATTTCATCCTTTTCATTCGAAATTATTATATACTAGAATATACTGAATAATCGCCCTAACGGAAGGACTGGATTGTGGATAAATAAATTCAATGGATAGATAGACAAAAATCAGGACAATCTTTCTGTACTTCAGCATTTTAAGTCATTTGCGATATTTACTTGGGAATTCCTTCTACTTTTAAGGGAAAGATGTGTTCAAATCTAAAGAATCCCCCCTCTCTATATACATAAAAGAAAAAAACTACATGTATGACATAAACTATATGTTAAAACATTGCTGAAAGGAAGATGGTGATTGATCAACACTACTACTCCAGTAGTAAAAATATGCTAATATGGTGACCCCAACAAGAGAAAATTCACGTGTTGTACCATAATGACAATGTATATGTGAAACTGAGGGAAAACACTGAAGAAAATTACATACATCGCATTGACAGATTTTGAGAAATAATTGACTGAAGTGACACAAAAATGTTTTTTTAATGTTTAGTGTTTGAAGTTTTAGAGCTCTGTAGACTATATATATACTGCAATATATATATATATATATATATATATATATATATATATATATATATATATATATATATATATATATGCATACCGTGGAAAATAATCATCATATTCTATGGTTGAATATGTTGGTAGAAAATCAACTCGAATAAGTTTTTTCTGTGTGATTAGTATTCTTTAAGATGATATCAGAAGTTGGTTTTCATGCATTCTGAAATTAAAACCGAAGCAGCAGATTTGATATTCACACGGGAGAACATCAATAGAAATCACATGAAGAGTGAGTCATGTCTGTGGTTATACTTACTTGTCCCCCATCGTCAAAAAGATTTTTAGGCTAAGCTACGTAAACAAGCCTTGTTTCAAAGAATAAATATCTAGTATGAAATAATATCAATATACACAAACCTTATATAAAATGACAAACCAATTATACGGCCAAAACTTTATAATGAAGGGAGGTGGTGTTTGAGAAACACTACTGGGATGTCTTGCTAATATAACTGTTTTGTTTTCAAAATTTCCGAAACAGTTACAAGATAAACAACTGATGATCCGAACAAGAGTCAATTTATACATTGTACAATATCAAGAAAGTATAAAGGGAAACAAAGAAAAACATTTTTGAAGATTACATAAATTGCATTTGCAAATGCTGGGAAATTGATAACTGAAGTGATTCAAAAAATCTAATGAAAAGTTCCAATGTCAAGTATTTAAAGCTGTTAAAATTCTAGATTAGCTGTGTAGATTTATATATATATATATATACATATATATGTATATATATATATATATGAATAAATAATATTTTTGTGTCATCCACGGACAACTGTTTTGATATATTACATCTCTTAAGTGTGACTATAGACTTTCCATTATCCCATCCAGTACCACGAGGCAGAATTGAAACCATAACTTCAGACCCTGGGGCCGACATAATACCTCTGGACTACGGAACCGGACAGTCAGTAAGACTGAATTCAAGTGATATATCTATTTACACCGAAATTCTTCATCCATCAGAGTGGTCTATTCCTATGGAAGAGCATTATATATATATATATATATATATATATATATATGTATATATATATATGTGTGTGTGTGTGTGTGTGTGTGTGTGTGTTCATGACTACATTCTTCTTCTCCCCACCGATGCATTGCTGCCATAAGTAATGTTCCAAGGTTCCCCTTAGATGTGTAGAATCAGAGAGCTGCAAAATCACCTTCTTCGTGAAAGGAGACGGGTGAATGCTACTATTATGTTTTGGGAGGGAGTTCAGTTTCAATTGAAACAAAGATATAGAACTGGACCTTAATTTCCATCCGTTGTAAATACAGCTTCGAAGTATTTTGGTTACTTCCCTTTACTACATTGATAAATTATTATAAATAGGCAAGTTTTATTTTTCACTTTTTGGGGTCAAAATCAAGAGAGAATTTTCCATCCATATTCCCAGTTCCGAACGAGTGAAAACTTTTACTTTTCACCTACCAGGGTCAAAATCATGCGGAACATTCCTTTTGTACATTTGCGGGTCAAAATCGAGAAGGAACTGTTATCCTGCACTTTTAGAGGCCAAAATCAAGAGGGTTCTGATCTTCCACCCTTGAGGGTGAAAATCACGGGGAGACTTCCATCTTCCTCATTTAGGGGGCAAAATCGGAAGGAAACTTTTGTTTTTGACCTTTTTCGGGGTCAAAATTGAGAAACAGCTTTTCCCTCACTCTTATGAATAAAATCAAGACGTTTCTTTTAGTTTTCACTTCTGATAGTCGGAATTGAGAAGAAACATCCACTTTTGGGGTTGAAATCGAGGGGGAACTTGTTTCTTCGATTTTAGCAGTGTAAATTAAGGGGAATTTTTTCCTCTCTCATGGATCATAATCAAAGGGAACAGTTTATTATTTTTATTAGTATAAATAATCATTTTTCTGTTTTGTAAGAAGTTTGAGAAATGGAGTAATTTTCTTTGTTGTTATTCTTGCAAGAAATTCTTTTTCGGACAACACCAGGTATATATTTCTTAAAATACAAGAAAAAGATGTATTTCCAGATAGAATTTTACTTACTAGCGATGAAAAAATAATGAAAAAATACAAAATACGTATTTACAGAAAGACTACTTTTTACTCGCAAAGAAAAATAATTGAAATATTTTTAAATATATGAAGATATTTCATCCTATGTTAAATCTAATAGATGAATGGACGGAACGAACTTTATTTTGGAAAAAAAAATTATTTTATGAAATCCAATCTATTTGATTTTTTTTATTTACCTTTCATTTTCTAATCACCATGAAGACAATTTTGCTAATGAATGATTTTTATTTATCTTGGCTGTCTTATTTTGACTTATGGAGTAACTCACAAAATCATTATATGAATGAATACATTTTATTTAGTGCACGTAAACAAACGATACTCACGACAATAGCCTCTTTATAGAATTTGTTTTAGAAAATATTCCACAGACAAAGGCAGTATATGTACTGACAAGGGTTCCCCTTTTACTTGGCGTTCATTTCATTATGAGAATTGCAGTTAAACTGCCAACTTGAAACGTTATAGCGAAATCGAAAAGAAAACTTGTAGAAAACTCTGTCTTTTATTAGATAAGTAGTGAAAGTTTTGCTAAAATCATATAAATAGTTTCTATTTTGTAATTTAGAATTTCTAGGTGTATTTGCGTGTTAAAATTCTCACAAATGTCTTAATTCTAAATTACTACGATAGCAAGCGGTTTGTTTATTTACATTTCCAGGAAATTTTAGCTGAGGTATATTTCCTGAACATGTTCAGTTCTGTGAAGTGTGCACTCATAGTTCTTACTCAGAGCGTATTCCTACTTTTGTTTTACCTGATGAGATGAAGATTCTGAAGATAGAATTAAACTGTATACGATTTTTAAACGTTAATGAAGAAACTCGCTGTATTTCACCACTTGGTTGGCTTGCACGCAATGCATTATGGGATTCATCATCATCATCATCATCATCATCCTTTTAGCGTCTGCTGTTGGACATAGACCTTTCTCAAGATTTACCACACCTTTGTATCGTGAGCATCACGGAGCTAGTACTCTCTAAACTTATCTAGTTTCTCAAGCCATTTTATATTTTTTCGGCCCCGGTTCTGCATATGATCTCTAAGAATACACGTTGTGTGTCGTGACGTCCTGTGGTTGTCTGTCATTCTTGCAACATGACCAGCTCACTGCCATTTAAGTTTACTTATGGATTCTATGATATATCGGATTCCTGTCTTCCCTCTAATATACTGTGCAAGCATGTCATTTCTCCTTGGGAAGTTCAGCATAATTCTTTCATGTCCAAGTTCCATTGTTCCCAATTTAAGGGTCAGTCTTTGGTTTGGTTACATATTTAAGCTCCATCGGTGACTAGCAGGAGGATGCATCGGTTGTATACTCTCCTTTTTAGCACAAGTGGACACTCCTTATTCTTGAAGGTTGAACTTGCGTTGCCCGACGCTTGCACGGATTTTATGGAGATTCGGAGTTGTAGGTAGATGCAGTGGCCTACTTCCACCAGTTTTGCGTCTTTGATCATGATCATTGTGTCTTCAACATATTCGTTGGATGTGACGTTTGTTTCCCAAAGTTCATGTTGAGACCAATTTTCATGCTTTCTTCGTTCAGTCTGTCCAGCATCATCTGGAAGTCATGAAGATTCTCGGCAAAAATGTCAATGGGTTTAGAGTCAACCTTATAAATAACAAAAGACAAAATAACTTCAAAATCATATTAAATCAAAATTTGTATTTGTAGTTTGGTAAGACAGACAGAAAATTAATTCAAATGATTATAATGATAGGCTGATCGACATACCATAAATTTTGGTCCTTTCCGACACATCAAAATATATTAAATGTTATCAATAGATTGAATGTAACTTTGATGTTCAAGATTTATTTTATTAAAATATTACTAAATTTATTAAAAAGATAACATATCTTATTGTTACTGATGAAATAAAATATTATCTACTTTATTAAAGATTCATCCGAATAGCAATTTCTGACATCTATACGCAGCCAAAAACATCTATATTTAGATTAAAGACATCTAAATTGGCGCTGCCGACCAAGGGACGTAACTCGGCAACATAAAAATTGGTAGCACTGAGTAAGGGACGTAACAAACATTTAACTAAGTTTAATTTTCTTTGTGTGCTGGCTGCAGAATATGTGTGTGTGTGTACGTGTGCGCACACTCGTGCAGCTTATAGGGAACTAGGATCTTTGCACATTATGAATACCAGGGCAAGTGCAGCTGCCGTAGAGCAACGTTTAGCAATTTCATTTTGTACAACATTGCTATGTGTGTGTGTGTGTGTGTGTGTGTGTGTGAGAGAGAGAGAGAGAGAGAGAGAGAGAGAGAGAGAGAGAGAGAGAGAGAGAGAGAGAGAGAGAGAGAGAGAGAGAGAGAGAGTACTTTCCTACCCAGTGGCTAAACCAAGCTAAGATTATTTTT
Source organism: Thysanoteuthis rhombus (assembly GCA_963457665.1). Classification (NCBI taxonomy): domain Eukaryota; kingdom Metazoa; phylum Mollusca; class Cephalopoda; order Oegopsida; family Thysanoteuthidae; genus Thysanoteuthis; species Thysanoteuthis major. The sequence continues at coordinate 24,327,611 of OY735232.1, read as the reverse complement.
GGGTCATCCAATTTTATCATTGCTACTTTTTATGACAGCAATTCATGTCGATACATAATAGATTATTTTATAATTCTCTTTACCAAATCACTCCAACTTATAATTATTATTATTTTTACTTTTGCTTATTGTTGTTCTTTAGTAAAGCACTCTTGGTGGAAATATTTTCCGTTATTACTTTTAACTTATTACTAGTAATATTCCATCTTGTCATTGTCAAATTTTAACTCAACTCTCTGAATGGAAACACTCTCCATTTTGATTAATAATATTTAATTAGTAGTTTCACCCTGTCTTTTTATTGTCGTTTTTTAACAGACCCTTCAGCCTTGATAGAACTTTGAACAAACAAGGTGAATGAAAATAGTTTTTGACGAGATAGAACCCAGAAGATATCTGGTCCCTTTGAGGAAGCGAAAAAAATTTGTTCGAAATTAAAAAAGACGATTATATCTGTGTTCATTGACATGCTCAGAAGATGGTTACGAAAGGCGGAATGCAAAAACAGAGGGAGAATTAAAACTATAAAGACGATTGCATTATCGAAGCAAGAATATAGAAGCAGGTATTGAAGCATTAAAAACTCTAGTCCTAATCTGAAGTTGACTTTATTTTTCAACCATAACCAGAACAACGACAATCCTCATCACATTTAGAAAAGTAAATTTCTGTTTATTTTTCTCCTGCCACGTCAAACCAAATCGATGAATACAATCAACATGCCCCTGCCATAATTCAAAATAATGCCCCATTGGTTAGTAGACGGACCGCTTACCAACTGATTTGAACTGATAAGTTTTACATTCATATGAATCCATCTATTAATTTTTGCAAAAGATCCAGGGATCATCTTCGGTCGAAATAGAATTAGGAGTGGGGTTTGACTCTGCAACAGCCAGGCTTGTTGGATTGTATTTCCTTTCCTCCTAATTTTTACTTGTTTTTCCATCGCAACTCCACTCAGGCTGCCAGAATAAAAGATAAGACTCGAACACATGTCAGAATGAAGCCTTATCAACCATTCCAGTTACTCTCACCGACTGAGCTACGAAAACCTAAGGTTGGCTGGAGATCAAATCTAACCTTCATTCTTCCTCGATCTTTCTCCGCGCTATATTTATCATTGTTTTTGCACTAATAGTTTTTGTTACAACTATGATACCTTCATTCATTTTTAATCAGATGAAGTGCTGTAAACTAATATCTTATTGTTTTTTTAAAACTTGTATTTCTTTTAACCCAATGTCATGTGCGTTCTGAATTTATATACATGTATATTTGAACAAACACTTGTATAGATAAGCTTTTTAGACTAGATATAAAATCTAGCTGTGCAAACACACACGTATGTTACACTTACATACACACACACACACACGGACCACACACACACATGGGCCACACACACACACGGGCTCTCCGACGGAAGGTCTATGTCCAGCGATAGACGATAAGAGACTGATGATATATATATATATATATATATATATATATATATATATATATATATATATATATATATATATATCTTTACATCTATCTATCTATCTAACTATGCATCTTCGAAGCAAGTTACTTACCGATCGATGTATCATACATGTCTGTATCTATGTATATATGTATCTAGAGAGCTAATTACTTACCCATCCAAATATCTGTCAATCTACACACACACATACACACACACACACACACATGTATATATATATCCTAATCTACCCATATCTCTCGTGTGATTATTTCTTTTTTGCTACTTCCTTGTCTAATTTATCTATTTTCATCATTTCCTCCTTTTCAACCCTCCCTCCCCATTCCCCAAAACAACCCAGGAAAAAAAATACTCAAAATATTCTCGCCTTCATTTGAAAAAAAAAAAGAAGTTACATTTCGACTACTTATCTCCTCCTGCTTCTATCACTTATCTCCCCTTAACACTATTACTTATCTCTCCCTGCCAGCTTTACAGAGCGGTGTCTCCAACGAGAGCCCTCACATTGTCGGGCGGCCAATTTTACAGACGTTTGATTAATAACTATTTCTATCTGTTGTGTCAGGTGGAAGTCTTTCTCGGGTATTTCCGTTAAGAAGATTTCCGTCCTTCCACCACCGAGGGGTTACGACAGGGGGTGGGAGGGGCGTTGGCAAAGGAACGTTGTGCCCGGAATCCGAAACATCAAACCACTTGATGAGTCAACCGGTGTAACAAGCGAAAAGAAATAGATAGAAAAAGACCCTTAATACTGATAAAAAATTGAAACTGCCGCAAAATTTGAAAAAAGAGTAAAGAAAAAAAAAAGCAAAATGTAAGTAATTACTTGAATAACACAAATAAGAATAAATACATAAATCAGTCATAGAATAATAGAAAAGTATTAGCAAAACCCTTCCCCCCAAAAAATAATAACGTAAAAACAGAAATGTAAATTTTGCATGAAAAAAAATTGCCAACAGTAAATGATTACATGAACAACAGAAATAATAAATAAGAAAAATACATCAATCAATGAATAAAAATATGTCTATTTTCATCAAATCTTAAATTTTGTTGGCCCTTAATTTTCAGATGTGACAAAATATTCAGTTACGTTCATTCATGTATTCAAGAATGAATGTGAGCATGAATAATGTATTAATGTAAAAATTTATATAATGTAATGACAAAACCATATATATATATATGTATATATATATATATATATATATATATATATATATATATATATATATATATATATATATATATATATATATATATAAATATATTCATATATATATATATATATATATATATATATATGAATATATGTATAAATAAATATACATTCATATATGTAAAAATACATACATAAATATATATGAACATATGTATCTATATAATGTATGTATATTTATATTTGTAAATATATATTCATACATATATATGTACATATTCATCTATATATGTTTATTCACATATGTATATTCTGTATATACATATATATTTATCTATTCATATTAATTCTCCCTCACTCTCTCTATATATATGCACTCAAATATATACATATACATATACACACACTCTTATATATATATATATATGTATACACATTTGAATATATATATATATATATATATATATATATATATATATGAAAATATTCATATATACATATATATACACACACACACATACACACATATGTATATATATATATATATATACATATATATTTGAAAAATCCAGGAATGTTCTTACAGATTGCAGATATTTTTGTCATTTCAGTCGATTATTTTCCAATATGTGTTAATGTAATTTCCCTCGATGGTTCTCATGTTTTACGCATAATCAGATATTATTGTACTATGAGGTAATTTTTATTTAGGGTAGGGATCACTGGTTGCTTACCATGTGAGATTTAAAAACAAAATTGTTACAGTGACATGGCCCATGGTGTTTATCAAACAGTCCCCCTCGAGCTATGATTTTAATATATAACCCTCTTTTTACCATATATAGAACACACACACACACACACACACACACACATATATATATATATATATATGTGTGTGTGTGTGTGTGTGTGTGTGTGTGTACTATATTTACAATCAGAAAGTAGTCGGGGAATTTTATAAAAAACAGTTGTTACAAAACAAAATATTTTTGATGCTTTTTGACAGTTGTAATCGATTTTTTCGAAGAAAAATATGTATGTTTATGTAAATTTTATCTATATGTATATAAAAAACATTTTTTATCATCGGAACCTACTAAACAACCAACAATACATTAAAATCCCCATTTCTTTCCTCATTCTCAAACATGTAATCAGCATACAATTTCTTTTTGCACCGATGTATGTTTCTTTGAAATAGATGGTTTGCAACCGTTGAAATGCATCAAAACATACCCATGTCCTGAAACTTTCTTTGCAAGATGTAACACCGGTAGTTTTTTCATTTTTCTCATCACATTCGTATTGTCACATTTATCAACTTCTTATATATTAATATTCATGTAAGTTTATACATGCTCATTGTATATGTATATATGCATTTTTAGGTAAGTTTTTACGTATATATTTTATATGAAAATATATATATATGTGTATATATATACACACAAATATGTGTATTTATGAAAGTCTATACTTACATGCACACACGCACTCACACACATAAATATACAAATATATATATATGTATATGTACATATATATATATGAAATATATTTTTAATCAAAATAATCTCATTTGTTCTC
>OY735232.1:24242359-24313170 GCA_963457665.1 Thysanoteuthis rhombus | reverse complement strand
AATTTACAAAAGGTTAATTGGAGTCGTGAATTTTGGGAAATCAAATCTCTTATTGGTCTATATCCATCGACATATTCTTGGCTTGGAACATTATACTTTTATCAGACCTCGTTTGTACTAGTTGCATTAGAAGTTACTACTAGATTATGCTATGCCACGTTTATCTTTTTTACTTTTTGTTCCTTGGTAGTAAGTGACATTTTCTGATTGACTATGTCTAGAGGGCATAGAAAATATCCATAATTCCTTTCAAACTATTTGCTGTCATCAGGATTGGGGTAACTTGAAAATCTACTTATTTTCAATTGGACAACTGGCAAGTAGTAAAAAAAAATTACACATGGATGTAACTATACTGACCACCAAGGCAAAATTTGTAGGGAATAATAGCCATTTTCTACACATTTCACGCATGAGCCATCTGGAAATAACACTCACCAGCAAGGAGCAAAAATTGCACTGGGACCACGTTTTCTCATGATGAGTTTCTTGGGTCTTATTGTGTCTAGATCACTACATCTACCAAGGACAACAAATCTCAATGAGACCCTCAAAAGAAGACGAAATCAAGCGAAGAATCACACTAGGATGGCAAGCCTTTGGCAGAGCAAGCTCAACCTTCAAACATAAGGAGATTCCATTAATCCTGAAAAGAAAAGTGTATAACCAATGCATCCTCCCAATAGTCACATATGGAGCAGAGACATGGAACCTGACCAAGAGACAGACCGGTAAATTGAGAATCATGCAACGTGCATACGAAAGAATTATGTAGGGCCTCACATAGAAAGACCACAAGACAGCAGAGTACATCCGTGAAAAGACTAGAGTCAGAGACATCATAGAATCCATTAAAAATCGCAAATGGCAGTGGGCTGGCCGTGGTGCACGAATGGCAGACAACTAATGGAGATTGCGATTCACGACATTGAACCCCGGAGATTACATGTGCTACTGAGGCAGGCTGAATATTAGATGGAGAGATGAGTTAGACAAATTCTGAAAGTACTCGCTCCATGACGCCCATTATTGAGAAATGTGGCGGATCTTGGGGAAGGTTTATATCCAACGACGGACATTAAAAGACTGATGATGTTAATGATTGCTTGTCTTATTTCCTGACGTCTGATAATCCCTTACTCCCCCAGTCGTGATGCATTCAAATAGTAAGATGATTTGCAAAGCTTTTGCGTCATACAAATCATATCCTGCAGTAATTCCTGACCACAGACAACAAATTTCTTCCTGATTTTTCTATTCATCTTTGATAGTGAAATCATTAGGAGACACATTGTATATATTAAATCAATCTTCTGTCAGTAACGCTAACGTCAATTCACGAGCTTTAACGATTCTATTTTTCCGAGTTTCAATGTATTTCTATGTATTTCTATTATAAAATCATTGGGAATGCATATCCAATCCCTGGTCAATCAGTAACACTTCCTTTAATTCATGTACACAACGATCAAATTTTGTTATTTCCAGCGATTTCCTGTAGTAAAATGATTTATGACGAATTTCTCCAGTAAAATTACTTTCGGTGATATATTGTGGTAAAAATGAATAGCAATGCGTTTGAATTGTACATATTATACCCTGTTTATCTCAGTAAAGATTGTTTTGATTCTTGGCTCCTGAAAATCCTTCCGATCCCAGGCGAAAGTCCCAATCCATGGGTGAAAATATCATCATTTTGCACTATGCAAATTATAGAAATGAAAAATTTACTCATATTTTGAAAATTAAGTTTTTTTTTCCGTCTTGAAAATAAAAAAGAAACACATTCAAAATCATGGATTTTATCCAGTTCGAACAACAATCAATGTTGGCCTCTCACTGATATGTTATTTTGCAAGTTGGATGACAAACACTACCGTAGAAAGTTCGATGACTACAGTGTATACCATACTTGCAGCCCCGCTATTCTAGCCACTCAATTCTGGCCACTTAATTGTGTCTTACGAAGAGAAGAATGGTATTAGATTGAGAAATAACTACTTACAAACTGAGACTAGAACAGATCGAAATAATTTTTGTTAGATGGGAATAGACGAACAACGTTGGAAAGTAATAACTAGCATTGATGGAAAGGATGAGATAGAAAGACAGAAGGATTTATAGGTTGACACAAAGAGGAGTAATGCATTGGAGCATTTAATAAAAATGTTCAGAAGAACTAAACTAGTTCTCAATCTTTTCATTTCCATATTGACGATGGTTTTATCATCTTGTCAGATTTTCTACATCCACAGACAGACAGACAGACACACACAAGCATGCACACACGCAAAAAAACACACACAGACACACACATATATATGTGTGTGTGTGTGAATGCGTGTGTGCGTATACATACGGAGATACATGGATAGATTCATAGAGAGATAGGTAGGAAGCAAGGAGCGGGCAACGAATAGACATACTTAGATAGATAGACGGATATGAAAAAATACATTCGCCCCCATCTATCTATCTCTCTCTCTCTCTCTCTCTCTCTCTCTCTATATATATATATATATATATATATACATATATATATATATATATGAATGCATGTATGAACATAGATAGATTGATAGATAGATAGATAGATAGATGGATAGATGGATATATTGGAGCAAGGGACAGATAAATAAATAGACATACTCTGGTAAACTATGATATGCAAAATCTTCAATAGATTGATAGATATGAGCAGACTGATATACACACACACACGAACGCACACACTCACATACATATTTAGAGAGAGAGAGAGAGAGAGAGATAGAATGAGATAGTGATAGAGATAAAGAATGGTACATTGTGAGAAGTAAAGCGAGTTAGGTTAAAGGAGGGAAATAGTTGATATAAGCAAAACATTTCAGTTGTTTTGAGAAGGGAACCTCAACAAGCATGGAAAGAAAACAGAATTGTAGAGTTAAAGAGAGTAAAAGAGAGAAAAAGCAAAAGTGAGAAAGTAAGGGGGGGGGTGAACTGTGTAAGATAAAGTGTATGTTAGACTAAGTTATCGACTGTCGGCAAAAGACTTAATCACTTAATGGAACAGCCTCTCCCAACATTGCCGATACTTTGTCAATTCTCCAAATCGATCATCAAATACCGGTCGCCGGAATCGATCTCAAATTGCTAGCGTGTCCCAATCAGCGCCTTTGTTGAACCCTCTTCAAATTATAAGCAACTACTTCCGCTACGTCAATCGCAGGAGCTAAAATAAAATGGCCGTCTGCGCGCTTCCGGTTAAGGTCCTTTTGATCAGCGAATTTACAAGTGCAGTTCGAAAGAATCCACATCCGGTTCTTCAAACACCCCGCCGACCCACGCGCAAGAAAGGACGGTCACAAGCTCACAGATTCAAATGAGAGTTCAACCCAGACGCATGGAAACAGAGAGACGCCCCGATCACATAAGAGAATAGGACACTTGTTACATAGATTCACACGCAAACACAGATAAAGTATTTATTTCGACCAATTCTGTTCAGTGGAGACTTGTTGCTTTTCAATCCCAATCAGGCTTCAGTGGGCGGAGTCTGGTTTGGAAGCCTACCCTCATGTTACTGCGTTGCGATGAGTCAGTTCATTAATCCTATCGAGTCACATTGGCTACTAGATCCTCAGAAATATCTGCGGATCAATATCTCTTGATTGCTTTCTCTACACAAGTTTATCATCATATAATAGTGATAGTAACGTTTGTATCAATTCCTGACCACTAACAATCCCTATTTCCTGAGTTCCAATGCAATTCTCGAGCAGATTCATTTAAAGTTTATTCCCACAGTAAAACCATTTACACAGTAATCTTATGATTATAACCAATAGGAATACAATTATATCAATTTAAAAAAAAAAAATATTTTGACAGAGACACTTGCATTAATCTTTCCAAACTGACAATTCCTCTTTCTTTAATTTTCAATGTATTTTATAGTAAAATTATTGAAAATGAATTTACAATTTACATATAATAACCCTATTCTGTCAGTAACACTGAATACGGATAACTCCTTTCTCCCTGCAGGAGAAATACATCTTATACATATAATAGCCTTTTCTGTTTGTTATGTGTACAGATTTGAAAATTGGCGAAATCCATCACACACCTTCCAAAAATGTTTTCCAGATTTCAGAAAAAAGAAACTTTTTAACCTTTTGGGGTTTACTAATCGCACCTACATTCTCCAGAATCTAAATTCTTTATGACTTTTTCTCTATTTCATGGGATGCTGATAGTAATGATCTTAGTTGATGTTGTCACAGAAGATAACACAAATCTAAATAATTTTCTTAAATGATGCTTAATTCATGAGGTCGTCTAGAGCCATTCTGGAGGAGAGAGGTGTGTAGGGACCAGCCAACCTAAGCTCATTTCATTCATGGGTTTTATGATATAATGCTTGGGGTACATTTGAAGCAGAATTCGAGATGTGGGTAGATCAATGTATTGTACATTCTCTTGGTAATTTTGAAGTAGAATTTAGTATGTTTGCATGATACAATTTGGAGGGTGATTTTGAAGTAGATTTGATGATTATATGTATGCAAAGTCTTGATACATTGCACAAGATGATTTTGGAGCAGATCTTTTGGATAATATTGCAGATTATCATAATATATTGCATAAAGGGTTATTGGAGTATATACTGGCATAATATGTGCATATTGTGATTTTTAAGCAGATTTGGGGATAAAATGTGTGCATAATCAGGATATATTACACATGACTATTTTGGAGTAGATTTAAACATAATATCTATTTATTATCGGAATGTATTGTTCATGGTGATTCTGAAGCTGGATTGGGGATAATATGAGTACATTCTCAGGATATATTGCTAATGACGATTTTGATACAAATTTTGGTATAATATGTATGCATTATCAGGATATATTACTCATGACCATTTTGAATTAAATTTTGGGATAATATGTGTACATTATCAAGATATAATGCTCTGACTATTTTGAAGCAGATTTAGGATTTATATGTGCGCATTATCAGGATATATTGTTCATGACGATTTTTAAGCAGATTTGGGGATAATATGTATACATTATCAGGATATATTGGTTATGACAATTATGAAGCAGATTTTGGGTTTATATGTGTGCATTATAAGGATATATTACTCATGAAGATTTTGAAGTAGATTTGAGGATGATATGTGTTTATTATCAGGATATATTGCTCATCGTGACTTTGAAGCAGAATCAGGGATAATACGTATGCATTATCAGGATATATTGATGATTTTGAAGCAGATCATAAGATAGTATGTGTGCACTATCAGGATATATTACTCATGACCATTCTGACGCATATTTTGGGATAACATGTGTACACTCTTATAATATAATGAAACCGGGTTATTTTGAAGCATATTTTGGGATAATATGTCCTTATTACATGTAGAAAACTCCAGTAGTTTCTGACAATTCTTCTAGAGTTGCATCTCGTTCTTTCGACAGCTGAACCCCAAAGCCTCTTTAAGTTGTTTTTCGTATATCACTTATCCTGCCTACAAAGTGTGGCTAAGTATTTCCCGGGGATCTATACCTTCTCCTTCATGCATCCAAGGGTCTCATATACAATGGAACAAATTTCTTGACGTTTTGCGGTGGTCTTTGAATTAATTAGATATGATTAGATAACGGTACTGGATAAGTGAGTAGTCTTTCTTCCCTTACTGTTTCCGGTGATGGGAAGTCATCTCCCACTTTTGATGTGTGATATGGTGGGCTTGAAAGCTCGCTGGATCCGGACACACAAGTCAGCATGGTTGAGCATCAGGTTCTTTTCCTCATCACTGAGATCATTTCCTCTACCAGATTCAACATAAAAGCAAACGAACTTGCCTGCAACCCCTGCACTCGACACCATCTTCCAATCGAAACCCCATCACTTTCCGATTCTCTGCTCATTGGTGTTCCATTAGAGTTGGAAGCATCGCAACGTTCGTGTTTTTCTCAGAAATTTTTCTACAGGAAAGACTTTGGCACGTACATCTCTATTCAAAGTTTATACATTCATTTTTTTTCTTACTTCATTTCTTTCTGTCTTTCTGTCTTATCTATCTTTCGAACATTCGAAAAGTCTTCCCCGGTTATCCGTCTTTTATTCATTCACTCATTTTCCTTCTTTGAAATGTTTTCTTTCTTTCTTTTTTTCTTTCCTTCTGTCTGTTCATTCTTTGTTTCTTTCAAACATTCTCCTGGTCTTCCTCCATGGCGATATTTCTTTCTTTCATTCATTCATTCATTCATGCTTTATTTATCTATTTATTTCCTTCTTTCTTTCTTTCTTTCTTTCTTTCTTTCTTTCTTCCTTTCTTTCTTGTTCTCTTTTATTTCTTTTTGTATTTTCTTCTTCCCTCTCTCACGTTCTTTCTTCCTTTCTCTTCAATATTCTCATACTCTTCCTCCTCGGCCATTTTTCTTCCATCAATTTCCTCTTTTCCTTTCTTCAAAATGTTCCCTTCCCCTCCTGTCATTTTCGTTCCCTCTTTCTCTTACTTTCTTTCTTCTTTTTCTCTCTTTTCTTCATTTTTTCATTTATCCTATCTTTCTTTCTTTCTAATATTATCATTATCTTCTTCCCCTGCTGTGTTTCTCTAATCAAGTCACTCTTCTTCCTTTTTCTAGATATTTCTTTGTCTCTTTCTCTTCGTTTGTTTGTCCTCTCTTCGTTTCTTCCAAATATTCTTATAGACTTCATCGACGGCAACTTTTTTCTGTCCTTCTGAATATTCCACTCATCCCACGTCATTTTCTTTCTTTTTCTTTTATTCTTTCTTTCTTCCTTTCTTTCTTCCGAATACTTTCACAATCTCATTTCTCAACTATCTTTCTTTGAATTCATTGTTTTTTGTTCTTTTAAAGTTTCCTTCCTTTCCTTTTCTCTCTCTTTCTTCCTTTCTGTCTTTTTTCTTTCTTCCAAGTATTTTTTTCAATATATTTCTTTCTTTCTTCAGAACTTGTTTTTCTCCCTTTTTTTCTGATATTTTCATAATCTCTCTCCACAGCCATCTTTGTTTGATTAATACTCTCTTTTATTTCTCTTTTTAAAATGTTCACTCCTTCCCACGCCATTTTCTTTCTTTCTTCGTTCCTCTGTTTCTCCCTTTCACATTGATTTTCTTTCTTTGTTGTCGCATTTTCTTCATTCTTTACTTCTTTCTTCTTTTTCCTTTCACTAACAGTCCTTGCTCATTCACTCCTTTCGTTCGTTTCTTTCCTTGCTTTTGTATCTCAATCTTGGCAATTGTTTCCTCCCCCTTTCCCGACCAGAAACCGTAAACCAAAATTATCACGAAAACTGTCAACACAGAATTCTCCAGTTTTCAAGTCGGTCTTACTGCCTTGCTAGCTACCTGGCTGGCTATCGGTCTATCGGTCTGTCTATCTATCTATCTATCTATCTATCTATCTATTGTGCGTACAGACTGCATCAATAGAGCTAGCTATCTGATAATTTAAACATCAACTCCTTTTTATATATATACTTTTTGAACCTCATCTGAATGAGTTTTTTTGTGATTCCAATTTTCAGTGTAAGTTTATGCTATGTTGGTCCCTTAGTTTATGTCTGGCAGCATTCATGCTTGGTTGTTCTATTGAGACAGACTTTTTTAAAAAATGAACACCGCCCAATAAATGCTGAGAAAAGTAATGTGTTTATTCACTTCGTTTTATCAGATTTTTCCCCAACAAGTTATGCAGCAAAAAAATTGGTCACGTGACAGTTTCTGTTGGATAACTATCCAAATCTCCTTATTTCATTGTTCATTCTGTGTTTCATCTAAGTATTTTTCTTCCTTGTAAAAAAAATCTTTATTTCTCTTATAATTCTTGGGATTTTTCATTTTTCCTCTTCTTTTTTTTGTTTCCTTCCATTCCCGTCATTTTCATTCTTTTTTTTCCAACCTCACTTCCTATCTTTCTTTCTTTCTTTTCTCTCACAGTTTTCCTCCTTGATATCTAACTTTTATTATTTCTTCTTATCATTTTTTGATCTCGTGAATATTTCTTTCCCTCATCATCATTTTCTGTCTTTTGTTTCTTTTTTTCTCCCAAATATTCTCGGTGTTCCTCCTTTCCTCCTCTTTTTTTCAGATCATTTTTTAAATGTTTCTTTTATTTTTGTCGTTTCAAATTCCCCTTTTTTCTTCATTCTATTTACGTTTAATCCTCTTTTGTCTTCATATCAATCCATTCTTTTAATCAACTTATCCCTCTTTTCTGTTTTCTTTCCTTCTTTCTATCTTTCTTTCTTTCTATGCTAGGCTTTTAGTTGATTTTTTTTCTCTTTCTCTTACTTTTTTTCCACTTTTCCACTTTAGTTCTCTCTTTTAATCGGTAATCATTGCTACGCACAACAGACCGGCTTAAACACTGTCAATGGGTCTAAGTTATCCATGTATTTTGACATTTATGATTATTTATCTTTATATTCATCTGGACTTCGTCTGTATCTTTCATTGTAGAAACTTGAAATTTTGCACACAAACTTCCCTCGATGAAAGTGGGAAATTTCGTTTTATTTTTTGAAAATTACTCTCCGAAAGAGGTTATTAGTGGGGTGTTCATTATGAAATTATAAATTAGTCACCTCTTGTGTCTGTTTGTTTCTTGATAATTTATACCTTTCCCAATGCTCAACAAAAGGTGGGAGAAGTAACTTATTCATTGATCACACCTTTTTCTAAATTTTCAATTGATGACCCCCAGCACAGCATATATGGGTTATGGTGATTCATGATTTCCATAGGAATGTTAGTTCCTCCTCTATAGTGATTTATTCCCTTCCTTCTTTCTATGCAACGCTTTCAGCCCTATTTTTCATCCTTTTTTCCCCATATCTTCTCTTTTCCAGTTTCTCGTTTTTACCAATTTCTTTTTTTCCGTTTGTACTTGCTATTTCCATATCTTCACTTCGTTTCTTTCCTCATTTTCAACCAATTTTTGAATTCTTATTTCTATCCTCTCCGTCCTATGTCGCATTTCTTGGTTTCATCTATTTATATAAATATATATTTTCAACCTGGAATTTCTTCCTATTTCACTTATTTCGTTGTTCAAGTGTTCGTTCTCTCTCTTAGACTGCTCCCCGCAAAAATTCTCTATCTTCTTCCTTTCAAACATCCCCATTCTTTCCTATTCAGTTATTTTTCATTCGTTCTTTCTTTGTTTTTTTTCTTCTGCATTTTCACCTTCCCATCTATCTTCATTTCAACCACTCCACTACACAAAACTACTCTCTTGCCCTTTCCCCTTCTCCCTGCTCCTCTTTCGATTCAACCATCTTCCTTCTTAGTAACTCTTCTCCTCTTTCAAATAAGCCCATTCATTCTTCACTTAGTGTCACCTGTCAATAAAAAGGGTGCTATGGTTGGCCACAGCAAGGTGGGAAATGCATCCATCTTTTAATGCTTTGCACTCTTCCCATCATGCCCCAGCCATTTCCTTATCACTTCCGGCCTTACTCTCCTGAAACATTTCATCTAATTGTATTCACAACTTCGAAGCAGCTGCCATTTTATCTTTCTGCATCTATCGTCTGCTAACTTTCTTTATTTCCAAACTTGGGAGATTTTTCTGTTGCTTTACTCTTTTTTTTTCCTTTTAGTATTTCATCTGCTTACGCTGTTTATTTTTTTTTTACTAAAATTCTTTTCATTTTGTTTAAACTTCCAGGTCAATTTTTTACCCTCTATTCTCTCTGTTTCATTATCGATTCTTACATGTCTTCCTTCCGTTGTTGCCTTACGTAGGTACACTCATGTCATTTTAGGTTTTATGGCCGTTAAGTGAACAGCGTGGATCGGAAATGAAGAAGTAGCCCCCGACAAGACTTAAACTTACATCCCATATCCTTGGTAACTTGGACTTGACCGATACTAATGGTTGCAGGACTCCTTGTTCATGGCAACTGGACTCACAGGAGATGGGATGCAAATTCAAGGCTAGTCAGTTATCATGGTCCGTTGTTGGACATAGACCTTCCCCAAGATCTGCCACATTTCTCTATCATGGGCGTCGCAGAGCTAGTATTTTCTGAATTTGACTAGTTCATTTCTCCATCTTGTATTCTGTTGGCCTCAGTTTTGCATGTGGTTTCTGGGTATCCATGTTGTGAGTCAGGATTCCCATCGTTTGTCTTTCATTCTCGCAACATGACCAGCCCATTGCCATTTGAATTTTCTTATAGATGCCATGATGTCTTGGACCCCCGTTTTCTTTCTGATATATTGTGCTGTCTTGTGATATCTCCATATGAGGTTGAGTATGATTCTGTCATGTACACGCTGTATGCTTCTCAGTTTACGGTTTTGTCTCTTGGTTATGTTCCATATTTCAGCTCCATAAGTGACTATCGCTATACGTATTGGTCGTTTATTCTTCTTTTTAGGATTATTGGGATCGTCTTGTTCTTGAAGGTTGAACTTGCTTTTCCGAAGGCTTGCCATCCTAGGGTGATTATCCGATTGATTTCTTCTTCTTTTGTGGGTTTCATAGAGATCTGTTGTCCTAAGTAGATGTCATGGTCTACTTTCCCGAGTTTTGCATCTTCAATTTTAACAGTTATGTCCTTATTCTCGATGTGGTTGTTGCTCATGACATTTGTTCTCCTGAAGTTCATGTGTAGGCCAATTCCTTTGCTTTGTTCGTTTAGTTAATCTAGCATTAGTTGGAGGTCGTGTAGGTTCTCTGCAAGAAGGACGATGTCGTCTCCTAATCTGAGGTTGCTCGGATATTCACTGTCCATTATAATTCCTCTATTTTCCAATTCCTGGTTACGGAAGATCATCTCGAGGCAGGTTATGAAGAGTTTGGGTGAGCTGATATCGCTTTGTCTTACTACTTTTTAAAGTTGGAAGGGTTCAGAGTTTTTATGCAGCCTGATAAAGGAGATTCTGTGATTGTGTATATGTTGGCTATTCAGTAGTAACCTTTTTTTGTCGCTGTTACATGAGCCCTGGGCTTAAAGGCAACGGAAAGATGAGAGGAAAATATTTAGAAAATGAAAATACACTATGAAATCAAACAGCTCTAGACCCGTATTCATCATCATCATCATCAGTCTTTTAGCGTCCGTCGTTGGACATAGACCTTCCCCAGGATTTGCCACACTTCTCTATCATGGGCGTCACGGAGCCAGTACTTCCTGAACTTGTCCAGCTCGTCTCTCCATCTAACATTTTGCCGGCCTCAGTTGCGCATGTGGTTTTGGGGAATCCATGTTGTGAGTCGTGGTGTCCATCGATTGTCTGCCATTCTTGCAACATGGCCAGCCCACCGCCATTTGAGATTTTTTATGGATTCTATGATGTCTCTAACTCTTGTCTTTTCCCAGATGTACTGTGCTGTCTTGTGGTCTCTCCATGTGAGGCCCAGCATAATTCTTTCATGTGCACGTTGCATGGTTCTCAGCTTACGGATCTGTCTCTTGGTGAGGTTCCATGTTTCAGCTCCATAAGTGACTATTGGGAGGATGCATTGGTTATACACCTTTCTTTTTAGGATTAACGGGATCTTCTTATTTTTGAAGGTTGAGCTAGCTCTGTCAAAGGCTTGCCATCCTAGTGTGATTCTTTGCTTTAGTTTATATTTCATCTTATTGATATTGTTTTTCCAGAATGCTTAGAATGATTGAAATTAAAAAAAAGATAATAAATAAGCATGATTGATCGGATATACAGAAGTAGCCTCCGATGAGATTTGATAATGTATCAAGTATTCCTGACACGGACAACACTTTACTGATGAAGCCACGGGCACCCATCGACAGGCGAAATTCAAATTTAATCATATAGCTACTCTCTCCTTTATCAGATGTTCTCTAGCCTATGCTGTTTGTTTACCGCCTTGTAGCTATGACCAAATGCTTGAAACTCGTCGTGTTCGTGCAAAGATCGATGATAAGCAACGTCGAACCAGATCAGTACCTGGATATATGACTGTCTTGGAATACCTCGAGCTGGAAGCAGCTGGGGATAATGATGCAGAGTTACCCGTAGTAACGCCGCTAATCTTTCCCAGGACAGGACCAATTTCTACGCTGAAATCTATAACTTAAGCCTAAGGATCACACCTCAACTCCCACTTGAACGGCAAGAAATAATTAGATTATCCAGTAAAAGTACTGAAAATAGTCTCAAGATCCCTGTAAGATGTAGTCCATGTCAGATGAATTACCGAAGATTCGGGATGTGAGTTCAAATCTCACAATGTATTCAGACAACTTGGGACTATATAACACTTCTCCACATGGACACATAGCGCAGTGGTTACAGCATCAGACAAATTACTGTAAAGTAATCTGATGGTCATAGGTTCGATCCTAGTGTGGGACTATATAACGATACTACTAACGCTAAAGAGGGGAGTACGGTCAATATACCCCCGTCGGATAAATAAAGGATTCAGTTTGTTACTTCCCCAAATCTACCAGATGATACCTGACGAAGGCCATAGAGTGCAACAGCCAAAACGTTGTATGAAAAACAACCAAGATGAGGATGGTCCGAATATCAATAGAAATAATAATAGTACCTCATCTCAAAAATTCCGAGATATACTAACACTTCTGCTGTTTGAAATTTTAATAACTCCAGTTCAACAAATTATAAGAGTGATAATGAACTCATAAAAAAGATAAGAGAATAAACATGACATTTTTAGATAAATTTGTTCTAGAGATCTCTAATTTTAAAAACTGATTTGATGACCAAATATCGGATTTGATCATGGTTAAGTAAATAGAGAATTACTGTTGTTAATCCATAGTTTTTTCTTCGAGTTGATCCAAAATTTGATACTGAAAAATGAATGAGACTTGAGTTAGACTCTGAGGCGCTCTGTGATCTCCGTATCAAACTAATACGTCGTTGAAGTATAAACCTTAATCTGATCGATCGTGATGTAAGACCAGCTAAAGCCCCAATAGAAATGACTAATGGAAGCGTTTGAAAGAGCTTCAGATCTTTCATAGAGAGTTCACCCTATTACACATACAGTTTTGGATGTATTACTTTATCAGAAATTTTAAAGTTCTGCAGTCGAAAGTTCCCCATCTCCAAGGTCCGTCGAGTAAGAAATGGTGATGAGCTTTACCCTGTCACACTCACCCATGACTAGCAAAGCTTCACTTAACCACCTGATCTGACCAAGCAGAAGATTAAATCTAACCCTTGAAAATATTCTTTAATCCAATCTCCCAGACGCCAGGTTTCGTTTTTGCTTCTCTACCCATAGCATCAAACAATTTTTTATTGATAGCACAGGCAGTTAAAAGCAATTCGACGTTAACCAAGCATTCCTAAATAAAAGAGACATAAGTTTAAATATCATTAATTGCTTATTCTTCATTCTCAATTATTAACGTGGGTAGAATGTATGAGTGTGAGTGAGTGTATATATGCAGGTGTAAGTATATGTGTACAAGTACGTGTGTACGTGTGCGAGTGTGTTGACATGAACATACACACGTGTGTATACCAGTATGTGTGTGTATTTGTAAGTATTAAAGTGAGAAAGTATGCATGTACGTATACCTGAGGCCTTAATTTCGTTTGACGGACATTTTGTACATTTAATATATTTCTATATTCCTACGTTCACATATACACGCACATACATATTTAGTATACAATAGGCACAAAAAGGGTCTTATTCAATAATGAAAATAAACTATCGTTGTATAGCTTCAAAATCGACAGGATTTTGACCAAAGATTTTTTCATCTCCTTTTGATAATCAAGTACAGGAAGTTACTCAGAAATTGTTTCTGGATAAACATTTTGCCCGATATGCTATCCTTTGATATTAATCCTCCGAATTAATCCAAGATTGAAAAGTTATTGTCAACTACCCTAATTTAGAGGTATAAATTCTGCACGTTTATTCAGTCACGTTAAATCAATATTTTCATGCCGTTATTTGAAATCATGACCTTGTGATTGGTAAGTATCCTTCTGAACGACTGAGCCAAACTAACAAGTCTTAACTATACGAATTTATTTATTATGTGTGCAATACAAAGATTTTAGAAAACATGTTCGATCAGGATGAAAGGAGGGATGGAGTTTTTTCCCACAAGCAACAAGCTTTGATACCATAAAAATCATTGAGTTGGGATTTTATGACTTAGAAGTTCACACAAGTGATACCAATAATTATCCCAAGATTTCTTTCAATCTCTTTCGTGTACTGAAAGGGTCATGGAAGGGGGTAAAGATGGCGATCATGTTATTCTGCTGGACTGTTCTACCCTATTTCACCTGTGCAATTGATCATAATCTATCCTCATTGAGCTAGTTAAATCAGAGAATCTCATGATTCCCGTTAAGCATAATTTCGATTCCCACTTCCCCCACGAACCTGGATGGAGGTTAGACTTTATCCGTTCCAATTCAGTTTTCGTCTCCTAGACTGGTTACCCACCAAGACTGAAGAGACCAATTTGCCCTGATATTCCATAATCGCCGAGGAGAAAAGAGATATATTAGTTCCTCTTGCCAGGGAAATATCAAATGATCTCTGCCCAGTGATTGAACTCGGTTCACCGACCCCATTTCCACTTTGTTAACCGTTTGGCAGCCTGCACCTCTCTGGACTTTCCATTTGTTTAAAAACAATGACGTCATTAACAAATGAGCCGTGACTGTCCTCAGCCCAATACAAACGAAATGGATCTGAAAATGGCGCCTTGGTTTAAAGAATCTTGAGCGAAATTAAGATGGCCGATAACTCAATGCAAACGGTTAATCATTCTAACGCCATCTTCAACACTTCCCAACCCACCATACTACAACATCCATACATGCAATACTGCCTCTTCCACACTAGTGCTTCTTTATGTAATTTCTTTCTCGTTCTGACGAAAATTCTATCGGACAGGAGTCAATTGGGGCCAAAAGCACCACAAAAACCCCTGCCTGTCAATATCCGTGGCGACTGTGAAACTCGATAGTATTTGATCTTGTTAACCCATTATATTTAAAGTCATTGACTGGGTGGTTCGGGGAACCGGAGTTTGGGAAGGCGTGTCCGAGAAACACGTTATATGCTGCAAATGTTTCAAGCTTTGGAATTAAGCCTGTGTATGTGTAATTATGCGCATAGGAGAGTGTTACTACATTTACAGATATCTAAGTGCTTTCATTCAATTTTTCTGAGTTGCATTCTTTATTTTCGTTTGTTTTCGAAGATGATATCCAGAAAGTCTTTTTCTATCTCCTTCGCTAATTATGTGTATATCATATTACTCGTCCGTAAACTGTTAACTTTTTATTCTTGAATAAACATCTTCGTCCAAGAGGGATCTTTGCGGTCTGATATGCAATCCCGGGCTATTCTTGGATGGTCAGGTCACCATTTACAAAGTCTGGCATAGGATTTTCCCCTCGCTCTTCTGAAAGTTTTGTGTTCAGACACAGGGAATGAGGATGCACTTGTTCATTGTACTTGAAGGGCTTGGGTTAGGTTCATTGCCTGATGTCTGGGCCGTCCTCAATGGGACTTGACATTTTTTATAGACCCTCCACTTGGTAGGATCCACGATTTAAACCCGACGTTTTGCCACATTTCACACTTCTGGAGAGGTGGATGAAAGCAGACATAAGGTCACATCCGTTGATTGATAAGAATGTCTCTTGAAGCAATGTCAATAAATACCATACTTTGTGACATATACGGTGCAAAAAGTATATAAAATGTTCCGTAAAATCTGCTTGAAATATTTTCCTAATAGAATTGAAAGCTTACCCCGGACCACACCGGGGGATCATACTTGGCTCCAAGCCCCTGGCTCACACAGTGTAGGATACAGGTTGATTTTGAGGTTGGATTTCAAAGTATCACTTCGACCTAAATAGTATACATATATATGTATATATATATATATATATATATATATATATATATATATATATATATATATATGTATGTGTGTGTGTGTGTGTGTGTGTGTAAGAAAATAGGTAGATAAATTCCAAAATTAGAGTTTTTTAATTTACGAAATAAGTGATAAAAAGAAAGCCAAACTTTTTAGTTATATATTATGTACACGTTTTCTTGGATATCCAAAAGTTGAGCAGTCCAGTAAAAACGTTCATGAGTTGAAGTCGATTGAAGCGAAGCAGCAACTAGTATTCATTTATCTAAAAAGAAATTTTGATCGTTGCTGATGATAGTATGTTAGGCTGAGTCGTTTGAGGTCGAGCGTTGTTGGAGAGACAAGAGAATACGTTGTCCGATAGCCACTAAAAGCATGCTCACTGGCTCTATGAATGCTCGCTGCAACAAAAACGCTCAAATCTTTGTCTTCAGCCTGTCTACCAAAGCGTGTTTATATCTATCTATTTATCTATCTATCTAGGTGTAAGTACTTTTGTGTTGGGGGTATTCTAATCAAATCTGAACATAGACAATTTAACAGCATCTAAGGGTAAGTATTGAAATGCCCCAAGACTACTTGTCTCTATATGAATATGTGTGAAAACGGACATAGAAAGATATTCACTGTTCCAACTCCCCCTTCCTCCGTGTACCGGTTCAATTGATTTGATCTTTTAAGATGACTGAGTAGTGGCGTCAGAATTCGTCTTTCTGTCTGTTCACAATTATGTATGCGTGTATATATCTATTTATCTATCTATTTCAATTCTATCTTTGTTCATATTCATCTATCAATCTATCTTTTAGAAACCGTAAAGAGAACTGCCGATAGAATTGTCAAAGGAGATTCCTTCAAATAGTTTCCGAATCGGTTCAGCTGGCAATGTATATATATATGTATTTATGTATGTATCACATACATACAGGGTGCACCAGGGGAGTTAGAGGGCTGAAAAATTGATCATTCACTCCATATGATGTAGACGGACCACATTTTTTAATGAATCTCTCATTAGTTGGTTTTTTAATGGAGTGTTCTGTTTGGGACGTAAATTTATGCTAAATTGTCCCTTAGTTTGTGCAAGCTTATCGTTTGAAATTGATTGATTCATGTTTGTATTTTTTTTCAAATCGGGTTTTTTTTAGTGATTAATGCTCAACGAAAAATTAGAGATCACTCCTTCTTCCAATTTTTCAATTGATCACTCTGAACACAGTATGCTGCCAAAATACGTCAATCATGAGACAGTTTCTGTTAAGACTAATTTATCTAAGATCTCAATTCATTCACAGCATAGATAGATAGATGTGAACTGACTGAGATCTATCTATCTATCTATCTATCTATCTATATATATATATATATATATATACCTATCTATGGATCTGTCTATCCGTCTCAGTCCATCCCTATCTATCTATCTATCAATCAGTCCATTCTCATTTATCTATCTATCTATCTCCCTTTCTTTCATTGCTCCCCCCCCCCATGCACGAACGGGTTCAATTGATTTGAACCTTTAAGATGACTGAGTGATGGCGTCTTCCAAAAATTGTTGTGGATTGAATCGGAATCAAATAAAAGAGTGGATTCGGACAACATTGATATTTGCTGCCGATGATAAAAGATTTGCCAATTTTTAGTTCCTTTTGTTTCATTCAAGTGAAAAATGTTTTTTTTTTCTTTTTCCGGTAGTGATGCCTTGTGTGAAGCTGTCATGTGTATTCAACTTTCTGAAAAGATTTTTATATCTGCATTGCTTTCCTTTTGTTCGCGTAAATAAAAAGATAAAACGATTTAATAAATAAGGATTGTAGTTTTTCTTTTGAGACATTTCAGTTTCCATCTATCAAGTTCGTACCACTGACATGTGTACAATATGTACGTAGAAATGTTTTACACTCTTAGCTCATATCTATCTATCTACTAGCAAGGATGCCCTGCGTTGCTCGGAGAGAAAAGAATGACAAATAACAACATAGTTTTTTCTTTTGAGGCATTTTAGTTCTCATCTATCAAATTCGTACCACTGACATGTGTACAATATGTACGTAGAAATATTTTACACTCTTTGCACATATCTATCTATCTACTAGCAAGGATGCCCTGCATTGCCCAGAGAAAAACAAAACAATACAAAAATGATAACTCATAGAACAACTCAGTTTTCCTTTTAAGACATTTCAGTTCCCATCTATCAAAATCCTGCCAGGGACACGTGTACAATATGTATGTAGAAATGTTTTACAATCTTAGCACATATCTATCAACTAGCAAGGATGCCCTGCGTTGTCGGGAGACAAAAGAATATCAGCAGACAAAACAACACAGTTTTGTTTTTGCTTCTGAGTCATTTTAGATCCTATCTATCAAATTCCTACCGCTGACATGTGTACAATATATACGTAAAACATTTTACACTTTTCGCTCATATCTATCCACTAGAAAGGATTTCCTGTCTTACCCGGAGAGAAAAAAAAAACTAACAGGGGATATAACAACTGAGTTTTGTTTTTAGACATTTTAGTCTCCATCTATCAAATTCCTACCACTGACATGTGTATGATATGTACGTAGAAATCCACTAGTTAGGATGCCCTGCGTTGCCCGGTGAGAAAAGAATAACAGCGCATATAGCAAGACAATTTGTCTTCTGAGACATTTTAGTTTCCATCAATCAAATTCCTACCACTGTCATGTGTGTTATATACAGATCGAAATTTCCTACACTTTTCGATCGTATCTATATATGCACTAGCAAGGATACCTTGCGTCGTCTGGAGATAAAAATATAAAAAGAACATATTACAACATAGTTTTTTTTAAGACGTTCTATTTTCCATCAATCAAATTCTTACCAAAGGCATCTAGACAATATATTCTTTAAAAAGTTTTACAATGTTCGCTCATATCTATCCACTTGCAAGGATACCGAATGTTGCCAAGAAGGAATAAAAATGACGGCAAGTAAAATAACACAGTTTCCCCTTTGAGACGGTTTAGTTTCCATCTATCAAATCCCTTCCACTGACATGTGTACAATATATTCATAAACATGTTGTGCACTCTTTGCTCATATCTAACCCATCATATTTTCTTCTCCAGTTAACCCCTACTTCATTTTACCTCAAACAATGTTCTTGTTTGGCAGTAATATGGATGAAAAGAAATAAAAATAGGAGACCTCGAATGACTCAGAAAGTCATTATCAGCTATTTTCTTATATATATATATATATATATATATATATCTATATATATATATATATATATATATATATATATATATATATATATATTATATATAAATTGCTACAATTGCTTAGAAATGAATTCTGTTGACCTTAAATGACTAAGCTCGACCATATATTGCCTATGTCAAAATTAAATGTTTTCCGAGTCTCCATGCCAAATAACACGTAAATCGACCAAGGTTGGCAATTTAGATGTGATCTTTCAAATCTTTGATCCTCGAAGTCACTCTCAAATTTGAAAGATTTAAGGAAAAAAAAAACTCAACTAACAAAACTGGACTTCAAAACATGACGTGATAGTTGAAAAATCATCTACATATTGTCAAAACTGGATTCACAAATTCAAAAATAAAAAAAACCCCAAAGAAAATCCCTTGATTTGCACTTCTGGAATGTGCTTCGTCGTTTTAACGCAGTAACTGGAGTCTCTTGCCCCCTTTTTCTCTTTCTCCCCCCCCTCTCTCTCTCTCCCTCTCTCTCTATATATATATTTATATATATCGCAGTAAAATCCCAATCTGAAGTAGTGCTAATCTCTTGTAAAGACGTATCACATACACACACATACACCCCAACACACACACACACACACACACACGTATATATATATATATGTGTGTGTGTGTGCGATATATATCACACAATAAAAATTAGGAATGCAATATGATGTAATATAACATGACACAATATTTGATCTATGATGGGTTTATTTCATGAAATGCTTGATAAATTCAGAATCAAATCATCAATTGATTCAAGTCGAGCTTAAAATATAATGAAGCAAAGATTCACTACATAAATACGTTTATGTTTTTGTCCTATTTTGGCTTCTTCGGGTAAATGATTCGGTTTATTTCAGATTCCTATTTAAGACATTTTTGGACGGGGAATGACTATTTTCTCTAGTTTGAACAATCTTCCTTTTATTCTATTCATCTATATTTTGTTTAGTGGTTGGTAATTGTGGTGTTCTTCGTTCTATTCAATGGGGATGCAATGCTAGTTAGTGTTTATCTAAAATAAACCGAATCATTTGCTTGAAAAAGCCAAACGTGTTTGTTTAGCGAATCTTTACTTCATTATATATATATATATATATATATATATATATATATATATATATATATATATATATATATATATATATATATATATATATATATATAAACTCCCTCAAACGAGGACATATAATAAACTGATACTAAACAATACAACTTCATCCTGATGTTGAAAAAAGCAGATAGAGCTTCCGGAAGCTCTTCACCTTTACAAAACAAGACGTTGCCTAAAGATCAAAAAGATTCTCCTTTACCATCATATATGATTACACACACATACACACACACATACACACACACACACATATATATATATATATATTTATTTATATATATATATATATATATATATATATATATATTTATTTATTTATATATATATATATATATATATATATATATATATATATATATATATATTTATTCATTTATTTATTTATATATAATCACTTGCCTAGTCGATGAATCCCTCTTTTTTTAACATGCAGAATACCTTAATGACCTTCTCTTTGAATCACTTACTTAGTATTCCTTTGACACATCCTGTCTGCTGCCGATGACGAAAGAAAATATAGGAAAAAAAAAGACTCCTAAGATAATAAATAACTTCCTTTAACTCACTAGTTCAGTGACCCTTTCTTTCTTCCAGTGTTCCTGTGACACTAGTAAACTTGTATCACATTCTTCGTCGGTATGACAACAGACACTCACATTTTACTACGTTTCAATTGTTTTTTTTTCTAGTTATGATAATGTATTTTACATGGACCAATCCATTATTACGTTTACGTTATAAAAGGTCTCGGACAGGACAGACAATTATACAAATGAACTTACTAATTTGAATGCATATGTACATATATATAAGTGTGTGAGAAAAGTATTTTCCAATACAATTAAATGACAATATTGGAAAGATTATTCTATCAGGTTTCTTTGACAGCGAGGAATAGAATCCAATTTAAAATCAGCATATCCTGGTATCGAAAACATCGAAATGCGTCCCGGTAATAAAGCGTACATTTTTCCAATACTACCATTTAATTATGTGCGTGTG
This sequence comes from Thysanoteuthis rhombus, assembly GCA_963457665.1. NCBI lineage: Eukaryota > Metazoa > Mollusca > Cephalopoda > Oegopsida > Thysanoteuthidae > Thysanoteuthis > Thysanoteuthis major. The sequence continues at coordinate 24,291,899 of OY735232.1, read as the reverse complement.
TGCCTACGCACACGCACACGCATGAACACACATGCACACACACACACACACACACATATATATATATATATATATATGTAACAATCGCATGGCACCTACTCCGTATAACAGTCTCCTGTTTTGAAGACATACATCTACCATTTAATTGTCTTCGGGACTTTAAAGACCTCGTGTGTCACTTTTCAAACAACCACGAGCCAACCACTCGCCACTTTGACTATTCCGCATCGAAATATATTAATTTTAATTCTCAATTATTTTTCCCAAAAGCTTTCTTATTTGCTCTAACCATCTATCTGAGTTTCTTTTGATTCCACCGATATTTCACACGAGGACCGACGGGTGGAAGGGAGTGTGGGAACGGCAAGCAGGTCTTTGGCACCATGTCTCTACTTATGCGATCAATAATAATGTTAGGGTTTCTAAATCGTTTCTAAAATGATTCTAGGATATTTATACGCACGCTTCAAATGTGACATCTATCCCCAATCCTCTGAGAATTAAAAGAGCCACTTGCTAAATGACACGAAAAGACTATTCACTTATATATATATATATATATATATATATATATATATATATATATATATAAACGATTTTGGTTTTACGTAGATCAATCGATTGCTATTTAACTGTCATGGAAAAAAATTCTCTTTTATATATATATATATATATATATATATATATATATATATATATATATATATATATATATATATATATATATAACGTTTACAGTTTCACCTTGATCAATCGATTGCTATTTAACAGTCATCGAGCAAGAGACTTGGCTTATTATGACACAAGTCGATATGGGAGGAGTGAAACGGGTAGGGAGATGATATTTCTCCAAGTATCCAAGTGAAGAGCATCTGACAGCCCCCAAAATTGAAATCCTGATTTCCTATGATGACTCTTGCTCCAACAAGAAATAGTTTGGTCATCAGTGGCCATTTATTTACCCTAGCATTTTTAGTTCCTGGGAGCTTGATGGACCTTTTCCCCTTGTAAAGAAGTATAGGGCCAGAGCTGATACCTTTGGGGACTAAAAATATTTAGAGTCTCCCCGTGCATGCTGAGAATTGTCATTCAGTGCGTGGGATATCTTGTTGTATGAATTGCTTTACGTCATGGACTTTTAGTGTGGGATGACGATTGAACATCAAGAGATTTTATATATATATATATATATATATATATATATATATATATATATATATATATATATATATATATATATATATATATATATATATATATATAGGTTAGCTTACCACAAAAAAAAGGCCAAATGCCGTGGAAAGATTGTGTTACACCTATTCTCTTACCAGACACTTGGTTTTACACGATCTTAATAACCAACCCCTCTAACCTGTGGTAAATACGCAATTATATTACCAACAAAGCATTTAAATTGGTTTATTTCAGCACAAGGCTAGGAAATCTGTAGACCCTGTAAGAACCTAATTCACTATTGATGTTATGATCAGCGAAACTAGCTCGTCACCGTTCATACCCGAGTATAAGTCGTATTTGAAAACCATAGGCAAAGGTTGCTGTTACTAATAGTAAAATATCTTTTTATTAGTTTTTGTTATTTCAACGTATACAGTTCCCCAGCATTTGAAAAGTTCGCTTTACGCTACTTTTTGGCTTCTACAATTAGAGGCAAAAAATGAAAAATTCACCTGACATTCGTTTTGTAGCAAAACATTATATCTTTATATCTTTTCTACACCTCAGTGTTCTATACACCCTACCATCATATCTTCAAACAACTTCCCCTGGGATACAATCATTTAAATTTTAGGTCCGAGAACACCCCCAAAATTTCCCTTATGTAAATTATTCGTAAATTTTTCTTTGCCTTACGTCATTACAGCTTTTAGAAAATTTTATTTAATACAAACATTTCATTTTCAGATAGAGAGAATAACGGGAGGTTATTTCGAATTGAGTGTCAAATAATACAACGGAGTCATAATTATTCCGTCAGAATATATATATATATATATATATATATATATATATATATATATATATATATATATATATATACACACACACATATATATATGTATATATATATATATATATATATATATATATATATATATATATATATATATATATATATATATTAAAATAAATGAGATTCTGAATTCCAATTTGTCCTGAGTTTATGTGTAACACACATGAAATAAATTAATCTAAAAAAATGTTTGCATCATTCTACATCAATACTAACAGAATAATAATGGAAGGAGATTTTTCACTTCAAAATGAATTGTAATTATGGACTAATTATGTTCATGAACATATTGATGAATATGGCTTGGAACCATTGCAATAAAACTGTCCTGTTTTTAATGTCCTCGAAAAAGGTCAATGGTAAAACAGCTGACGAGCTCCATAATAAAGAATGGAATTACAAATACAAATAAAACTAAATTCCAGGCAAAAAAGGACCTAAAATCATATTATAACAATTATAAGTCAATACATTGAAATAATATAGATCAAATTATAAGTGGCGCAGCACACGGTTTGGAATACTTTGGGACTATGTATATTGATTGACTAAAAAAACTTGTTCTCTGCAGTACAATATGAAAAGTTTACATTACTATATATATATATATATATATATATATATATATATATATATATATATATATATATATATATATATATATATTTATATATATTTATATGTGTGTGTGTGTGTATATAGATCTTTTTACTCTACTCTTTCGATGATTATTGCGAAAAAAATTGTTTTTCTTTTGGCAATAAAAAATTTAATGTTTCCCATTCACTCTTGATAAGAAATTTGTTTTGACAGGGTTTTGCTCGATTCATTTTTCTTTTAGATCCTCTTTTGTAGAAATTATTTACTATTGATCAGTTTGCTGCGTTCCTTGGTTGGATTTGGTGGAATAAGATCGGTAAATCAGCCAACCAAGACTTTATCAAACGAACAAAATCTTAAAGCAAAACACTTCCAACAAATCGAATCTGGACAATGATCGTAACCCATCTCAAATTCTCAAATACCAGGCTGAGATTCTGTCTAAGATACTAAATGATTTTCAAGAGAAAATTGATATTTATTACTTAGAGTGGGAGGCGCACGTTGCCTTACCATTTGCTGAGAATGGAATCAGCTAAACGAGTTCAATCTCTGATTGATTCACTTCACATTAATTCTTTTTAAGGAGGCGGGAATATGCATATAGAAAATACCGCAGCTGTTGAATTCCCTTATCCTATAAGACAGTGCATCTTCTGCGTTGGGCTAGCGACCCGCCCAGACTGGTTCTCAATGGATCATTTGAAAAATGGTAACGAAACCATTGCACTGACACTGCAAAACACAGGATAACTGAGATAAGATAAGATTTAGCTGGAAATACTTGTAAATACTGAACGATAGTAATCTATGGTTATATTCTGCTTGGAGACAGACCATTTTGGATGGCTAAAACTGGCTTGTTCCGTTATTTAAATACTTTGTTGTTCATGATCTAAAGATACCTAAAGATGATTGAAAAATATATAAAAGATACTAAAGAAACATATTAAAAAAACCTTAAACCAAACTATAAACAATAACCCTAAACCTGACCCTGACAATGACCCGAAACCTAATTCTAAACGGAAGTCTAACACCAAACTTGAATAAACCATAAACACTAAACCAGAAAAAACAAATTAATGGCTTCTCATATGGCTTTTATAAAACCGTGTTGTCGCAATCACCATTCGAGTATTACTCTATCGGGTGTCACGTAATATAAATATAGACAGAAAAAGACAGAATCTGAATTTTGATGTGACATCGAGAGAGGAAGACAGAGATATTGATATAAAAGACTCGGAGTGAGAGAGTAAAGAGAAGGAGAATAAACGCTGTCTGCTGCTTTATAAAAGGGAACACGCTGAAGTTAAGTTAAGGAGTAAAAAGAGAAAAAAGAAAGGTAGACTGAAAAAATGAATGTGAAAATAGAGATAGAAAGAAATTATTTATGATTTATTTTTTGAAACTATTTTAAAAGGAATTTAGATTATAACTGATGCGCTAATTTAAAAAATCAGAAGCAAAGTTACAACAGAACTATTATTACTCAAATTTGACTTTTTCACAAGAAGCGATTTTGTGACCCCTGGTTATGGCTATGTTTACTTCACTCATTATCCGTCTCTTCTTTCGGTAATTAAATGTTTACCTCACCAATTTTTCATTTTTCAGTTTACTTTACGGTAATAAAATGTCATTATAACATTTCGATTCTTTCGTAAATGATTCCTTTGAGTGATCAGTAAAAAACATGCAAACGATGAAAATGCGTAAATAAATACATTGCTTAAATTCACCCTTACTGACCGTCCAGTTCCGTGAGGTAAAGAGAGGATACCAGCCTCTGGGTCTGAAGCTAAGGTTTTGATCCTACCTCGTGTACTGGATGGGATAATGGATAGTCCATAGCCACACTGAAGAGTTATAATACAACGAAACAGCTGTCTATGGATGACACAATGATATATATATATATACATATATATATATATATATATATATATATATATATATATATATATATATATATGTGTATATCTATATATATAAAGCAATGTGAAAATGTTAAGAGATGTCATAGAAAAAAATATCCGTACGTATCTCTCGAGCTCTGAAATTTCATCATCGGAAAATACTGGTTTTTGTTGCCAAACTTTTTCTTCTCTTCATATACGTCGGTACCAAATCATAACTTAACTCGCGAACATACCTTATGAATCTTGCCCATGTATGTTGCGTTGGTGATCAATTAAAACGTTGAAAAAGAGGGTGAACAATGGATAAGTTACCTCTCTTGCCTTTACTCGGGCCAAGATCCCTACAAAAAGTTTAAAGTTAGAAAAGAAAACAAGTAGCCATACATTAATTGACATCATTGTCTTAATATCTGATCAATAGATTGCATAATTATACGTTTCCATTGCTTCATATGAGTTTTTTCTCAGGGTATATAACATTATTAGATATATAATTAAGGGAAAGGGATATCTACCCAATTTTAGCCATTCTCAAAGCCAGTCATTAAAATTGTTTTTAGCTATTCAAAAATAACTCTTCTCGTAGTGGTGCATAACCAAAGATTGCCCTGAACAATTATTGCGAAAAAAACAAAACAAACTGATCCTAATGACTCTGGTGCAAAGTTAAGGACTGTCTAATATTTTCATATAACGATAACTGATTTTATATAACCATAACTGATCCTAACTTCTCAGACGTAAAGATAAGGACAATACTGTGTCATTGAAGATTCAATCTGCTTATATAAGTCTCACCCGCTAAACTAGACTGTCATTTATTCCTGTTCCATGCTGTTCACTAGCAGCTGTAGGATGGTGGTTAGATTGTTGTGATAGATAGCAACCGAAATTAGGATGAACAGAATACGGAACAAAAATGTAAAATTAATAATAATTACTGAAGTGCCCGTTTCAAAGGTGCGCGTTTGGAAAGGGCTGTGCTTTATGGTGTGTGGAGCAATCTGCCATTGTCATATAATTGTCAGGTAAAAAAAATATTTCACCCGTCAAACGAAACTTTGACTTCCAAGAGTTTTGGTTACTTTTCTTCGGTCTTGGCAATTGATATAATTTTTTTCTAAATTTAGATAATTCTTATTTTTTTATTATATTTCGAGGATAGTTGATCCAGTATTTTCAAGCTCGACACTCTACTGTCTTTGACACATAACTGCAGAAAGTAGACCACTACATCTACCTAGGACAACAAATCTCCATGAGACCCACAAAAGAAGAAGATATCAAGCAAAGAATCACACTACGATGGTAAGCCTTTGGCAGAGCAAGCTCAACCTTCCCCCCCAAAAAAGAAGATCCCATTAATTCTAAAAAGAAAGGTGTATAACCAATGCATCTTCCCAATAGTCATTTATGGAGCTGAAACATGGAACTCAACCAAGAGACGGATCTGCAAACAGAGAACCATGCAACATGCACATGAGAAAATTATGCTGGGCCTTACGTGGAGAGACCACAAGACAGCAGAGTACATCTGGGAAAAGACACGTCAGAGACATCATAGAATCCATTAACAAGCTCAAATGGCAATGGGCTGGCCATGTTGCAAGAATGGCGGTCAACCTACGGACATTGCAACTCACAACATGGATCCCCTGAGATCATATGCAGAACCGAGGCCGGCAGAATATCATATGAATAGACAAGCTAGACAAATTCAGAATGTACTGGCCCTGTGACGCCCATGATAGATTAGTGTGGCGAATCCTGGTGAAGGTCTCTGTCCAACGACGGACGTTGAAAGACTGATGATGATGATGATGATGATGATGATGATGATGAATACATCTCGTTAATGTCGACTTTGTGCAATTGCCCACTTGTCCTGTAATTACTGTGTATACACTGACAGACAGACAGACAGACAGACAGACAGACAAATACATTCAACAAAATCGATGTCAGAAAACTTGTCTTTTATTTTTACCTAACAGACCAAACGACTTTTTGGGCTCAACATGTCACATCCAGACTACTGATGAAACTGGAGAGACTCACCTCACTAGCTATGACCGATGAGATTACTTCTTGGTTGTCTTGCCGATCTCATTTTGTTGGGTATTGATGTATATACAGGTATCAGACGCTTTTCTGAAAGTCTGCTTGATGCTGCTTTTTCGCTTTTACGAGAAAAGGACGGAAAGTGGAAATACCTTTCGTTTATTTTTTTAAGGTAAGCCGTTTTAAAAGCTGCGCGATGAAGTGAGAGGAAGAGTTCCCCCACTTCAACATCCCAGCCTCATGTACCTGAAGCCACCCCAAAGTCCGACGTCTCAGTTTAACATGGCATCATCACCATTTCCTTAATACTGGGAACGCTGAAATATTCAATTCATTGGTAATTACTTTTTCTCTTTACACCATTTCGACTCACGAAAGTTTTTTTCTTTCAAAGAGGAACGATGTACTTTTGGATAGCAGGAATATTCTGTATAAGATGTATAGAAGCTTTTTTGGAACTTATGTAAAGACAGCGCTCTGGAAGCTTTAAAGCCTTTGCTGCTTTTGGGCGAAGCAGAAGATTTAGTCGAACTGATCGCCCCCGGCTTTAGATAATGTAGGGGTTAGATGACCAGTTAGATGGCCGGAAAGGGGCCGAAAGTAAGTGGGGGGTTAACAGGGGAGGATTGAAGAGGCGAGATTATTGCTGATGGCGCAGTGACAACAATGTGTCAAAAATGGATGTCGTGTTTTCAGAAGGGGGAGAAGAAGAAGAAGAAGAAGAAGAAGAAGAAGAAGAAAAAGAAGAGAGGGAGAGGGAGAGAGAGATGAAGGGGGAAGAAAAGATGAAAGAGAGGACTTCAAACAATTTCAAAGGGGTGTTTGAGTACAAAGAGAAGAAATGGAAGAGATAAGTATGTAAAAATGATATCAAAAATGAAGAGAAAGAACACATTTAAAGAAATGAAGTGAAATTGACCAAAAAAGGGTGAGACCAGAATGAATGAAGAAAGGGGATAAAAGAAGACTAAGTAAACGTTTGGTAGAAAAAGAAGTAAAATAAACGAAAAAAAAATAAAAAGAAAAATCTAAGAAAAAAAAAGAGAGAAAAAGAAAGAAGAAAAATATGAGAGGGTTAAACAGTGGATTAGAGACAAAGAAGAAGACAAACGAAGAAAAAGAAAATATTTGGCGAGAAAGAGAAGAAAAAAGTATAGAAAGGAATGAAAAAAATGAGAAAAAGAAGAAGCAAATAATTTAAAAAAAAAAGATATTTGGTAACGAATAAGTGAAGTCAAGCACATCTCAGAATCGAAGACACAGAACTGGAGAAAATAGATCACTATATCTACCTAAGACAACGAATCTACATGAGACCCTCAAAAGAAGAAATCAAGCAAAAAATCACACTACGATGGCAAGTCTTTAAACAGAGCAAGCTCAACCTTCAGAAATAAGAAGATTCCATTAACCCTAAAAAGAAGGGTGAATAAGCAATGCATCCTCCCAATAGTCAGTTATGGAGCTGAAACATGGAACTCAACCAAGAGACAGATCTGCAAATTGAGAACTATGCAACGTGCACTTGAGAAAATTATGCTGGGCCTCACATGGAGAGACCACAAGACAGCACAGTACATCTGGGAAAAGACAAGAGTCAGGGACATCATAGAATCTATTAAAAAGCTCAAATAGCTGTGGGCTGGCCATGCTGCACGAATGGCAGACAACCTATGGACATCACCACTCACGACATGGATCCCCTGAGATCACATGCAGAACCGAGGCCGGCAGAATATTAGATGGAAAGATGAGCTAGACAAATTCAGAAAATACTTGCTCTGCAACACCCATAATAGAGAAGTCTGGCGAATACCTGAGATGGTCTGTATCCAACGACAGACGTTGAAAGACTGATGATAAAAGTGAAGGCAAAAAGTACGGAACATCAGAACCAGGAAAAGAAACTTGGCAAGTTGAAGAACATTAAAACAAGGAAAAGGAGAACAAGCAATGAGCAGAACAAATGAAAGCTGATCTAGATGGAGAAAAGAAGAAAAGAAGAAAAAGAAAGATATAGTATTTGAAAGAGATTAATGACAACAAAACTAGTAGCTACAAGGTCAAATTGCACTCTTATTTCCATTCTGACGATCGGTGACTGCAACAACTTTCGTATTGTACAAATAATAAACGAAGAATTATTAAAACAAAATTATTTACTATGAATGTATTTATTTATTTATTTATTAGAATTCAATAAGTTCTTGTAATATAAAGTTTCGTAAATATGCAACACTCAGTCGGAAAGAGAGCCGTCTACCAACCAATCAGTTGTAAGTTCAAATCACGGTAGGTTAATGGTCATTTTATCAATACGTTTATTTATTTATTATAATGAACTAAGCCCTTGCGTATTTTTAATGTAAATTTTTCATAGATTTGTAAGACTTGTCGATTTGGCTCAGTCGGTGAGAGGGCTGAATAGTCAGCTTCGTTTAACTAGGCGGGACTAACAAACAGTGAAGCCTTTTTGGCGGCGGAAATAGTAACAGATTTGACACTGATACCACTGGTCGTTGTTCGAGCCCAGGCAAAACTAAGATTTCGATCGCTGATTTTCTTAGGTAGGATGATTCTTTTTTCAGGCGATTGGTACGAAACAATATCCCCTCATTTGGCTTACTCTGTACTGGACTAATCTTAGCAAACGTCAAAAAGACACAAGGGATGATACTCGGAATGTGAAGAAATACTGGCACTAGTATAAGGTCAAGTATTAGTCAAATGTGTAGTAAGTGAAGCAATCATTAGGAATGAGAAGCCATAGTATTGCCAGTAGAGTTAATCGCGGTTATTGCTGTGTTCGGTCCCTTAAGTTGTGAATGTTACGGTGTGTTTGTCGGCTGAATTAAAATGGACGTTATCCATGACATTTGGGTTCACGGTGGAGAACAGCCAGAAGGTGCTGACCCCTGGCTAGAGTCCAAATGACAAATGATCAAGCAAATGTCCAAACGGAGAATGGTAATTAATCAGACAGTTCTTTCGTATAATTCTCGAAGAAACGAAAGCCCGATGACGGAAACCTTGTCAGAACTCACAAAGACGCTTTTTGAGTAATAATTTTTTTTTCTTTTGTCGGGAGATATTTCTTTCACTAATTCATCTTGGGTACAATGATCTAGTTTTGCAGCTCACAGCAAGATTGGCGTACGAATTTGCTTGAACACTTTCATTATAACCGTCAAAATGATGTGATTATTTACGGGTGGATCAACCCATCCACTCAGGATTAGAGTCTCTGCTTTTTGTCTCGTAACAAAGTGTCACCATTTGTTTGGGATTGCAGTCTAGTATCTGTTCGCAATACACATTTCGGTAGGTTTGAGCCGGCGTATCCAGTGATGCTTGATATTACTAAGCGCAAGAGGCCTACAATTCGTCCTTTGGCCCCGCAAAAATAAATTTGCCAAGTCTCAGGCGAGTGAAGAAGCATGAAGAATCCAAAACAGGGCAGAAACAAAAACATCTTTGAGTAGCGAATCCTTACTCTGTTAACTTTAGGCTCTTTTCTAAACCAACTTATTGTTTATTATGTTTTATATATCAAGCACTTTATGGAATAAACACATCATACAGCGGATATTATATCACATATTGTATTACATTGTATTCCTGATCTAATATATATATATATATATATATATATTTGTACACACACACACACACACACACACACACACACACACACATATATATATATATATATATATATATATATATATATATATATATATATATATATATATACGGATTGTATGAAGTGGAAAAATGACTACTGTAAGGGAATTGTCAATTTTGAAAAATCTCATATTCATCATCGAGGATTTTTAAGGATGAATACAAAATCTTAACCAAATATACCAAATGCATCATCTAACCACTCATTTACTTGTAATGACTGTGGTCTTGTACGCAAATCTAAAGCGGGTCTCACAAAAAATACAAAAATTAAAATTAAAATGACTGTTGGGCTGTCATACGTCGAATCGACGGGATACTTCATTATATATATACGTATATATTATTGTGTCATCCACAGACAGCTGTTTCGTTGTATTCCAACTCTTCAGTGTGGCTTTAGACTATCCCATCTAGTTCCAGGAAGCAGGATTGAAACTTTCACTTCAGACCCGGAGGACGGTATCTTACATCTGCTCCACGGAACTGGAAGGTCAGTAAAGTTTAAATAAAAGCAATATATTTATTTTAGCATATATTCCCCATCCACCAGTGAGCCCTATTCCTATGGAAGAGCATTGTGTAAGCTTACAATGAACGAGTTACCTCACTTAAAAAGTTCTCAACCCTTAATAGGGGAGCGTTGATTATTATATGTACATATATATATATATATATATATATATATATATATATATATATATATATATATATATATATATATATATATATATTATTTTTGAATGAAGTTGAGTTATCTTTGAATGAACAGTGCTTGATGGCTTATATAAATAGGTGTACATGAAAATTCAGTGCTTATCGGTGATTCCAGGTTCGAGGCAAGTGAATACAAACGACAGACCGTCCATTACTCCTGTTATGGTGCTCCCAATACACAAGACATTCACGTGAGGCCGATTGGATATATGAAACGTTGTTCGTAAAATGTTTTTCATTTATTGATTGTTGTATAGTTTGCAGTTTTTTCGTTTGTATAATCAAGTTACCAATGCTCTTACCATTGAGCTAAACAGCCATAGGTATTGCAAAGGTCCAAATAACCGCTTTTACACCGAATTCTAACCTCGTTTATTCTCGATGTATCCATTTCAACGCAACATATATGTATTAAGAAATGGTTTTATTTGTTCCGACAGAATGAATTATAAATTGTGTTATATTATATGGAAAATTATCTTCCGTCGTTACACTGTTAATGTCACTCTTGACAACGTGGATAAAATAAGCAATTAAAGAACCAGAGCTGCCAAGAGGTTTTATTAAATATGATTATCCGGTTATTGAGTTGTTTATTATCATTATCATTATTAGTGGCTTTGATTTCAATAAATGTAAGTCACCAGTCGGGTCTGAACCAGGGACCTAAGCATGGCAACTTTGTGAGTTATGAGAGCCCAGGCTAGAGAGGGAGAGGGAGGCAGAGGTGGGGACACGGCTTCTACATATACACACGATACAACACTTTCTCAAACATACTTCTATGTGTACATAAAGTGATGCATACTAGGTGTAGTTCATACATTCATATTGAAAAAAAGATTTCTAATAATGTGTGCAGAGGAGGCAAAAGCAATTTTTTGTATTCTATATATGCTGGGCTTTTAAGGTATGCTGTCGGTAAGTTAACTCGTCCCTCTTTTTTTTAATCCAAGGGCTCCATCAAGAATTGATTTTATTCTGGTTGCCACATCTTACTGATTTCTATTTCAAAGTTTATATTTTAAGTTTCTCGAATTCCTTGACAGCAATGTTTTTTTTATCTTCTGGGATAGTCGTATCTACTAGAGAGCAAGTTTTTCCCAAAGTCTTTCACTACAATATCTAGCCTGTTCGTGTTGTATAGTTCTATTGGTATGTATAATGAAATCCCACTATATGGTCACGTCTTCTGCTTCTGTAACTGGTTCAAGTCGATGTTTGTACCAGTTCTTAGCATATGGAGCGTTATAATATTTGAAGATGTTCCAGTCTTTTAACTGTTCATCTATTCATTTGCTACGAGGAATGTAATCAATTATTTCTGTCTTATTCTCACATCTTCTACATTTAGGGTCAGTACCATTTCTTAGTATATTAGCCTGGCACTCTCGTTCGTGTTTTTAGGCTTTGGTCCTTGGCTCCCAGAATGAAACATATTTTGTCCACAATCATTCACTTCGCTACCACTGATGTATTTATTCTTATCTACATCAGCTCTTTTGGTACGAAGGGGACATTGGCCGTAGAGTAGTTTCTCTAGTCAGCACCTCTGTAGTATTTTAATTCCTCCCTGTTTAGCCTTGTCTTTAATCATCTTGGCTTCTTTAGTTGGTGAGTTAGCCTCCGGTTTGCTTTCATTCTTGAGGTTAATTTTTTTCCAGTACTTATAAGCCTCCTTTGTAATGGAATGCAGTTTTTGCTACTCTCGTGTTTTTTTTTACTAGTACTATCATCAAGTCGTTAGTAGTTTGGATGTAGATTTGAAGACCGGTGGTGGTTGTCATATATAGCTGAATGGAGCCCCTGCTTTCTCCTTTATTGGTAATTAGTCCATCTTCATCTGACTCGAGGTAGTGCATTTTTTTCGCTGTTAGCAATTTCCTATTCTTTTTGTCTATTTGATGGATTTCTGTTAGATTCCAGTTGATATTAAAACTATATTGGACTACTGGGACAGCCAGTTGATTGTCTATTCTATTTTTCGAGTTTAATTCTGTTTTCATTATTTGTCTTTTTCTTCCGTACTATCATTTTCTTTTTTTTTCATGCTTTCCTGTTGCATAGCTTTTCCTTCAATTATGCCTAGTTACAAATAACTGTCTTCTGATTCTGTTTTTTTGTTGAATACTTTGTGTAATTTGTTTGAAGCCTGAGAGTATTTATCTGTTAGACTAAGGAATAATTCATCTACGTTCTATTTTACGTTATTAGTATATAGAGGAATTAGAACAGATTGTCTTTCTTTTCCTGCTGTACTGTTTTTTTTGTCTGTTCGATGTGAGTGTTAGTATTGCCGAAAAACTGCTGTTCTTTAATGCTGCTTCGTAATATCTGCGTTGAAAATGTTTTCGTTGGAAGGTTATCAGATAATTTACGGATGATGGATTGGTGTCTTTGTTTCATTATGGAGGGAAGGTGCTGGACGAGGTGTTTATGTATAGTGGGTTGTCGTTTTGTTTCTTAATGACTGGTTTGTGTCTTTTGGAGGTTGAATGCTACGTCAAAAAAATCAAAATCGTTTAATTTTTTTGTCGATTTCAAATTCTGTTTTTTTTAAAAAAACATTTTTATAATATATTTTGTATTTTTTTCTATACACCTCAAAGAATTATATATTAACGTGTATAACATGAAGATATGTGTATCGGCGAAAAGTAGCCATCACTCTGACATCATAGATACTTTGTAAATAGACCCTCATCTGAAAGCTCTTAAAAATATTTTTTTCAATACGTTTTGCTTAAAAAATTATCCCCTGGTCCTTTGGGTAGGTATGCAACATTAGGTTGGGCTGTACCCAAGCTCAGGTACTTCTTATAGCGTGACAAGCAATCACACAGATACCTTTCATATAAACACAAAGACAGACACCTCTCAGTTACATCCTCAAGACACGCGCACACACACACACACACACACACACACACATATATATATATATATATATATATACACACACATATATGTGTGTGTATGTTTAAATATATATATATATATATATATATATATATATATACACACGCATATATATATGTGTGTGTGTGTGCGCGTTTGTGTACGTGCATGTATCTTAAGTAACTGAGAGGTGTCTGTCTTTGTGTTTATATGATAGGTGTCGGAGTGTTTGCTCTCTCTCTCTCTCTTTCTCTCTCTCTCTCTCTCTCTATATATATATATATATGCAAACACGTACACACGTATACATATGACCAAAAGCCTAACTTCTAACTACTGCTGTACAGCAAGGTGAGGAAGGTTTAGTTTAATTCGAAAAAGGACCAAAAGCTTTCAGCCCCACGAGGAGCAGAAGTACTGCAGGTTTATTGCTAACTATTACAGAGCAGTAATAAACCTAACTTGATTAATACTTGTTGCAGGTGGGTAACAGGTGGTAGTTGTCCCCTGCTATGGCTCTAGGGCAGGCACAAATACCCGTATTGGAAAATTCAAATTTCCCCCGGAGACTCTCGAGCAGCAGCTGTAATAGACTATTTTGGCCATCGTAACACTGTCATTAGATCGAACTTGATCGATTGAAAGCGTGTCCTGATCTTGGGATATTGTATTTTAATTGTTGTCCGGTGTGTCATTGGACGTCCACGGTTGATAGAAGATTTTTATGTCATCTCTGTGTAGATTTAGTTTTGGCTAAGGTACAATATCCAGAGTTTAGAGGCGCTTAAAATGTAATAAATGTGACCATTCTTGTTTCTGAATTGGCCAGCCTTTGTTTCGAGGCTGAGTGATAGTTTGAAATAAGAGAAGATATGAACGTATATAAAGTTTATACGAAGTGATACTCAAAAGTTTAGGGAACGTAAGCAGAGCGCGCAAACCAAAAGTTGTATGCACTATTACCGCAACATCTAGTGAGCAGTATCTTTCCTTAAATCGAGATTTACCAAACATGAAATAACCTTAGTAAATATTTTACTTTCGGCATTATGATTTATGACAAGGGTCATCAAAGTGTTTAGGAGGCGGGCCCAATAGAAAATATATTTTATGCCTTGGAGGACGAGGCGAATAAAAGGTAGTTAATGAACAAACAAGGTTATGAAATTTACTTTAATGTTTTTCATAATTGGCATAGATGCCGACTTAAGCTTCAATCTTGCACTATCAATCAATGGAAAACATGATTCTTTACTGTTTTTATCGTAGTACAAAATGTGTGTATAATAATGGAACTGTAAGAATGCGGGGTTGTGAAACACTTTGGCTATAAATGATCGATTCGTTTGAGACCACTGCAAAATGAAACTTTTGCTGTATTTCTTCAATCTCGAATTTTTTGGTTCTCTAATAAAATATTGATAAAGAAAAAAAAAAAATCGTATCCTGCATCACTTATTCGATAAATTGGCCACTGGCCGCATTTAGTCGATCTCTGCGCTATAGTGTAATAAAAAATTACAGTTCATGTGTAACAACATTATATAATCCAATCTTCTATCCTTTAACGCGGGCCAAATTTAGTAAGAGTAGCAAATTGGTTGTCGGGTTGGCTGGCCGATTGCAGTGTCTCTTACGGAGGGTTGTGATTCCCTTACCCAATCAGTGTGTAGCTTTAAAGTAGTTCATTATCCTCATTGGTTGACTCTCCAAACAACGACGCCATGATATCAGCGGTAACAGCAGAGTATTTGAACTGCACTAACTAAGTTTGAGGAAGATGCAAGAAGCGAACACATCTCCGTCTAAGGATGTGTGTGAGTGTGTGTGTGGGGGGGATTAAATGTGGTAGCTAACGGGTTACTGGTCCAACTACGTATGCGTAAGATTTCAACAGGGCTGTTAATTTCACCAAAGCACTCTCATCGAACCTGCACTTGTGCCACGAAGCAAAATATTTTTTATTCGAACTTCTGTTCCATGAGCAAACAACATAAACAGGTTGTAACAACAAATGCAATGAAATGTATTGATTATCCCGAATACCATTCGGAATGACTAATGACGCTTTTCATATTCATAGTATTTAACTAATCCAAATAGTTTAGTGTTACCCTGATTTTTTTTCTCTCAAAATACTGCCCTCTTCCTAGGAAATTATTTGTCAGTAATTCCAAGTAAATCTGACACAAAACAACTTAGAATTCGTCTTCATAACATAGAGTAATCATTGACAGAGAACGTGACCAAGAGAGAAAGTTTTTCTTTCAGTTGAGAAGAATCCCATCAATAAACACCGTTGTACAAAATTTCAGGAAAATATTACCTGAAACAGCTGAAAAATATCGTAAACTTAGAAATCAATTTTGTATTGCCAGATCATGTGACCCTGAGTAGAAAATGCTTTTAGGTAAGAAGCATGTTATTGAGGGACACTTTTATATCAAGTTTCAAGTAAATCTGACGTAAAACAGCTGAAAAAAAAGTACAGGAACAGACCAACTGTCCGACCAACTAACGGACAGAGTATATTATAGAGAACTGAGGATGACTTTAGAAATGATACTGATGAATCAATTTCAGGGCACTTTCTGAACTCTTTGTAATTTCTTTATTGCTTGCAAATTTGTAACGAACCCCAATTCTGTAGCCTTTATACTTCACAAAGTTACTATGAAATTAGTTGATGATTGAACAAGCATCAAATTCTGAAGTCATTCAATAAAAGAATTAATATTCTCTTTATGGCCTCGCTGGCACTCGAAAAACGTGTAAGATAGAGTAAGACACATCTAGAAGTATCTAGATTCTGTTGAATCTAGATGTTATTAATAAACCACTCAAAAAGATCAAAACAGCTTTTTCACTCCCAAATCAAACATTTTAGAAGGGGTCTAAGGGAGTACTGATGCCAATTTTTTAAAAAACCAAACAGTATGTTTGGAAGCGCAGGAACACATACACAAACATGCGCACGTATAAAAAGGATGGAATCGTTCATCATCTTTGATGGCTACCGTTTTTTTTAATAATATTGTGTTATTAGAAATTAATCCGTCAAGCTTTAATACAACTCATCTTCAAGCCAAGTTATCGAAAATTGCTTCCCTATCTTTTGTTCCCCTTGTGAAGGTCGACCCCATCCACGTCCAGAATCACTGCCCTGAGGCAACTTTCATTAACTTCTTATGTGCGTTAAAATTAGTTTCCAATCAATTGAAATTATTTTAATCAAGGCAGGTTGGCATTTTGTGGTTTCACCTCGACTGGACTATGATGAGTCGGTTTGCTAATGCTCATAAAAAGTATATACTAACTGGTTGAGCGAAGAATCATACTACGATGGCAAGCCTTTGGCAGAGCAAGCTTAACTTTCAGAAGTAAGAAGATCCTATCATTCCTAAAAAGAAGGTTGTAGAATGAATGCATCCTCCCAATAGTCACTTATAGAGCTGAAACATGGAACCTAACCAAGAGACAGGCCCGGAAATTGAGAATCATGCAATGTGCACTTGAAACAAATATGCTGGGGCTCCCATGGAGAGACCACAAAACAGCACAGTACATCTGGGAAAGGACAAGAGTCAGGGACATCATAAAATCTATAAAAATCTCAATTAGCAGTGGGCTGGCCATGTTGCAAGAAGGGCGGATAACCGATGGAAATGGTGTCTCTTGGTATGGATCCCCAAGATCACATGCACAACTGAGGCCAGCAGAATATTAGATGGAAAGACGAGCTAAACAAATACAGAAAATACCTGCTCCGCGACGCTCATAATAGAGGAGTGGGGCGAATCCTGGGGAAGGTCTGTGTCAAACAACGGACGTTAAAAGAATAATGATGATGATGATGATGATGATGATGATGATGATGATGATGAAACTGTAAGTGTGACAGATACAGGGGGATGGAGTGGAGAAGAAAGGAAATTAGGTTGTTTGATGAGAAGACAGGATGTGAATGTGGGAAAAAAGACAGTTAGGTAGTATGATAAGAAAGGAGGAATGGTTGGGGGAAAAATTAGGTTGTTGGAAGAGAATGTTGGAAGGGAGAGAGAGAGAAATATCAAAATTAGGTAAATTAATATAATGGTAGGGGAAGACGAAGAGAGAAAAGGATGTTAGGTGATGAATAAAAGGGTATCAGACTTGGCCTACAAATGAACTCCAGCAAAACTAAAATCATGTGCAACAATCACATCAAGAATAAGGACATAACCGTCAAAATCGAAGATGCAAACATGAGGAAAGTAAACCACTACATCTATCTAGGACAACAAATCTCTACGAATCCCACAAAAGAAGAAGAAATCAAGCGGAGAATCTCCCTAGGATGACAAGCCTTCGGCAAAGCAAACTCAACTCTCGAAAACAAGACGATCCCAATAATCCTAAAAAGAAGAGTATACAACCAATGCATTCTCCCGATAGTCACTTATGGAGCTGAAACATGGAACCTATGCAAGAGGCAGATTCGCAAACTGAGAAGCATGCAACGTGCATATAAAAGAATCATGCTAAACCTCACGTGGAGAAATCACAAGACAGCACAGTATATAAGGAAGAAAACGAGAGTCAGTGACAGAATTTATTAGATAACTTAAATGGCAATGGGCTAGTCATGTTGCAAGAATGACAGACAACCGATGGACATCACAACTCACAACATGGATCTCCAGAGATCACATATGAAACTGAGGCCGACAGAATACAAGATGGAGAGATGAACAAGACAAATTTAGAAAACACTGGCTCTGCGACACCCACAAGAGAGAAATGTGGCTTATCCTGGGGAAGGTTCATGTCCAACGACGGATGATGATTTTGATGATGATGAAAGAAGAGGACATAATGGCTGCTATAGATACTGCTTTTTTCTAGTAATCTGTTATTAGTTCATCGTGTTATATTTCCCAGAACTAAAATGTCAAAGAAATGACCCTCCCTAAGAGCACATGATGAATATGCTTTTTAGAAACGGAGGACGAGAAAATGTTTGAATGGAGTCGTACTTGTGTGAATGTGCAGTTGGTCGACTATAGTTTTGTTTCATTCTCATTTATTTTCTTATTTATCATTCCCGCTAATACAGATCGATGGAGTACTTTGGTGATTATCGGAAGGATTAGAGCTGTTAATCCTTAGATCCCTACAACCACCACACTATCCACTCAACCCCTTCTCCCTTACTGCACCCACAAAAAGAGGGAAAAAAAACTCTTCATCATTCTTAAGCCTTTATCCTTGTTTCAACGCCAGGACAACTCTAACCAAATCAATCATGTCTTTTTTTTAATGTTATATCGTCTTCACCAAAGAAATTCACCAGTCCAATATTGATCTGGGTCCGATCACGTGACAGACAAGGGAATCGATTTTTAAGCCACGCAAAGTCCTAATTTACGATCTGGTAGGCAGGGATAAGACGGCCGAGTTAATACTAGGTAGGCCGGTTGTTTTATTAGTTTATACGGGGAAGATGCAAGAAAGGAGGTGTTTCAGACAGGCGGTGTTCGTCCTGGTGAGAGAGAAAGGGTCGGCGTGGAATTATTGGGCAATTATCCTTGTCCGGTGTAACTTGATTATATCGAGACATTTTCAAGACATCGGTCTGGGACTAAATGTTGTGTGTGTTTCTTAATTTGTGTCTGTTTCTCTCATCTTCTTTAATTTTTTTTTCGCCTTCAACCAATCCTTTTCGGTCTGAGATTTGTGGGTAATTTCACACCGTTGGCAGATAAATCTTCCCCAGTATTGCTGGCCATCACATTAACCACATGAAAAGCCCTGAACAAAGAAATGATTTGAAATGTCTTTTTTTTTCATTTAAACGACCGATTTTTCCTAAATTTAGAAATCAAATATCTAGCTCCCATTGAATAAATCTGTCTGTGAGCGTGCGTATATGCACAGCAATTATTCGATAACAGACCATCGAACGAAGTTGATATCGGCCAGATATATTAATCAGCACTCCAGGCAGTGTAGTGTGGAGTTTTAAATGCTTTGGATCATTGGTACTCGAGAAATCTAAATAAAAAAAAATGAAGATAATAGAACTTTCTTCATAGTTTCTCAAATTATTGGCTTTGACTTCCGTTCTTTAAAACAATGTTTTGGAATAGGCGTTACCATAATTTTCATTAATCTAGCAAAGAAAGAAGTACGAAGCGGCCTAATGGGTGATTGTAAAGAGAATGGAATCTTTGAGTCGAATTCATATTCCTGCTCAGACAAATTGTTTCCACTTCGCTCTAATACCCGTTGGAAAGGCATGAATCTATCTATCTAGAAACGATGGAGTGTATGATGCCACTTTGGGTGCTTGTTGCTTCCAAGCCCAATTCACATATTGCAAATGGACCAATTAAAAATGAATCTGATCAAGCAGGTATAGCTGAAGCCAGAAATAACGGAAGGACACTACTTAATCACTTAGTAGCGTAGCTTGTCATCGCATTTACTATCAATCATTAACGTAACACGTTGAGGCAAATCTGACCTCGTAATTTAAATGTTACAGTTGTTCTCGTCTTAACAGAGATAACCTGAATAGAGCTGTTTCAGTTACTGCAGGTGTTGATGTAGCAAACTGCTGTAGTACAAATTAATGTAACTAAGTTTAAGCAGAAGAATGCTCAATAAATTTGTAATATTTTATTCATATCAAAGTACTTTCACTTTGATTGGATATTTATTAAAATTAACATCTGTTTATCTATTTTCTATAAGACGAAGAAAAACATTTTTTGTTTGCAAATTCATGGTTAGCATTTGTCTACAAGATAACTTTGTAATTTAAATTCTATCATCATTATCATCATCATCGATCTTTTTTTGTTTGTTGTTGGACATGGACCTTCACCAGGATTCGCCACATATCTTCATCGTTGGCGTCGCAGAGCCAATATTTTCTGAACCTGTACAGTTCATCTCATCGTCTCATATCCTGCCAGTACAAGTTCCACATTTGATCTCTGGGGATCCATGTTGTGAGTCGTGATGTCCAGCGGTCGTCTGACCTTATTGCAACATGACTGGCTACGTTTTATAATGTATAGTGTGATATCTCAGTCCTATTTTCCCTAATATTTTGCTGTCTTATGATCTCTCTGTATGATGTTGATCATGATTCTCTTATGTGTCTGTTGCATTGTTCTCAGTTCAAGGGTCAGTCTCTTGGTTAGGCTCCATGCTTCAGTTCCATAGGTGGCTATCAGGAGGATGCATTGGTTGTATACCCTTCTCTTTAGGACTAATGGGATTTTCTAGTTTATTTACGCAAATTCCTCGAATAATTCCATTCCAATTATTGCGGATTCTAATGTGTGGTTGAGGAATTGCTCTACAAAAAAAGGACACCAAGTATAAGCTTAGTGAGAGAAAAACATATTGAAAGATAATAAGGTCTTGAAGAGTGCAGTTTCGAGCAAATATAAAAATTTCTGAACGAATTTACGGCAATAATCAAGGTATATCTGTATAATCAAGGCATACTTTTATACTTGAAAATATAGCACTAATTCTAAAGAAGTAATTTGACTTCCATTTTTCACATCTCTTTGATGCTTACTTTCGAATACATACTTTCTATCCATAATTCTTTAAGAAAAAAATTCCTGTAATTTAAAAAAAAATGTCACTATTTCTCAATTAATTTTCATTTCAGTACTAGTGGGTTCTACTAATAGATACCCAGTTTTTTCCGATAGTGTACACAGGCCTGTCTGGATCACTCAGTATTCTTTTTTTTATTTCAACGCCAGTTCACAAGAAACATGCTAAATCCGACGCCATGAATACTGCTGGATATTACATTCTGACGTCCGGTTTGAGAATTTTCAAGTTTCAAGCTTTGACGAAAAGTTTTCTTTTTTTTTTGGCTGGCAACACTGACATTCCTTGCTAGGCTAGTGCAGATCATTAAGTCAATCAGAAGAAACCTAAATCTCCATCAGGGTGCCATATATATATATATATATATATATATATATATATATATATATATATATATATATATATATATATATACACATTCTTATAAATATAAATTGCGTTATATTATATTGAAACTTTTGATAATGATTCTGAATAACACTCACACACACACACACACACACATATATGTATATATTGTGAAGTGTCAAAAATATAAAACTAACATGTGTATTTGTATCAAACAGATCCTCAATTAGAATATCATTGGTAGATCGGCAATAACGTGAGTAATGATATATTCGAATTATATGTATATGTGCTTGTGTATGGCTCTGTGTGTGAGTATATATATATATATATATATATATATATATATATATATATATATATATATATATAATGATATACTTTTGACGGATTTTTCCTTTTAAATCGATTAAATCGGATTTTTCACAACTTGCACTGCTAATATTTTACCTAAGCTTTTATAACCCTGATTTTCACATGAATTTCAGCTTAACGAATTTCATGTACAACAAACATGTCGAAGACATAAACACAGCGAGTGAAATTGAAAACACAGAGGTGGAGAAAGTACATCATTACATCTACCAAGGAGAACAAATCTCCATGAAATCCTCAAAGGAAGAATGAATCAAAGGGAGGACCACTCTCGGATGGCAAGCTTTTTGGTGAAGCTCAACCTTCAAGAACAAAAAAAATCTTAATTGTCCTGGAAAGAATGATATACAACCAATGCATTCTCCCAATAGTCACCTATGGAACTGAAACATTGAACTTATCCAATAGACTTATCAACGAACTGAGAACCAAGTCACACGCACATGAGAGAATCATGTTCGACATCATTCAGAGAGATGACAAGACAGCATAATATTAGGGAAATACAGGAGTCTTAGACATCATAGAATACATAAAAAAAACCCTAGCTAGTCATGTTGCAAGAATGTCAGACAATCGCTGGACATCACGATCCACCATGTGGATTTCCAGACATCACATTGGAAACCGTGGCCGGCGGAATGTAAGATGTCAAGACGAGCTAGCCACGTTCATAAAACATTAGCTCCACGACGCCCACGATCAGGATGTCTGGAAACCTAATTTTATTAATCTATCATTTTGTTCTCTTCGTTTTTGGAATCTTTAAACTCAAAAGCAAACTGGTCCAGTCTGTCACCCAAAAGAAACCATCAAATTGCCATCTTTTTTGACAGCCTGCCGTGTTGGGGGTCATCAGTTCAAAAAAGGGTGATAAGCGAATAAATTACTGTTCTCCCCTTTCGTTGAGTAGTATACTCCAAAGAAGTCTGAACGCTGCCAGGTGCAAACTGAGGAACAAATTAACCATAGAATTGAATTGTAAACTGAAAGCCAAAATCTATTTGGGGATGAGAATTTTGACAAAACAAACGAACTGATTTTTCTTAACATAATAAGACGTATTCATTGCCAGCCCTCTTGCTTATTTGGTTCAATCTGTGCGTGTAACACATAGATGGATAGATGGCCAACTAGGTAGAATCATTTAAAAAACTCAAGAAATCTATGTCAACTGTTTTAATGACAGTATTATCACTCTTACATTTTGTTGGACAATGATTACTAAAAAAAACCAGGCATGAACACTGTCAGACACAAATCGATGAATACATTTAGCATATATTTAAGTATTCAACGCCTAACCCATCAAAAGTTTTGTTGGAGATTTAAATGGACGGACTGATTTTGTCGAGACATAAGGAGTAAATGTTGACAAATTCAGCCCTAAAGTTCCAATGATGCAGCCTGTACGTGCTTTACAATGATTGATGTCCTGTCAGCCAGAATCCATCAAAAACTAAAGAAAACCACATTGAGTACTTTGGTTGATAGTTTCTTAAAACACTGAAATAATTAGAAATTAAACTTTGAAATTTTGAGCACTCGGTATAAGGGGAATTTTTTTCGGCAAAGAATCTTGTAAAGCATCTTGCAACGCGAACCACTCTGATATTTTCTAAGGTTAAATTTGCATGGTATCAGGCCTTGACATAAGGACCTTCAAAAGGGTTGGATTTAATGTACTTGTGGATTAATCGAGGAAGTTGCTACGTATTGCTCTATGCTAGGCGCCTGATAGGCATTATTTATGAGTTAAAGTTCGTAAATTCGATGAATATTTGTTGAGAACTATTTTTATTGATTTTCTTTAACTCACCTTTAAGCGCACATGTTTTGCCTCGTGGAATTTAGGCATATATATATATATATATATATATGCGCACATATTTTGTCTTGTGGAATTTAGACTTATATATATATATATATATATATATATATATATATATATATATATATATATATATACATATATATATATATATATATATACATACACATGTATATATGTACATATATATACATATTCATAGATAAATTGATTGTGCTGTATGTGTGTGTATGTGTGTGTGTGTGTGAGTCGGACGAAAACAACAATTTATCTATGTAAATTGCCTAATTCACTCAAATGTCGAATTGTGCTGCGAGGAGACATACATAAACACACATGCACAAGCACAGATATACAAATACACACATACACATACGTATACACGCACATACGCTTGCATGCGACGCACAGACGAACAAACATACACACAGTCAAACATGTATATAAACTGACACAGAAGACACACACAAGCATACATACACAGGGACGCACATGTGCACACTTACACACGTGGACACAGAAACATACACAGGTATACAGGAACACACATGGTTATAGACAACGCATACACACAAATACATCTACACACGTAGACGTACACATAAACAAAGACAAACAGATACATAAGGGTGCATACAAATACACAGAGAAACAGACAGGTAAATGTACGCACATACACACAGATACACACAAACAGGTACTCATACACGTTACTGCTACCACAATGCATAAGGTTTTATTGCTAAAACTCATTTTCTACCATATGAAACAAAAGAATGTCGCTTTGAATTAAGAAAAACCTATATAGATCTGCGCATGTACATACATTTATTCATTATTCAATCATTTAGTATACATTCCAATATACATAACTATTTATATAATTGTTTTAAGGAAATATCTATTTTCTCAGAATTCTATTAAAATTAGAAACGGATTTTCCCAGAAAACATATTTGTATTGATAAGTACACTCCTTGGCTTGGAATCGGAAAAACCAATTTAGTGAAAAAATTGATATTTTCTAACACCTTTGTCATTTCATTCTTTGGTTATCAAAATATACATATTCATCCATACTATTATAAAACACTCATAATATTCATGATCAATACTGCTGTGGTACCATGTTAATATAAGTGTTTTGTTTCTAAAATCCCCAAAACGATTACATGGTAAACAACTGATGATCCCAACAAAGGACAATCCATACATTGTACCATAATAAAAAGTATAAAAGAAAAAAGGGGAAACATATTGGAGAAAATTACATAAAATTGCATGGAGAGACTTTGGGAAAGAGGTGACTGAAGTGACTAAAAAAATCTATAGAAAAAAAGTTTTTATGTGTAGTGATTAAAACTCTTAAGCTCTCTATATATATATATATATATATATATATATATATATATATGGTCTGAAAAATTACAATATGCAAAGAAACTCCAATCACAAGCTGAATTAATATAATGGATCACTGTGGTGGACGAGGTATATATACGATAAATAAATATATCGCTTATATTCAACCTTACTGACCCCCCCCCAGTTCCGTGGAGTAGAGAGACGATACCATCCTCCGGGTCTGAAGGTAAGGTTCTGATCCTGCCTCGTGGATTGGATAATGGATAGTCTATAGCCACACTGGAGAGTTGTAATACAACGTAACAGCCGTCTGTGGATGATACAATAATATATGTATATGTATATACACATGGTCAGTGCAAAAAGAAACCAAACTTCTGGAAAAGCGCACCGATGAGGCGTTTTAGCATTCAGTTTTAAGTATTATTTAGCTTGAAGTTGAACTTGTGTATGAAAAAACATTGGTTAGTTTTTGAGCTACATGTGTTAGAACTAATGTGTGTCTTGTTTACTTACCCCCCCCCCCCAACTCCGGTTGGACAATGAAGCTCAAGCTGGTCAGAAAGCTTCTGTTTGCAAATGTTGCTGCTCTAACTACCGACGCACTATCAGTCCTGCAGATCATAACATTCCACTTTACATAGTGTTAAGAACTCTTTGGTCTAGAAGGGAGTCAGAAGAAACTTAATCCTCCATCAGCATGAACTATGTCTCCTACATCACCACCAGTTAAAGTAAACAAGAAACTGTCTAGGTTTCACCAACCTTTCAAGTGGTTTCTTCACATAACTCATGTTTGAAGACCTAATAGTTAACTTCTCGAAAGCTTTTAGTTGTGTAAATAAATAAAATCGGAGTTAGATCAAAAGGAGACTGAATTCTTCCAATTCGAAAAAGTTCTCTGAGAAAAAAAAATAGAGAAGAGCAACCAAGATTGTCCCCAAATTAAAGACTTGTAATACAAAGAGAAGTTGGATAAACTCAATCAAGAAACACTTGAATTTCGCTGTAACCGTGTTGATCTGTTGGAAGTCTACCGATTTCAAAATAGCATCCCACAATGGGAGGATCTGGCGAATCTAGAGGAAATTCTCTGTGCAACAACAAACGCTAAAAGGGTGATGGATATGATGACAATGACAATGATGATGAACAGTGTCATGAAACCATCACTATCTACAAACGTTCGAGAACATAGTCAAAGTCTCCATACACGGACATCAACTGGGCTGAGAAAGAATTTCTTTTCCACATGAGTTATCAAACCAAAGAAAACCATTACTGTCACTTCTATTTCTACCAAGACAAAGACATGTTTACTTTATCATAATCAACAAAACCCCTGGACACGGTCAGAAACTCTAGGTACTGCCATCCACTGGGCTGAAAATTAATTTTTCTTCACAGGAGTGACCAAACTAATGAATGCTATCAGTGAAGAGATTATTTTCTCCATGTCAATAAAGGCATTAAAAAATAATTTATTGGAAGTTTAAAGAGACTCAAAGTCCAAATATCAATTTTATATTAGCACAGACCCAACCTGCCTGCCTGCGCTAGGCTGTGCAAGACTGATCGGTGCACGGTGTGGTTCCATGATATTATTCACTATCACTATCATCATCCTTTTAGCACCTGTTATTGAGCATAGACCTTCCCCAAGATTCGCCAGACCTCTCTATAGGGAGCGTCACGGGGCCAGTACTTTTTTAACTTATCTAGTTCGTCGTACCATATTATATTTTGTTGGCCCTAGATTTGCATGTGATCTCTGGGGATCCGCATTGTGATTCGTGATGTCTAACAGTTATCTGACATCCTTGCATCATGGTTAGCCCGTTGTCATCAAAGTTTTCTTATGGATTCTGTGATATCTCAAACGTTTGTCTTCCCTCTAATATACAGTCACGTGTTCTTTCCATGCGAGCTTTGCATGGTTCTCTGTTTGAGGATCAGTCTTTTGGTTGAGTTCTATGTTTCAGCTCCATAGGTGACTCGGGGAAGGGTGCATTTTTTTTTACATCCTTGAATGTTTAGCTTGCCCTGTCGAAAGCTCGCCAGCCTAGTGTGATTCTTCGGTTGACTCCTTCTTCTTTTGTGGATTTCATGGATATTTGTTGTCTTAGGTAAACGTAATGGTTCAATTTCTCCAATTCTGCGTCTCTGATTTTGATTGTTGTGTCTTTGTGTTCAATACATTTTTGTACATGGCATTTGTTTTTACTGAAGTTTGTGTGGAGACCAGATTTTCTTGCTCAGTCTGTCCAGCATCATCCGCTGGTCATGAAGATTATCAGAGGAAAGGATGATGTCGATCGTAAATCTGATGCCACTCAGGTATTCATCATCTATTCTAATTTTTTATTTCCCCAGTCTAGGTTCTGGAAAATCATCTCGGAGCAGACTGTGAAGAGTTTGGGTGAGCTAGTATGTCTTCGTTTTAATCCTGTTTCTAGCTCGGAAGGCCCTAGTCTTGGTTCACCCTGATGAAGGTACTGCTGGGTAGGTAGATATGTTGCAATACCCTGAAATATAATGAGTCTACGCCTTGTTGAATGATAGCATCAATAACTTTATGGATTTCCACTGAGTCAATGGCCTTATTGAAGTCTACAAATGCTACAGCGAGTGACATTTTATATTCTGTAGCTTTCGTTGATTTACCTAACTGAACATATTTAAGGTTATTAAAGGGATTTAAAATGGTAGTTCAGAAATATCTTAATTGACATACGCCTTTGAGTTCATTCTGGGAGACACAGGAAGAAGCAGAAAATTATCACACTGTTCATTATATGAATTGATATACATATGTTCACCTATTTCAAAATTTTCTGTACTTTGCAAAGCTACAATGCTAAAGTTCATATAATTTAATGAGTTTTTTTCCCAGCTTATTCTTAGTTACATCAATTTGTACAGCAATACTTTAGCCTTACTGCATCAAATCCGCACTGATCGAAACTGCTCTATGATTTTCTTCCAAATACATATATTTCTTATATATTTGTCTTTCCCACCATCACTGAGGTTGTGGCACTAATCTGGGAGTGTTGATCAGTGATTGAAATAAATGATTTTGACTTGAAATGTAATTAACTGATCTGACAGCTTCATTATTAGACTTGTTTTTGCTTCCAATTATTTCTGTTGAACAAGTGTCCAACCAAGAAATATGTTGCGCCCAATATAGCTACCAGTAAACAATAAAGACTGATGAAAAAAAATCCGCTAAAAATATCGGATGATAGCCCCCAACCACCCTCGAAAAAATGTGAATTCATCTTTTTGGCCGTTGGTTATTTATAAACTTCGATCAGCTGCGGTGTCCAACAATAGATAAGAGACAATAAGTAACCTGATACGAAGCCAATAGTGTAATAGAGCGTATTGAAAACGATTAATATATGAGGTATATCTGGAGAGTATACATCTATTTGATATTAACAGAAGCATTGGAATATGATGCTATGATCCTCTAGGTACCTCACACTTATTTCAAGCTTCCCCGGCACTTTTCAAAATTTTCAGCAAAGTCTGTTTTCGGGATCGCCATCAGATTCCATGTCACATTTTCGTTAATTTCATGTACGGTCTAATGTCAGTGAAGAAAAACAGAAGTCATTCATCTCCTGGAGGAGAGTGATGCTGAAGTACCTGGGTGAGGTTCTGCGAAGAATATCAAAGTAAGACGTAAAGAATAAGCGCTCTCATTCATGAATGAATCAGTCACACATTACATAACCTCATTCAATGGCGTCCCACAGCTGACTGATTTGTCCCACGGGGAAACATCTTTCCAGGCATGCTGAATATGGTCCTCAATGATTGGTTGCCCAGTTATACAAAATCCGTACAACCGGTTCTTGATATATCCAAAATAACTGGATTCATACCGAACATCCCTCGTGGATACATATAATTATGACTATAAAATTAGTAAAG
This sequence comes from Thysanoteuthis rhombus, assembly GCA_963457665.1. Taxonomy (NCBI): domain Eukaryota; kingdom Metazoa; phylum Mollusca; class Cephalopoda; order Oegopsida; family Thysanoteuthidae; genus Thysanoteuthis; species Thysanoteuthis major. The sequence continues at coordinate 24,262,499 of OY735232.1, read as the reverse complement.
TTTGTTGAGAAATAGGTCTATAAAGCAAGGCAGTAGCACAAGGAAATAGGAATACAGCAAATTCTCGCCGTAACAACATTCGTTCCAAGGGATCCATGTAATAGCACGTATGTTCTAACGGCACGTTTGTATCCATATTCTCGCAAGACTATTGTCGGAGATTACACCTTTACCCTTACAAACTTAAGACTATATAATTAGCATGGCGTATTTCTTGATATGCATGCCGTATTCTCCATACTCTCGTTATAACAGTGAATTTGTTACAATGGCTCTCCCCTGGGATGTTATAATAACGAGAGACTACTGTATTCTCAGTTTCAAATGGTAGGAATCTGTTTGCCCAGTAAATTGAATATTGCATGCGGAAATCCATAACAGATCGAATCGAGTCGTGGTGAATATAAATCATGGCCTCAATGTTAAGCATATTATGTCAGGCAATGATAGCAACACTGGTGAGGTTCTCATTCAATTATTAATTTAATGAATGCTCATCGACGTTACAAAAATGCGTGGCATCTTTGTGTTTAGGGGGATATAAAGTAGGTAATGTTTTATACACCATGACATGGAGGTATTTAAGTATGTTTATAGATGGAGAACACACACGCCAACACAAGTATATATGTGTTTATTTGTATTGGACGCATACATATAGTTATATGTTTATACACACTCACACACACACACACACGCGCGCGCACACACACACACACACACACACACACACACACATATATATATATATATATATACACACAAAACTTGATGTATATATTTTTCCCTAAAAAGGAATATAAACATTTATAATGAAGTTGATGTATGTGAATAATTCTATGTATGCACCCACCCATCCATATATATATATATATATATATATATATATATATATATATATATATATATATATATCAGGATTATTGGCACTTCTGAGTTTTTTGTTGACCAAAATGTTTTAAATGGATACACAAAGTTATTAAATAAAAAAGCATTTTTTCAACTTACTTGTATTAATTTCAAAGGAGGAAATATTGGCACCCATCTCTGATATTTGGCAGCACATCCTTCATCAGTAATTGCTCTTGTGGCCATCTATAAGCTTCTTACATAGGCTGGCTGTTTCCCCCCCCCCACTCATTCTTTGCATTTTATTCAAGCTCCTGAAAGTTAGCGGAATTCCTGCAGTATATGGTGAACGTTCAAACCATTTTCGCTCTCTCCTAAGATTTTCAATGAGATTTAGGGTCAGTATTCATTGCTGGGAAATTTGAAATAATATATCTTTTCCTTTTTAGCCGTTCTCTTGTGATTTTGGATACTTACTTTAGGTTCCTATCGTGCTTGAACACCCGTGATCTTCAGACCAAGCATAGTTTTCTAACACTAGGTAGCACATTTTGCGCTAAAATCCCTTAGTAATCCTTTGATTTCATGATTCCTTTGATATGGTCAAAGTTCCGAGTACCAGAGGCGGGAAAGCACCCCCTTGACATTTCGGATCCTTCATCATGCCTGCCTTGTAATCATGAAATCAAAGGATTACTGAGGGCTTTTCGAGCAAAATTTGCAACTCAGGATAAGGAAACTTTCGTTCAAAGTTCATGAGTGCTTCAATTCAATAAAGACCTAAAGGTCTCTCCAAAAAGCACACAAAAATGATTGGAAAGAAGAAATAGACTGTATCAAACTGGCTAACGATGAGATTTAATCTTACCCCCTAGTATTAGAAACATTAAAGTAATCTCCTAAATAGTACTGATCCCCACCCATTCTTACATGGAGGTAAGTTAAAAAGTATTGCTATGAGTTATCCAGTTTATATATGGACGAGTATATTCCAAACAAAATGGGTTCAATCATGTGTCTGAGATCATTGAATATCTGCAGACAGGTCTCAGATTTATATACTTGTCTTTGTCTCGTTAGGGTGCGTACATAAAAAAAGTATACTTTTATGCCGAGGAAAAATAATTGAAAAAAAAAATGAATTCAAAACCTAACTAAAGAAAAAGGCTACTTTGTATAACTATTTCACTTACCATAAACAAAGCCAAACATTGCAGTTAAATAGAATTGATTTTGATTGATATTTTTTTTGATAATTGCACTACAAACTCTATACGGTGATAATCTTTCGTGTATATGCGTGTGGGTCTTATAGCTTGTACGTTGCAATATGTCTATAACCATGATATTCTGAAATGTGCCTATTTTGTTTAATTCACTAAGACTTTGCATGTTCATAAACATATATGCCTGTAGATATAAAATTTTACCTAGAAAAGTTTATTCGATTATATATAATGAAATACTTGCTCGAAACTATAAAAACAACTGTATTTATGAGGAATGCTCTTGTTGCCAGTTGTACGTCATTAAAATAACCGGGTCTAGGTAGTCGTTTAAAGGAAATTTTCACGAGATCAATGTCTTTTGGCAGCATGTCGTTTGAGGGGAGATCAATTTGGAATTAGTAAAAGTGGTCCGAATTTTTTTTATAAAAACAGGTGTGAATGCTGCTGGACACAAACTATGGAACCAATTTACCATAAAATTTAATTGCAAATTTTTTAAACTCCTTCTAAAACCTATTTAGTGGAGAAATTTCAAAAAGCAAAATTAATCATTTCTTACTATATATGTAAATATAATGAACAGTGAATCAGCCTTTTAGCTCCATTAATGCAGCTGTACCCTCAAAACATAGATAGCCAGCCAGAAACACAGATACTCTAAAAACTAAAGAAACCTATGCTGACAGATTTGGTTGACGGTTTCTTATCCTCTAATATATATGTTAGATTCCCTTGATGCCAGATGTACGTCATTAAAATAAATTGTGTATCATATTTTAGTTGATAGCGTGTTGGCACCCATTAAAACAGAACACTGAGTGTTGAGTCTGTTTGTGCCAAAGGGTATGCTGGAAAAGAAAGAGGAAATAGAGGAATTGAAGAAAAATGAAGAAAAAGAAGAACGCAAAGAATAAAAGTGAAAAAAATGAAAAATTTAAAACGAGCATATACACAGAAAAGAATGAAAAATAAAAAAAGTCAGGAAAGATGTAATTCAAAAAGAAGAAAATAACAGAAGAAGAAGATGAAAATGAAGAAGAAAAAGAAAAAAGGAAGAAGATAAAGATTCGAAAGAAATTAAGCAAAATCAATGATAAAAATGTATGAGAAAAACGTAAAGATAGAATATGAAGAAAAATGGGATAAAAAGATGTAATCTATAATGTAATGATTCGATTTCTATGTTCGTCTGTACATTTAATACAGCGTCACAGCACATCGTAGTGTCATTTTTGTAAGTACAATACCATTAAAATGCTACAATAAGAATAAAGCAATATCTTCTCTAATACAGCTGCCGGTTCCCATGTATATAATTCAATAGGTATGAAAAGTAAAATTCATCTGTCCAAATAGATAGGTCCAGATGAATCAACACGCAATTTCTTCATAAGAAAATATGAGAAATAACCAAATATTTATAATATGCATTCTAAAAAATAAGGGGTGTCTTAGCATTGATCTTAAAAGCTAACAGTGACGAGATGATAAAGCCACAGCTCTTCTGTGATAGTTGAGGATAGTATGAGAGTAGGGCCAATTACCTGAGGAGACTTAGTCACTCAGCCTCCAGTGATAACCACCAGGCAGCCGGTGTAAAACTATTATCCACAGCACTGCTGTGTACTGTGAGAGCGTAAAAAGGAGGATTGAAGAGACTTGCTGTCACTCAATGACCTCCAGGCAACTGGTGTGAAGTTGCAAGATATGCATAATAACAGGCTATGATAGATGCAACGAAGCTTTCGTTGAACTAATATATGCCTTTTCCATGTGGACGCCGTGCTGACTTCAAGTCTCAATATCCAGGAACGCTAAATGCACAGTCAATAGATGAAACGAAAGCGACGGAAAAATGATCCTGAAAGAGTGGTTTCAAGCCTCATATATCATGATGAGAAACACAGTTACTGATTTCTCAGTATGGAGTAAAATCGACGATATTTCAATTTTTTCTTCAATCAGTGAACCGAAAGAGACGTTAGACTAGGAACAGTTCCAAAAAATAAGTTATGTCGTCACTCACTAAGTTTGTGACTTTGTTTCAGTTGCCCTCTCTCCGTCTCTCCAATTTAGTCATGGGTCGTTGACCTCCCACCCCAGCTGCTTGGCTGATTCGCTCGTGTATTCCACAAGTACCTGAAAAAAACCCAACAATCTTTACCCCTAAGAGCCTTTTTCTCACCCACAAGAATATTACCCCTCTGAATCGCGACAGAGCCCAGCATACCATTCATCTTTGCGGTCCACGCTGATATCCACCTCTGATTGGTCAATTACTCTTGTCCTCTAAGCACTCACGCATTCACATGCGACGGATTTTCCTAATCTCTAATCAGTCCCATCGGTCTGCAATCCCAAAAGTCATAAAATGTTAATCTGAATTAAAAACCTCTATTGGAGCCAGGAAGCTTGCATAAAACATCAAGGCTTCAAAAAAATCATCATTTTGTATGAAACAGAAACTGTCTCACTCATACGTTTACACTAACAGTTCTGTGTGTATACGTACACAATGCACGGAAAGCATGTCCCCAGGAAAGGTTTGTGGGATCATGTGCCATCACGCTTATATTCTAGTAAAGAACATAGAGATTAAAGATTATGTAGGGACAAAGATGAATAAATCAATCATATATTAAGCAACATTTCAGGATTTATAGATAAATAGCAGAGCAAGCTCAACCTTAAAAAATAAGAAGATCCCATTAATCCTGAAAAGAAGGATGTATAACCAATGCATCCTCCCAATAGTCACTTATGGAGCTGAAACATGGAACCTAACCAAGAGACGGATCCGCAAATTGAAAACTATGCAACGTGCACATGAAAAAATTATGCTAGGCCTCACATGGAGAGACCACAAGACAGCACAGTACATCTGGGAAAAGACGAGAGTCAAGGACATCATAGAACCCATTAAAAATCTCAAATGGCAGTGGGCTGGCCATAATGCAAGATTGGCGGACAACCAATGGACATCATGACTCACGACATGGATCCCCCAGATCACATGCGGAACTGTGTCGGTGTCTGGCAGAATAGTAGAATAGTAGGTGGAGAGACGAGCTAGAAATATTCAGAAAATGCCGTCTCTGCGACGTCCATGATGGAGAATCGTGGCGAATCTTGGGAAGGTGTATGTCAAACAATGAACGATAAAAGACTGATGATGATGATGAGACATGACTACGGGGAGAAAAATGATCTATTCAGAACTGTGCAAACGACCGGGATTTCATCTGAAAAACCTATGTTATATTCAAAATCCATATTTTGTCTTACAGAATACAAACCATACAATTATCTGTGACTTTCGGATTTAAACGGATCATTCAATTCAGAACAGAAGACCTAATGTTATGATCCCGAATAAGAGGAAAAACGTTTGCCAGATAGCTGATTTCACAGTTCCAGCTGACCACGGAGTAGGATTGAACAAGAAAACCGAAAAGCTGGTCTAATATTCGGACCTTGCTAGACGATTGAGATAACTGTGGAACGCTAGCAAAAGGCCAGAACAAATAGTGAGTCTATTTATTCACTTTCCCACCAGAGCAAAAATGCGACACAAGGTCAGGGCTCTACGTGGGGAAAATAGGAGACACCCATCAAAAATAGCTCGAGCCAACGCGACTTTGGTTGGTAAGCAACCGCAGTCATGAAAGTGCCAGGACAATCCCGACCTGTTCCTTCAAGTGTAATGGAATACTGCTGCCCTGGGGCAATAGATCCTCCGCTGCTGGGCCGAGCAATATTCAGAAAGCCCAAGAACGAATCCAAAGGCTCCCAATGCGCGTACCAATGCGCAGCTTCAATATAACCTCATTGGCTAACGCATTGCACCGGTACACTCGGTCTAAGGTCCCATGTTTCAGCTCCATAGGTAACTATCGGTAGGATGCATTTGTGGCAAAAATATCTATCGACATTGAGTTAAACTCAGATGGGGTGAATAGGTATTTATTCAGGAATGTTTCATAGGGAGTGAACCTGCATCATCAGCGAGGTGGCGTAATAGTTGATGATGATGTAAGGGTCTCTCCTATTCACCTAATCTGTGTTTCCATTGTTTATAGAGATTTTCCATCAATATGTCGGATAGAACTTATCCATCCATTAAACATATACACGAACATATGTATGCGTATGTTACCATATATATATATATATATGTATTAGGTTCGTGCAAAATTTCACAACTTTTTTCTCAATACCAGAGACTGAATGCACATTTAAAAACTATATATATATATATATATATATATATATATATATATATATATATAAGAGAGAGAGATAGATAGATATGAATAGACTGTGATAAATAGATGGATATTATGCATATGATGGTCGAGGATGATGGAATGTTCGCTGTAGAAACGAAAGAAAGTAAAAAGAGCGATAGTAAGAAGCTACAAGAAAAAGGAAACATGGAGAAAGAAGATATAGAGAAGCGTTGCCATGATAAAACATGCCCATGGGAAAGGGAGAATGTAGTATTAGTACGCATAGTACTAGAGGAGAAAATTGGCCCTTGGCGCCATTAGTTCCATCCGGGCGACTAAAATAAAGTGCGCTTGTGCGTGTAGCGACCATTTGCCACGCATGCGCAACGTGCATAGGTAGGGTATTAGGGTGTGGTCGTAGAATGGTTGGCGGTGGGGTCAGGGGTACTTATGCGTGTTCATGTCTCTTTGCCGACCTTCGCTGTCCTGACTACTTGTTAGCGTGCGTGTCGTAATCTGTAAGATCGTTTGCTGAAGGAAACGGCAGGTGTGTGGGGGCAGGGGTGTAATTTAGGATACGAGGTGCTTGCATCAATGTGTATTAGCGTGGGGTGGGGACATACGGACAGGCAGGTAAATATGTACTGGTAAACTGGAAGGGGGTTATAGATAGATTGGTAGAAGGATACATATGAACCGAATGCAGTAGATATGTATATATATATATATATATATATATATATATATATATATATATATATATATATATATATATATATATATATGTATATATATATATATATATATATATATATATATATATATATATATATATATATATATATATATATAGACAAAGATAGATAAGAACATGCTAGATCAGGGTTCCATAATCTGGGTGATATCGCCCACCGATGGGCGATTTCAACTCTTTTGGGCGGTTAACAACTGTGTAGAAAATGGTGGACGTTTTGTAATTTTGATGAGATGTGTCGGATTTTGAATTTTAAACTATAAAATTAAAGATAAAGGATGAGTCAATAGTACCATTTTCTATTTTTAATTAACTAAGCAGCTTTGCAATTACGAATAAGAATTACCTGAAACCACAATTCAGGGAATATCAAAAAATGGAATGTGTGTGCCGAACATTTGATGTTATTACATAACTTTCACTGAAGAATCTTTTAACACTAGAGCTGTTCCTTTTACTGAGTTGAAAATATTTTAGCATTCAGTTAAATATTCACTATACAGATGGATGGTGAAAGAATCACCGTATCAAAATGAGTGATAACGTCAAAATGGTTTAGGACCTCTAAACTATATATGTGTATATATATATATATATATATATATAACAATACAAAACTGGGAATCGATATATTATAATATAATATCTGTTGTATGATGGGTTTATTTCATTATTACACACACACAAACACACACACACACACACACACATATATATATATATATATATATATATATATATATATACACACACATAAAACAATACAAAACAGGGATATACAATATGATATGATATACAATATCTGGTGTATGATTGGATTGATCGATGTATTCAACATTATATATATATATATATATATATATATATATATATATAAACATTTGTGGTACCTCATGCGGATTTCAATCACTACCACTTGCTGGGAAAATTGTTCAACAAACCAATTTTTCAGCTAGAGGCACTGATGAGTCTTACCTAATTTCGCATTGTGCAAGTGTTCCAGTGTAGTTGAAGTCTTGTTTTCTGGTCATCTTTTTTTGTTCACATTCATACGCCCATATTCTGCACGTATGCCCGTTGATATTAGTGACATAAGTGTAAATGGGGTGATTCAATCCTGAATAGGATGTCCATTACGACGTCCATTACGATGGCCGTTTTGTGAAGAGTATACGTATATTTTACCTTTATGTTTAGACATGCCTATAGAAATATGATAGTTAGCAAGACCCTCTGGTAGTATTGGGTTCACGCCTCAATGAATGCTCTATGACTGAAGCCTTGTGCCAACAAAAAGCTGATAACACAAAATCGTCCTCGCATTTTATGCATAAATACATGTATGGGTACTGAGAGGAATTAAACCTTTGTGATAAAGAAGTGCATGATATTTATACTGGTAACTCTTATTTTTTGAGATGTTCGCTTCAAGCCATTTCACTTTTATGGAAGACATACATTAGTAAGAGTTTCCGAATAGGCATGACTGCAGCATCATCCATTGTAGCGGGGATCCCATGCAAGGTAATTCATATTGTGGGAATGCCAGAAAATGTCCCAATACAAATTAATTAAAATAATATTATTATAAGAAAAATTCATAACACAATAGTTGCCGGCGAGAATGTGATTTGAACTGACATTTTGACGAAATACGGTTTGGCAGAAGTTCTTGAAAGTTACCCCGAACTTTCGTGATCAACTAAAGAAAATGATTGAAACGCCTGGAAGTTAAATCTTGGTATTGAAAGATGATCTTCCTGTGTACATTACGCAACAGCTTCCTCATTTTTATGAGAATCGGAGTAAGCACCGATTGTCTGTAGGACAGCGCCCCAGTACACACATTGAGAAAGGTCACAAAGCGGTTGCATGATACGCCCCCAAGAGGAATTTCAAATACGGTTCAAAGCTGTTTCCACCCTCCACACACACACACACACACACGCACACAATACACAAACTACCTCGTTGTTTAGCCACCTTGCGACACTTATGACCATTTTAGCTACATTAAACCGCTGATAAACGATAGTCAAACAATTTTGATAATCAACATATCGTATCGATTCAGAAATTATGATACGCAGCTCCATACCGGAAACACTCATCCTCCCATAACCCCTGGGCATTCAAGTCTCACGTGCCCTCACTGAGGGACCAAAGCATTCAAGTCATGGACTGGCAAGGTAGCAGCCCATATTTAAACATAATTTACGTAGAACATATGATCCATTTTGAAACGTGGTGCTGCCAAGTAAGACTGCATTAGCGTCGAAGAGCTGAAAAAGTCTCTAACGTAAATTCTAGTCACCTAAATAACTTTGAAACCTAACAACCTCAATAGCTCGCTTGATTGAAGGAGTAATCGAAAATAATTGGTCGAGTACTAGACTACGACTTCAGTACAAAAGTATAACTTCGAAGTATTACGGTTACTCTTCTCTGAGGTAGAAAATTTGTGTATTGTAGGAGTAAATTCAGATGATTCTAAAGAATGGTAGTCAAGGGATATAATTTATGGAAACAATAATCCTTAATTGTTTTATTTATTTTTATAAGATTTCTCGAGAACTGCTTCAAACTTAACAATGCACTTCATTGTATTGTGACTAATATATATATATATATATATATATATATATATATATATATATATATGGTGCAAGCAAACACAGACAGACAAAGACATAAATATCATGAATTGTAGTTAGGTGAGTTCGTATCCATTTTCCACAACAAATACTTTATTTCCAGTATAGTCTCCTCCCTTGTTGAAGCACTTGATTTTTGCTGAATATCATTAGATGGATCAAATAATATCCTTTGAAAGTTTCGGATCAAAATCAATCTAACGACACTTTGCAGGTTACAAAGATATTGCACCAACCTCATATATATATATATATATATATATATATATATATATATATATATATATATATATATATATATATATATATACACACTCACACACAGAGACATACACTAGCACATATACATATAATTCGAATATATTATTACTCATGTTATAACCGATCTACCAATGATATTTTAATTGAGGATCAGTTTGATACAAATACACAAGTTAGTTTTATATTTTTGACGTTTCACAATATATATATATATATATATATATATATATACTCTTTGCATGGTGTGGTTTTTATTAGACCAAGTTTTTATGTTGTACAGTTAAGGTACAGAGGTAGAAATTAATATAAATAAACATAAGAATCATCATAATCATCATCATCATCAGTCTTTTAACGTCCGTCGTTGGACATAGACCTTCCCAAAGATTCGCTACAATTCTCTATCATGGGTGTCGTGGAGCCAGTATTTTCTGAATTTGTCTAGTTTATCTCTTCATTTCGCATTTTGTCGGCCTCAGTTTCACATGTGATCTCTGGGGATCCATGTTGTGAGTCGTGATGTCCATCGATTGTCTGTCATTCTTGCAACATGGCCAGCCCATTGCCATTGAGCAGTGTAGTTTCGAACAATGTAGCAAATTTTTGATTGAATCCATTCCACTCTTCTAAGTATACCAGTCGTTTTCAATCGAACGTATCAATGAAAGATTGTTGCTAGAGTCAGCATTATTTACTTACATGTGCACTGTTACGTGACAACATATGTGTCAGACAACAGCACACGAACGGCCTTGTGAAAATAATCTCCAAGTTTTGAGCCAGAGAAAATATCTCTATTTTCCATGACAAAACCCGGATTTTCAGATTCCCGTTATCACCTCCAAACGACCGGAACAATTTCTAATATTTATTTGCTCATGGAATCAGCTCCTCTCTTCCGAAAAGAAGATTCACAGCAAATCCTGCATAAACTATCATATGTCGGCAGATGGAAAATTTGAAAATGGCCACCAGATTTGTTTGAACGTTCTACAGCCATATACCTCCAGTAGTCTACACACTACAATAAGCGTATCTCCGAAATGGCGAGGTTCTTTTGGATGAGTTCAGTTTGTGGTATTAACTTATGGTTGTAAATTTGGTGGTGCAAAGCCAGGAAGGAATTGACATTAGCAAAAGAGAACTGGTGGAACAGTCTCTGGTGAAGCAGGACGCTGGCGTTCAAGATTTATTATGAAGTCCTGCCAGATTCGAACTGTTGATTTGAAGAGAAGAAAACCTGTTAATCGGAAATGGCTCAAAGAGCACAGTATTTATTTGAATATCCGTAACGGTTTGTATTTGTGTATGTATATATGTATGTATCCATCAATCTCTCTTTATATGCTTATATATGATTTGATTGTAGAATATTTATGAATTTTACTATTTACGTTAAGTAATTTTTCGAAACTAAGTTCAAGCAATGAATCTAGCTATATAATTATACATGTATGATATTCTGTGTATGTTCGGGGATGTCCATAAACAAACTGAACATTCAAAAAAGCGCACAAATGAAATATTTCAGAGTGTTTGTGACTGGAATATTATGTAGCAATGACCTTAAAGTTTTGTATAAAAAACTGTATCAAACTATGTTCGTTAGTTTAAGAGCTACACTTACTGGAATGAAGATGTGTTTAGTGCGCTTGGCCCTTCTTTCCAAATATGTTGTAAATGAAAAAACACTTCTTTTTAGAAATTTCTGATTTTGCATCAGGAAGTTTTTTCCAAAATGATGAAGTCATTGCTACATAATATTCCAGTCATGAGCATTGTGAAATGTCTCATTCACAGACTGTTTTGAAAGGTCTGTTTCTTTATGGACAGACCCCGTATGTTTATATATGTATACACACACACACACACATACGCACACACACACATACATACACACACACACACACACACACACACACACATATATATATATATATATATTTATATGGTTCTTTTAGTCATTATGCATGTGGGTATGATTGTAATGAAATGTTCTTGGTGTGGAATGGACAGCACTCAAGTCCTGCGAACGTATTTATATAATGATATTGTGTAATTATGGGATATCATTTCAAATAGTAGTGTGAATATAATATAATGCAATATATATATATATATATATATATATATATATATATATATATATATATATATATATATATATATATATATATATATTCCCTCAAAATTTGTTTCACGCCAATTTTTAGCTTTGATGAATAAAGGTGAAAAGTGAATAAATCGTCGTTTATTTTGAAGCTAGCAGATTCAGAGGTGGTGTGTGCCCTTTACCTCTTTCCTACATTTCATTTTAGTTCCCTGTACCTCCCATCATCCCAGCCTTTGACAGCTCAGCTTAGCATATCGTATATTGACAATTTCCTTTCCTTCTTTGTTTTCCTCCCTTTTTAGTTTTATTTCTTCTTCTTCTAGTTTTTCTTCTTTTTCTTCTTCTTTTTTTTTCTTCTTCTTCTTTTTCTTCTTCTCTAATAGTTTTTTTTCAGTTTTTGTTTTTGCTCTCCATGTTTTTTACGAGTGTTTTCTTCCTTTTCCCTTCTTTCTTTTTTCTTCATCCACATTTTTATTCCAACTATGTTTCCTTCTTCGTCTTTTTTACCCCTTTAATTTTTTCTTACTCGTCATTTTTCTCTCCCTCTTTTTTCTTCTTTCTCATTTTCGCCCCCTCTCCTTTTCTCCTTACTCATTTTCATTCTTTCTTGTTTCCATTTCCCATTTTCTTTTTATTGTCTTTCTTTTTCTATTCCTTCTTCTTTTGATTTACTTTTATTTTCCTCCTTTTGTCATTTTTTTCATTCCTTCTTTATATCTTATTTTCCAATTTTTTCTCCTTTCCTTCTCCCTCTTTAGCCTTTTCATCTTCTTCATATGGTTTTTATTTTATCATTTTTTTAGTGTATTTTTTCATATTTCTCTTTTATTCCCGTCTTTTTCCCTTTCTAAGAATATTTTCCCCTTCCAATTTTCAATTTTTTTCTGATCATTGTCTCCTTTTTACTTTTTTCTTTCTTTCCCTTATATTTTGTCTTTCTTTTCTTCAAATTCACTTTCATTTTTCTTCCTATTTTCTTCTCTTTTTCTTTTTATCCCCATTTGTTCCTCTTTCTTAAACATTGATTCATTCTTTTTTCTGCTTTTTTCTTTTCTCCCATTGGTATGTCTTCCCCACCAATTTTCTTTCGAAATTTTTCCATCTTTTTAGTTTTTTCATTTCTTCTTCTCTTACCGTCCTGATCGCCACACCCTTCCAGTCCTCTCTGCCCAACAAAGCCACATCCTCACCTAACCTTTTACAACGATGCCCATTCTCGCCAAGTATGTTAGCCCGTCCAATGTGTTGCAGGCACGTGCTACCATTTATCGTGGAGAGCTGCAAACGGCCTTGCTCTCCGATGACCATTGCTTTAATTGGTTCCTCCAAAGCCTTACTTGTTGCTGGTAAAAGCCAAGCCAGGGGACCCTTTACTCGTGATGGAAAGCATAGAGAGGAACAGACAGAGAGAAAGAGAGCGAGATGGAAAGACTATGAAGGAAACAGAAGTGCATTAACGTTCAGAGAGAAAGAAAGAGAGAACAGGACAGAGAGGGGGAGAAGAGGGTATATGCTGGTTCTGAGAGCGAGGGAGTGTGTATGTGTGAGAAAGAAAGAGAGAGAGAGGGGGCGGAGATAGAGGAGTACATACAATCAATAGAATTGAAAGAAAGTACGTAGTATGGTAGAAGCCAAGCCAAGGACCCTCTGACATGATGAAGAGTATATATATATATATATATATATATATATATATATATATATATATATATATATATATATATATATAGATAGATAGATAGATAGATAGATAGATAGATAGAGGGAGGGAAAGAAAGAAAAAATATGAAAGGTGTATGTTGGTAAGGGAGTATATATGTTTAGAGAAAGTAAATTCGGTAAGAAGAAGAGAGAGAGAGATGTATGTTGGTTGAGAGAGAGAGAGAGAGAGAGAGAGAGAGAGAGTATTGAAAGGTGTGCTGGAAAAGAGGTGTATGTAGTTTCAGAAAGAGAAAGTGGTGAGATAGATATTCGAATCGGTATCCTCTTCCTATCCGTGGGTAATACAGACACAACGTTTCAGCTGTTGTACCCTCTGGTCAATTAGGTAACGATCTGGAATTTCGAACTGAACCCTTATTCAATTACCAGAGCAGACTGTTCTCATTCTACTGTCAGGGGGAATAATGTGCATTTGTTAATTTTTCAATCCTTTTCGTTAATTCTATCATATAATACCTCGTTTGCTCGTCTCTTTGGATTTCATTGCCTGGCCCAGGGATTGAACTTACCATCACTGGTAAAACTCAACCAACGCTTATATCCACTGGGCCATTGTCCCGTAGGACTTGCCATGGAAATTCAAGTAAGTGTTTCCTTCGAAAGTCTGGAAACTTTATCGTATATGACAGTCAAAAAGACTGGAACAATATTAATATAACATCCGAATCGAGAACAATTGTTTGACTGAATCAATGAAAAATCACTATGAATAGAAAAATATTTGTTTTAACCATTTTGGATGGATAGATAGAAGATGGATCTAATAAAATCTCAGTAAATACAGAAAAAAATATGTGTCTAATTTCAATTCCTTTATTAGCTATTCCTGTGATAAAATAAGTCGACCTGAGTTGAGAGAGTGAATTTGTCATCCGTTTTTGCGTATGTAAGTCTTATTTGAGTAGTCAAGAGTCACTGTTTTTTGGTGAAGACATTGTCCCTGTTTTGACAAACGGAAATGGAGTCAAAAAACAATAGTAGCTGTTTGGCAATATTTTTCATAAAAGGAAATCAATGTTTACCAAAACTACCAAGTGCTGACAAACGCGAGTTTACACACTATGATGCCATGACATCTCTTCTTCTTCCCCACAACGCTAGTTTATTTATTTATCTTAAATTCCAAAGTCTTATCTTCCAATGTTTGACTAATTCAAGACCATAAAGTTTAATTAAATAGTCCGACAATTTGTGATCCGACTTTTTTCTCTTACATTTGAATAGTAGCTCTTTTTTACACTAGAATTGAGAAAATGGTAAAGTAGGAAATTTTCCACTGGAACTTTAAATAAAAGAACTAAAAAGAATGATACACTAGAATCGAGAAATTGGTAAAGCAGGAAAGAAGTATGGAGAATAATACAAAGACTCATTATTTATATCCGAGGGAAAACAAAATAATCACGTTTTTTGTTTTTTAAGGTTGTGTTATGATTACTTGGGATTGCTTGAGTTACAAAAATGGTCAGTTGTGCTTTGCCCATTCAGAAGACTCCCTGGACCCCTTAATCCTCAAGATCAGTGCAGGATAAGATAGAAGGTAGAAATAATAAAACTCTACATCATCTTTCATTTCTTGTTGTCTGCAGTCATGCCACGAACAAAGTTCATAAGAGGTTTGGGGACTTTTGGTTAGTGGTATTTTGCGTAGTATGGAGATCGATCTCCTCCTTGGGAAGATTAATTTGATCACTTCTGAAAAATTGCTGCGTGAAACCCGGCTGCTTACGGTACGTGTTATTTTCAGCCAATCTCCCATCTAGCCACTGTCCAGGTTTACCGTTGCTTAACCTTGGTGATAGTACAGGAACCAATATGTCAAACGCGATTCGGTCCCAACGATAAAATCATAATTCAACGTTGAAAAGAGTTTGCTCTTGCTTAGCTGTATTTACTGTTAGCAGAAATTTACCAGTAACAGGCGAGAAATTGCTCAGTGCCCAGGCCAACGTCAGAAGGCACGTTTTGTTTCTCCCTGATTCTCTTAGTGCGTAGCTCTGCTTTGAGCTGTACAGTTGGCACATGATTTGTGATTTACAAAAGGACAACCCCAACGGATCAATTGTGTTACAACCAATTTGCGTTAACTGAACGCAGACAGTAGCAGAAATGAGTCAGAGTGAAAGGTGGGGGGAAATAGCGAAGCTTTTAAAAAAACATTGCAAGAGTAGCTATGAAAAAACAATTTAATTCCTTGTGGACTAATGCTGTTTCGTTCATAGAAAAACAATGATGGCCCGAGGCCCCTGTAATTGTTTTTTTGTAGTTTCTCAAGACATTGTGTCGCTAATTTCATTGCGGTTTAGACGGCAGCTTTTCCCACGAGATACTTTTACGATTCAATGTTTGCAGGAATTCGAGGGTTATTTTTGTCATTTTTGCCATTTTATTTTTTGCATTTTTTTTTGTTTCAAGATTCTCCTCTTATGAACTTCACAGTGTTTATGAGACAAACAAGTACGATTTATGGTAAGAATACAAGATTAGTTTAGAAGTAATGTACTTTTAAGCCATTTTATGACGGGCGAAGTTTTTGCAGTGTGTGTATGACTCTATTCGTTCGGTTTTATTTATTGATCTTCATCTAAATATTTATATGAACGTCCGTGTCACTTTTTGGTTTTATTTATTATTTGTTAGTTTGTTGTCAATGGTTATGCTAAAGCTAACAGATATACAGAAGATATATTTGAACGTCCGACCTCGAGAGAAGCATACAAATGATGTATCTGTCAGGCCACAGGCCTGCTGTTTGACTATGAGTTGATATTAGCTGGGAAATTCTAAGAATTTGTTTTTTGTATTTGTAATCACTTGAATCAGTCACTTGTATCCGTATCTTTCGAAATAATACCGTTGTGCTACAGTCGTTCAAAACAATGAAAATTAAATTGAGCACTTTTGTTGTATCTTTATTACATATCTTATTCATGATTATTATATCATAGATGAGGGAAAAGCTTCATTATGAAGAAAAGGAAACATCATTAAACAAGAAAAAATAACAAGCCTGGATGATGCAGGGGCAGACTCAACCCCCTATTTCCTTCCTTATTTCTAAAATATCTACTCACCTGATTTAGATAAGGATTGTGGTTGTTATTGTCATAGAAGAAAAATATCAACTCCTGCTTTCGACTTTGACTCTAATTTGATAATTATGAATAAAACGTACCCAATTGTAATAGTTAAAATAAGAAATTTTATAAAGTTTTAAGTTGATAAATTATACACAGATATTTTTTTGACGTATTAGTTTTGTTACAAGAATACGCTTCGTAAACTTTCTTAAACATACACCTGTACCTATGTATTTTTGTACATATGTATCTGTTGAATATGTTTTTTTTTTATCGCACTTGAAAAATGATCTCATCGTGAAACACGTGTAGAGTTTACCTCCTTTTTTTTTGTTTTTTAATATAATTATGATATTGCTTAAAACCTCAAGTCGAGCACTTTGTAGATAAGTTCTAAATAAAAAAATCAACCACACTAATTTTGATCATGGAATGATTTTAAAAAAAATAAAAAGGAGTATTCTGGGGGAATTTGACCATTCACAAAATTACTCATCCTATTACCCAGTTCCCACTATCTGCTTCGAAGTCAAGTCACGTCTAGAGTTATCTCACAAAGGATATTACTTACGGAAGGAGGAAAGAGAAACCCATACTGCTCATGGTTTCAGCAAATTTTTCGGTTGCACCTTGTTCACACAGCTACACACCCACGTGTGCACAGGAACATATACATGTGCTAAATTCATCATAAATATTAAGCTTGCTCAATAATAATGATAATAATGATAATAATAATGATAATAATAATGATTATCATTATTATTATTATCATTATTATTATCATAATGATAATCGGAAGTGTATCAAAGACACTGAGGCTGAGATTGGGGGAGCTCGGAATAAAAGGGAGGATTGAGACAGTATAGACCACAGCACTGCTAGGAACTGCATGGATATTGAGAAAAGTACTAAAATTAAAAGATATACGACCATAAATGTTAGCAGTGGCACTAACAGAAGAAGAAGAAGAAGAAGAAGAAGAAGAAGAAGAAGAAGAAGAAGAAGAAGAAGATGAAGAAGAAGAAGAAGGAGATGAAGAAGAAGAAGAAGAAGAAGAAGAAGAAGAAGAAGAAGAAGAAGAAGAAGAAGAAGAAGAAGAAGATGAAGAAGAAGAAGATGAAGAAGAAGAAGGAGGAGAAGAAGAAGAAGAAGAAGAAGAAGAAGAAGAAGAAGAAGAAGAAGAAGAAGAAGAAGAAGAAGAAGAAGAAGAAGAAGAAGAAGAAGAAGAAGAAAAACATCCAAATGGTAGCACAAGTGTGAATCACAACACTGGTGTGATAAGCGAGGGAGAGATGAGATGTGGGCTGATGACCTGAGGAGACTTACTGTCACTCAGCCTTCAGGCGATGACCAGTGGGCAACTAGTATGAAACTGTAAACCACAGTATTGCTGTGGACCATGAGAGTGTAGAGAAGAGAGCTGAAGACTTGAGGAGACCTACTGTTACTCAACTTCAAGCGGTAACCACGAGGCAACTGGTGTGAAATTGCCAAAATAGATAAATAAATAAATAAATAAATGAATAATAATAACAATAACAATAACAATAATAATAATAATAATGATAAAAATAATTACGATAATGATAATAATGATGATAATAATAACTATAATAATGATAATAATAATGATAATAATTATTATAATAATGATAATAATAATGATAAAAATAATTATAATAATAATGATAATAATAATGATAATAATAATGATAATAATAATTATAATAATAATGATAATAATAATAGAAATAATGATGATACTGATCTGATTATTTAGTCACCTGTCTCTATCTAATGCAAGACGAACTGAATGAAAAAAAACCAAGAAAGTTGGCCTCAACATGAACTTGAGCAAAACAATGGTCATGTTCAGCAAACATGTGGTAAAAAACAAAAAACAAACACACACACAACGATAAAAAGTTGAAAATGCAGAGCTGGAGAAAGTAGACCATTGTGTCTACCAAGGACAACGAATCTCCATGAACTCCCGAGAGGAGAAGAAATCACGCTAAGAATCACTCTAGGATAGCGTAAACTCAACCTTCATGAACAAGAAAGTCCCATTCGTCCCCAAAAGATGAGTATACAACCAAAGCATTCTCCGATTGTGACTGTGTAGCTGAAACATAGAACGTAACCAAGGGAATGCCCCTCAAACTGAGAGCCATACAACGAGCGCATGAAAGAATAATGCTAAACATCATATGGAGAGATCACAGGACAGAAAAAGATACCAGGGAAAAAATAGGAGTGCAAGACATCATAGAATCAATTACCAAAATGGGCTGATCATATTGCAAAAATGGCAGACAACTTATGGCCATCATGATTTACAGCTTGCATCCCCAGAGATCATATGCAAAACTGTATCCGGCAGAATATAGCATGAGACGAACAAGAGTTTGGAAAATATTGGCTCTGCAACGTCCATGATAAGATGTCTGCTAATCCCAGGGAAGGTCTATGACCAAAGAGAGGCAATAAAACAAACTTGCCAAATACGATTGTACCATGATCTTCACGGGAGGGGTAGGTTTGTACATTTTTTCCGAATGTTCAAATGATAGAATGAACTTGACAGATATTTCAGGTTTAAACGACTAATTCGGAGAAAGTCGCCTTTTCTTAGTAACATTTAGTCGTATTTGCGTTTTAATCTATTGATACAATTGGAAAATTATATCGAAGTGAAAAATGTACCAATTAGTCCCGGTGTCACTATCATATACAATTTTGCAATTATTATCAGTTCAGCTTATTTATGCCTGCCAATTCATATCATCAATAATTTGCAATCCGTACTATATCAAGAAATAGATATATATGATTTGACAGAAATAATCATAAATGCGTTATATTACTTTGAAAATTGATATATGCAGCGTAGATAGAATGATTGCTACAGGAATCGAACCTGCAACTAATAAAGAAGCTGCTTCAATGTAATGTTGCTCTTACCATTGTGCTAAACAGCTGCCGATTATATGAAGATCCAAATTACTGTTTTAACTCTCAATTCTCTATTCATTTTTCTCTGTCTATATCTGTTATATTTGTTTCTCAACGCAGACAATTTTATTATTGAGAAATTCTGAAGTAACACATCGTACTTACGTTAATTTTGTCAGAATATATATTCATCTTTTCTAATAACAATATTGTACACGTTGAGAAACAAATAGAGCTGATATAAACAGTGAATGAATAAAACGAGGATTCGGAGATAAAGCAACCATTTGA
>OY735232.1:24234859-24239859 GCA_963457665.1 Thysanoteuthis rhombus | reverse complement strand
AAGAGAGAGAGAGAGAGAGGGAGTACATCAGTATTATCTGTGTGAATATTTGAGTGAGTAATCCAAGATTTTACAAGAGTGTCGGCATTTTTTTAAAGTTTAAATTTTCAAGATTTATCAATATCATATTTTGATTTCTGTACTAAATTTGCATGGAAATTTGTTGATTGGATAACCAGTCTCCCGAAACATATAACGTATATAAATACCATCAGTTTTTCCTAACTCTCGTATTTCCATATTCCGGCAAATAGAAAACGATGAAAATGTGAGTTCAAAGTTTCGGAAAGATTATAATCTGCTAGGGAAAGGAAATATCGGATATATATGCATATATATATATATATATATATATATATATATATATATATATATATATATATATATATATATCATGAAATAACAAACTACTTGTGTATGACATTAGCTATATATTGGAATCATTGCGGAAAGGGAGGTTGCATTTGATCGACACTGCTGATGGGCCATGTTGATGTAACTGTTTTGTGTTTAAATCTTCGAAACTGTTACATGGTAAACGATTGATGATACCAACAAGAATTTAAATATAGTTCTATAATATTAAAGTATGTATAAAACACTGAAGAGAATTACGTGAATTACGTTAACAGATGTTGGGAAATGAGTGACTAAAGTGACACAAAAATGTTTTTGTAAAAAAACGGACATATATATATACGTGTGTGTGTGTATGAGAGAGAGAGTGTAGAAGTAGTTTCTGACGGACAGACACAAAAGTGCACGCTTACTGCCTCAGCTGGAATTCGAACTCGTTTCCATTCATCCTACTATCAATCATTAGACCAACTGTGCACATTCATAGATTTATATACATACATACATATATCTATACATACATTTAAATATGTATTATGCTGATATGCAATGAATGACTAAGAAATTCATTCGGTGATTTGTAGTCTTAAATCTAGACATTACAGTTCATGACAAAAGTATCCAAATGAAATGTTATATAATTCGCTTCAACGGCAAATCGGCACTATAAGTCAGTCTCCAGGCACACCACGTGACTAGATTAGCGAATATCAGTCAAATCTGAAAGCCTGTGTACTTAGCCTGAGGTCAGATCCCTGTCCTAGTGTCGCAGGCGACTTCTCATCGAAGTGCCGACCTGGCACGCGAAATCGTGTTGATTGTTAAAACGCCAGGCAACAATCCTCGGCTTTTTAATTCGCTAATACAGTCGGAGAGCGCTGAAATCATCTGACCTCACGTACCGATGTTATTATTGTGTGTTGAGTGCATTAGATGAAATGTGGGGCGATTTCCTTCGGAAATAATTACTTTGGAACGTTAAAAATGCAATCGAGAAAACATTTTTAGACAATCAAATGAAATGAAGCTAGAATCACATCGAGATCTGACGGAAACATCGTATCAATTTTAAAAAAATCATTTTTGTTGACATTGTTGGTCAATTCCTGTATTCTGAGCGACTACTTTCTGCAATTTATAGCAAATATAATTAGTAAAATACAGGTATACAATAATAAGTGCGGTTAATTCGTTCCAAAACTTGTTTGCACTGTTCTAAGCCTTACTGTAAATAGGATTTGATGTTTTTCAGCGGATACTTAGTTCCATCAATTTGAACAGTGATAGCTTAATCGAATTACATCAAAACCTGAATTAATAAAAACCGTATATTTAATGTGTTACTGTATATATTGAACCCAATATTTGTACTCTGCAACAATCATTAAATTATTTTGAATAAAGAGTTATGTTAGCTCTTAGTTTAAAGTTTATTAGACGCCGGCCATGATGCGTGGTTGGGAAATGTGATATCATGGCTTACAACCTATGATACCGCTGCGTGGATTTGATAAATAAATATAAATTTTTGATCCATTCTAATCCTAACAGTTATTAATCAATTCTAATCATTATATGAGAATCAAATTGGTGGAGTTGAAAATGTAGGGAAAAGATAGTATATGAACTTTTTCTGTTGATTGCTCGAGAGTTTCGCGCACGAAACTTGCATTTGTTTCAGCTTTGCAGGTTGGGAGTTTTCAAACATGATTTCAAAAAAGAGCATGTAAATAATGCAGGATTATCATACGACGGTTTTGAGAGAAGGACAAAGACCATATCGGCTGGAAGATGATGAACGAAACAACGAAAGGGAAGGTTCAAATAATAATGTTTTATCTCAGTTACCACAAAGGCAGACGGGTCAGTTTTTCGGTTAACGGATATGAATAGATTAGAAAAATTTGGAAGAACATTGTGATTTTTTTTATTTTATTCACTACGATATGGGTCCGAAGAGTTCTTAAGATCAAATCCAGGATTTCGAACTGGATAGAAAGATGTTCATTTCCTAATCACTTTGCTCGTTTAATTAGACAATAAATATAATAAATTATTGACTGTAAGGTTATAATTGCTTGGGGTCGATTATATTCATTTTTTATTCATGAAATCTCTTATGTAGATATTTGAAGAGAAAAAAAAGTAGAATTTGGCATTGCCCGAGCGGGAGGGGGTTTGGATCCGCTGAGGCACCCAACCTCTGGTTCAGCATCTGGTTTTATTCGATTTTTTTTTGATCGAGACATTAACATTTCTCTGCCCCGTGCAGCCCTTCAAGCGACCCTGCAAGCGACCCTGACAATGAATTTAATTCCAATGCATGTTTTGTGTCCATAATGACGAAATAAGAGACACTTCTAGCTTCAAAAGTTTTTTTTCAAGCTCAGAGCAGCCAGATTCGGTCCACGCAAAAGATGGCCCGACAGGATGATTCAGGTTCTTACTCATTCGCAAAATAATAAATGGTCAAAGCAAGAAGAGGAACGAGACGTTTCGGTGAATTGCACGAAGGTAGACTGATAAGAACAGTGATGTTGAGCAGAACACTGCAAACGAAAACAATATGGAGTACGAATATTTTATTCATATAGAGAATATATAAGAATTATAAATTGCGTTATATCATATAGAAATTTATTTTAAATGATTTCCCGTCGTTATAATGTTAATATATCATTCCATTTAAACAAAGTAAATAGAATTAACAATTAGAAAAAAGGGACTTCTACAGGAACCAAACCTGCCGCCAAAAGAGTAGCAGCTTCAATGTAGTAACTCTCTTACTATTGTGCTAAACAGCCCGACGGTAATGCAGAAGTCAAATAACTGCTTTCAACCCAAATATTCATCTCGTTTATTCTTGTTTTGTTTTTGTTTTTGTCTATTTCAATGCGTTGGTATGTATTCAAGAAATGGATATATTTGGTCCGACGCAATGAATTGTTAATTGCGTTATATCATGTAAAAACTTGTTTGAAATTACCTCCTGTCGTTATGTGGTGGATATATCATCTAATTTAGTTAACGTAAATAGATTAAACAATTACAAAAATGGGCTGCTGCAGGAATCGAACTTGCGACTGATAGGTTAGCCTCAAAGTATTCCTGAAGCAACCCTTTATCTTAATTATTAATTTTATTTACATTGTCTGAATAGGATGGTATAATAACCTTGTAACGACGGAAGATCATTTTCAATAAGTTGCTGTATAATATAACGCTATTTATAATTCATTATGTCGGATCAAACATGTCCATATATTTTTTTAACCATGTTTGGCTTTAAAATACAAAATTAAAAATATGCACCGCCGATTTCCTTTTGTTTTTTGTAAGAGCTCCTTACAAATCAAATAATGGCAAAAAAACTGATTATAATGATTTAGTAAAAGTTGCCAACACTTTTCATAAGTCATCAAATCTGCTCCTTTTAGCACAATCTGGCAACTCTTCCTTCCTTACCCAATGAATATTGCGAAAAAATATTCAGAATTTTTTCAACCATTTCCAAGACAAAGAGAAGATAACCCTTGCTAACACGGGTGTAAAACAGCGTTTTCTGTATGATATATCTCGCTACTGCATTTTACATCTGTGAAAGCAGGGAAAGCCAAAAATTACCAGCTTCGGAAGAAAAACACAAAAACTAAAATTCCAAAACTACGACAGAAAATCATACTTGGCACATACAAAATTATCTTAAAATGATGGGCTGTTGCAAACCCTATGATTCTATCTCCATAGATATAAGGCTTCAGAAAACTTGACTGATAGGCCGGCTTTTTTTCAAAATTCTAAATGAATCTTCAAAACACTTCTTATCGAATAATGAAAGCCACATGTTTCTATCTTTAAGAACTCCAGTAAATATGATTATATATAATGTGGTGAAGTCGATGACACCACTTTGGGTGTTTGTCGCCTCCAGGTCTAATTACATATGTCACAAAAACCTGGAAGAATTCTGAAATGATGGTTTGTTAGTTATAAACTAGTACACTACAAAAATATCATCAATGCATCTAAGTACATGTTTTAAAATCAAAATCATGTCCGATATAAAAGTTGCCAATTTCTGAAATGTTACCCAAATCTTGGGCGATAACACATATCATCTTATTCAGAAGATGACCAAGACCTCAAGTACATTACCATTAAATCAATTTACTCAAAACCAGTAGTAAGGTAGATCCCTAATTCCATCGACACTGAAATTAATGATAATTCTCCCCCCACCCCAGAAAAAATGGCGAAAAGAAAGAATAAGTCAAAGCTTTAATCACGAATCAAAATTTATTGAAACATAGATAACAGCATCAATAACAGCAACATTAAGCGCAGAAAAGAATCAGAAACCGAAAAATCATTGGTTCAACCCACCTTACTGAAAACAAATAAACATCAGTTTTAGAATTTTTCTTCCAACTAATCAACGAACATTTCCCTCATAGAAAATTCCCACGTAAAATTCCAACGGAAACACTTTCAAAATTAGGTACAGTTTTACCAAAAATATAAATATTATTATAAATTCACATAATGAAATAGTACTAATTGAAATGATAACGACAACAGTTATAACAATGATAGCAGAATCAATATAACCAAAAGTAAATGTACCTGTAGAAATAAAAACACAT
>OY735232.1:24162359-24229859 GCA_963457665.1 Thysanoteuthis rhombus | reverse complement strand
AAGCAAAACGGAATTCTGAAGCATTTTTGTTAATTGTGGCCCTATCCTCCATCTCTCTCTCCCTTCATCTCCTTCTCCCCTTCCTCTCTCTCTCTCTATCTCTCTTGATATATATATATATATATATATATATATATATATATATATATATATATATATAAAGTTTTCATTATCAAACTGTAGTCTGTTAGAACAGTGACATCCCCGATTTCACAGAATTTCTCATTGTTATAATTGATCACCGTGGTCCAGTGGTAGAGTGCTTGATATTCCATCGGTTTGATCCATGACCGAGTCTTAACAAAGACTCAAAAAATGACACTTAATGCCTCTCTGTTCAGCACTAGGCATAAAGAATATAATTGAGGAAAGTGTGATCTCGCTCACGATAGATCCGTGAAAATATGGATGCCACAACTACACGATGAAGGAGACCGAAAACCCTGTATGGATGTTACGGAACTATGGACTATGGACCTTTTTTGATGATCAATATATCGGTCTTCCATGACAAATATTTCCATGTTAACCAATATCAACATAAAAATTCAAATATGACGTTTACAATCCAATCGGTTGTTAGTGGATAACCGAGTTCTAACTCTAGTCGAGGATTTTTACGTTCACTTTGGGAAAAGCACGGTCCCCCTCTGCATCCAGATAGTGATAAAATAGCAGGGCAGAATGGACTCTCTAGCCATAGAAGACAACAAGTCTTGAAGGACGACTCTCAAACGTGTTGATCTCTACTTTCTTTGGACTACTGTGGACTGGGCATTTTTGTTCATAGTCCCAGTCTTGGAATCATTACTATTTTCTCAAAGAACCGACGATTATTTCAACAAATCGAACAAATTGTTCGGAATTACCATCAAAACCTTCGTAGGTATATCATCCATCAATTAGAAACCCTTCATGATGTGCATGGGCTTGCTCAATTCTCATCATCTTCAACGTCTCAACCTTCAAAATGATCTATCGTGCAGCTTGAAAAACACATACACAGGACATTCATTAACCCGATGAAATCAGTTAGCATACGAAAAATTCAGTAGCTGTTTTATTCCCTTTCACCAAAAATTTCAAATTGAGGCGCTTCTCAATTTTTTCGCACTGACAGCTTTAACAATTCGTCAGAAAATCACCTCTTCCAAACAATGCGTAACTACAGACAGAAGTCGGTAGTGGGTTGAAATTATCAAGGGTTATACATTTTTGATAATTGGGCAATGTATACCAAGACATAAGACCAGCAGTCTCCTGATTTTTTATGGTCATACCTCGTATACTGTATATTTTGACAGCATTTTTTTCCTGTATGCAAGCATCATTATACAGCAACGACTTTTTCAGTCGACTTTCTTTTCCTGTGGGTGTCTCTATTTTCAGATGATATTCTTTATATCTTGTCTGAGATGTCAAAGACTGCTGAAAATTGAAAATTAGGACAAACTGCTCTTTGATTTCAAAACTAATCTGGTGGTGTTCGGGAGTACTCGGAGAATCAATGGATAAATATAACATGAATTTTGGAAAATTTATATTCTCAATCACACCGGCTTCTGTATTTAATCTATGATTATGGCTTTTCTCATTTTCTCTCACTTTACATACACTCCAGAGGCAATTCTATGCCTAAAGTCCTTGAAATTTGGGTATATATATATATGTGTGTGTGTGTGTGTGTATGTGTGTGTGTGTGTGTGCATAAAATTACAGAAAATGAGACGAAGCGGTAATTATAGATGTTAGGTGCCTTCAAAAATCCAATTTGTAAAGGTGGATATTATGCTGAGTGTTCGTTCTGCTGACATCACTCTTGAGGCTACACGCATGCGTGGTTCTTCTCGGGGTAGAATGTGCGAATCAGTTGTTAGATACATTAAAAATCCAGGTAGCTTTCTTGGAGATCTTACGCTGACTACAGACTTGAATTCACTCGTATGGGAACAGGGCTAGTTTGTCACTTAATAGAAACCATCACATGACCAATTCCTTTTTCCAGCATGGGGGACGATCAATCAAAAAATTGAAAAAAGAGGTAATAAGTTACTTCTCCCGCTTTTTGTTGGATCACTAAAAAGCCCAAATATTAAAAAAACCTGAAACAAATGTGAACGCAGAGACCAAACTAGTATAAACTTACATATTGATTTGAACACCAGTGAAAACTTATTTTGAAAAACAACGATCACATTTTCTATAATGAGTGAATGCTGAAATTTTCAGCCCTCTAGCTCCATTAGTACTGGCTTTACACGTGTCACATACATTCATAGCCAGACCCATTCTAAGAAACCGACGTTGACGATTTCGGTTGACGGGTTCCAAGAGGAAAGGTTAAGTGGAATATAGAGAAAAAATCATGTCCGTGGATTTTAATTTAATTTGTACTAAGAAAAAAAGGTTGCCAAACCATCCACGCTCACATACATGAATACCCACATTCACGCACAGATAGATAAATATTGATATATAATTAAAGCATACATAGCTAGGAATATAACAGAACCAATTCAGAATTTTAAAAAATATTGACATGTGTACGTATATATGTATCTCTATTCATAATGATGTTCTCGAAAATATGCAGGTCAGAATGAATTATAATGCTGTATGCGTTTAAAAGTTTAAATACATTGCACAATTATATATATATATATATATATGTGTGTGTGTGTGTGTATGTGTGTGTATACATGCGTGTGTGTGACACAAATATGCACGCATATATATATATATATATATATATATATATATATACATATATATATGTTGCTTGATAAATAGATAGATATAACAATGATCTTGAAAATATACAGAAGTATGGAATAAACACCCGTTGCTTATTGCATCCCGAATTCAAAGTACATTTGTTGATTTTATATATATATATATATATATATATATATATATATATACGACATACACAAATAATGACACACAAATATATATCATAAAGCTATAACAGTTTTATAAATGTATATGTAAGCTGAAGTACATATGTCTGCCTTCCCATTAGTCAGTATATATTCATGTTGGACTGTATAGAAATGCAGATATTCTTCTGATGCAGTTTTGGGTGACTTTCTGTCCACGGGAAGGTGCATAAAATATTCACTTACCTGTCATTTACAATAAGCACACACATTCCTTAATGTCATACTGCGCATGCGTGCGCATGCAAATTTATGCGTGAAAAATTTTCCCATATGCAGATAAGAAGAACTCAACCGGAATTGTCAGGCATACAAGGTCCATATCTGCTCCACAAGGCCGGCAGCGTCGAACACTGGCTTGAATATCAGTCCAGATAGCAGAATCATAACCTGACATTTTTGAAAGTTTTTCCTTGATTTTTTTTTCTTGATTCAATATCGGGTAGTTCGCTATTTGTTTAGACTTTGAATCAGTAGCCATATTGGATTGGGCCTGATAATGTTTGAGTTGTGATCTGTTTTTTCTTTTTCGTTTTCATTTGCCCTGTCATACTCAATGTTCGTCACTGTTTCATCGGCTTCATTCTTTTTTCTTTTAGGTGTTATATTTTATTTCTTATTATAACTAACGTACATGTGCTGTCAAAAATGACGTCGTATACAATCTAACTGTAATTGAAGAAATTTGTGTGTGTGCACATACAAATTTTTCGACTACTGGCCATTGAACTAAGTTGATATGCACCAGACGTATCAATCCGCGTACAAGGAATTCCAATGTCTAGTTTGAAGTCATTTGGATAAGTGGACTGGAAGATCTAATGATTGATAAAATAAGATATTACAGATATCCTGACTCAAACTTCAATGAATTATCTCCAGTGACTGTCGCTTCGTTTTTTGTTAGGGTACAATTTGTATAAACAAAATGACCTACTGATAATTTTTTCCAAAAAACAGCAACTCGTTTCTTATATATCTAACTAAGATAGAAAAAAAAACATTTGCATGCACGTATCGCGATTACTCAACAACTGGATATTATACAAAGTTGACAATCGCCAGATATATTAGTCAGAACAGAAACCATAGTAGTAACAAGTTTGGATCAGCAGTCCTCAAGGAATGTAATAGAAATAAACGAAACAATAAAAAATGCTATAAATTATCACCTTTAATTTCCGCTCTTTAGAATTATCTAATCTACATGTAAACTACTTAAATTGGCAACACTGGAGAGAAGTAACCGAAATACTTCAGAGCCGTAGTTTTGTACAATAGATGGAAAAGTATTTTTATAGCAATTACGGAGGGTTGTTCTACATACCATGAAGTCCAGCACGTTTCAAACGTGCATCTTTTGAACGTGCTCTGCCTTAGTATAACTGAATAATGATATATGGTAAAATAAATGGATGAAAATATAACATCTAGACGCAATCAAAATCATTTAAATTTAGGTGGGGAACATCTACATTCACAACACTCCATGTTGTCGCTATTTCGATTACCTACCTTGATTTAACTATTTCCCCTTGATGACAATTTTTAGACGAGTATTATTTAATTTTAACTTTGTAAAAGAATATATAACAAGTATATCATCGTTATAAGTATATCATTTGATTATATGAAATATGTAGAGATAATTCAAAAATATTTGCTTCAAAATATATCATAGTTACTAAAAATTATATCTATGCAAAATAGCTGGCTCTGTCATTTTGTTTGGAATGAAATTGTATATATTATTGTTTTTCCAGCATATTTAGTTGTTGATAATATCTTTAAATGTGATAAAAATGAAAACAAACGAAAATACTTTGCAATTATTAGTGTAGAATTATCATTACTTTTTATTTACCGATGCATTGCTAATAGTAGCTTGCTGGCGCCCATAAAGTGAAATTTTCATATAAAATCTTTCGCACACTGAAGAGGCGTAAAACGAAAAAGAAATCACTATTAATTTTCATGGCAACTGTTTTTTTAGCGTTCCCCCATTCCCAAAATGATCATGATGCTATCTAAGTCATCGGAGGTTGGGTGATTGGTGGTACAGGCCATTTGGAGAATGAAAGGGAGAGGATTCGGTTTGTTTCAATCAAGATTAATTGCAAAACAAACACTGAACGCCATTGTTCGCCTTCCGAATAAGAAGCAAAATGTGGCGTGGGGTGAACATACAAAAGC
The DNA here is from genome assembly GCA_963457665.1 of Thysanoteuthis rhombus. Lineage (NCBI taxonomy): Eukaryota > Metazoa > Mollusca > Cephalopoda > Oegopsida > Thysanoteuthidae > Thysanoteuthis > Thysanoteuthis major. The sequence continues at coordinate 24,224,727 of OY735232.1, read as the reverse complement.
AGGTTATATATGTATTACGGCTTTCAAGTATGAAGCTTATAGTCTTCATACAAGTGGAATATTGAGGCTATTGCTAAAATTCGAGTGATATCAATATACTTCATTATTCCAGCACTCTCCTCATTATTCTATTTGAGTTCAGTAATCCTATTGTGAAGAGGTTTTTTGATTTTCCCTCAGATTTCCGTTTCATCATTATCAACTGTATTAATAAGCTTGTCACAACACCGACGTAATATCTACTGCTTTTCATTGGTTGATTCGCCAAAAAAAAAAAAAAAATAAATAAATAAAAATAACCAATCACGAGAGAATGAGATATTTGATTTGGGATCGCAATCAGGGAATGTTTGTAAATAAACAAGGTTGCTTTTTCACGGAAATAATGTATTTTTTGTTTGTTTTCAACTCATCATGAATTTCTTGTTGACATTCATTTTTTACGCAGAAATATCAAAAATATATAAAAACAATAAACTGAAGTCACGAATTTTGTAGAAATTCATGGAAATGTTTTCCTTTTATATTTATTCATCTGTTGATGCATATTTTTTTGAATTTATTTGCTAATTTCATGTCGTGATTTTAAATTGAACAAGTCAAATATTTTCTGTTGTGGTTTATTTACGCAATCAATAATATATAAAAACGATAAACCGAAGTCGAACTGGTCAAGATTCGTTAAATCGAATTCAAAGAGATTGTTATATAAACACACTGAATGAACTGATTTTCAAGAATCTGAGCTTAATTTCGTTTTTGAGAAAAATAATCATTTCAAGGCAGAGCGGAGATTAGTTTCAAAATGGGTGAACGATTCACAATGCATGTGCAATGTAAAACTGAACCCTGACTCTTAAATATCTCCCAAATTAGACCCTGCCTTCCTGAGTGAAAATATGAATGCCCTTTCTCGAATGCAGCATAAACAGATACATCTTGATTAATGGAGTTAACTCGTTCCAAGCCTGCTTATACAGTTAAAGAACTGCATTATTCATTATTATATTATAATTCGATGTTAATTTTTTCAGTTTTTATCTACTCCGACTTTTACTGCGGTTTCATAACCGAACTCTCCTAACACTAACCCCAAATGTAACACCGACCCTATTCCCAATCCTAACATCAATCCCAGCCCTAACTCTGCCCCTGACTCTGACCCCAACTCTTATCTAAACTTAGGCTTTGTTCAGGATAAAAGGCAGCTAAAAAGTCAGGGTCCCATTTAGGACATATTTATATTGAAAATTGAACATCTGGTGTCGCTGAGCCGTACAAAAAGTCGGGGATCGAATTTACACAATATGTGCATCGCAATTTACAAGGATGTAAGATCTCTATTTTCTCACGAATAATCGTTTAGCTGTAAGGAAACCGCTAAATTAGCGCAAAAGTGGTTAATCATTTTAATCCATTTTCACCATTTTTAACCATGTTTGACCATTTTTGCAACGTTCAGAGATTTTTTGGCCAGTAACTCGCCAAATTCTTCCCGCTGAGATTTATTTACACAATCAAAAATATATAAAAACATTACATTAAAGTCATCAAATTTAGTAAACATTCAGGGAAAAATTCATTTTTTATCAATTCATACGTCGGGGCCCATTTTCGAATGTTTGTTTGCCGATTTGATCCTGCGATTTCAAATTAAACTTGACAGAAATTTTCTGTTGAGGATTATTTACGCAATCAAAACATATTAAAACAATAAATCAATGTCATCGAATCTTGTAAAAATTTATGGAAATATTTTCATGTATTAATTCATATGTTGATGTATGATTTCAGAAGATTGTCAATATGTATCAGGAAATCCCTACACATCACGTAATTATTACAGAAAATAGAGTGTCAGAAAAAGGTATCATCTAATCATTGGCTTCATGCATTCAGGGAGCCACAGAGATGTTGAAAAATCTAATCCCTGCTCTTTGCTGCTTCGTGTATCAGGAACATGAAGGACTTAAAACAGCCAATTTTCAAAGAAGCGTGCAATTGACTAAGACTTGTGTAAAATGACCGATAATTAGAAAAACGCGCAAGAGGAAGCTTCAACATTTATAATGCATCGTGTTTTCCACAAATCTTTCTCATAGCCATCAAGAAAATGTCATGTACCTTTGGAATTCCTTTCAAGATCAGGTGATTTAAGATTTTTGTATCGAGGATACCTCAGAGACCGAGATGAAAACGTAGCTCTTTACACAATAAAAATTATGTTTCTATGTTGCTACCTTAGGAGAATGTAGCAAAACGTATTTATTCAAAATGATCCATTCATGTCCTACCATCAACAATCACCAAGTATCACGTGCTGGGCAGGTATTGCAACTTTATTTTCTAGTGGTAAGATATAACTTTGCTTACTCAAACTGCATGTACTACTGACTAACACATGTACGTGTAACATATCCCCGATCTCTCACCAACACCATTCTCTAAGAGATCAAGTTTTGGTTATTTGATTATACAAACTTTTACTTTTCATAAAATCAATCGATGCCTACAAGACATAACGAGTACTGGGAGAAGATTTCAAACAAGTCTTACCAATTCTTCCGCGATCAACACATACAGATATTCTTGATATTTTGCTGCATCTCTGGCTGAATTTCCTACACGGTGAAACATGCTAGAAACAGAAAAACGTAGGGATTTTGCAAGTTGGTTTCTTGAACTTGGAAATGGAAACTCCCACAATCACCCAATCATCCATCAGCACTAAATGATGTGGAAGTAAGTACCTCCCGCATCATTTCTAGAAGGGTCCTTGGTATTGTCAGAAATATCCCCGGTAGACGCCTACCGAGTAGGTAATTGAAATGGAGATCTTATAACCTCCGGTTATTGACTCTTACCACTGAACGATCTATTTTGTAATTATCTTTGTCACATTGACGTCTGTTACGACAACGTGTTTGGTCAATCAAGAACTGACCAATCACAAGGGAATTTTGAGACGTAATTTGAATAAATCGAATAACAACTTTTTTTGTTTAGTAATATGATTTTCTTGTTAGCTTCATCGTGTAAAAATGCATGACCTTTCTTTTTTCCCGTATATCAAATAAATGAAAATATTACCTATTCTGTTAAAAAGATTTCACTATAAACTAGATTTGGGTAATTAAATAAAAGAGTAAAAAGGAGTACTTTACAGGGGTCATCATCGTCAGTCTTTTAATGTCTGTCATTGGACATAGACCTTCTCAGGACTCACCACAATTCTCTATTATGGGCGTTGCAGAGCCAGTATTTCCTGAATCTGTCCAGTTCATCTCTCCATCTAATATTCTGTCGGCCTCGGTTCCTTACGTGATCTCTGGGGATCCATGTTGTGAGACGTGATGTCCATCGGTTGTCTTTCATTCTTGCAACATGGCCAGCCCATTGCCATTTGAGTTTTTTAGTGGTTTCCATGATGTCAAGGACACCCGTTTTCTTGCTAATATACAGTACTGTCTTGTGATCTCTCCATGTAAAGTTGAGCATGATTCTCTCATGTGCACGTTGCATACTTCTCAGTTTGCAGGTCTGTCTCTCGGTTAAGTTCCATGTTTCAGCTTTGGATTCATGTTTACAGGAGTAAAAGAGGAAAATTGGGAAATCATGTGATTCAATAAGGGGGTAGGAGGAGTAAAGGGGAAAAGGAGGCTAATTAGTATACTGAGCAGATTAGAAAAGATAGTTTGAGAAAAAATCACTTTAATAAGTTGAGGGAGGAAGAGTCAATAAGAGGGGAGAAGTGATGAGGGAAAAGGAAGATAGTTTCTAGATGGAAGAAGGTAGCAGAAACAAAAAAGTTAGGTAGCTTGACAAATGTGTAGGAACGTGGGAAGAGAGAAAAAAGGTAGTTTAATAAAAAGTTTTTTAAAAAAGGAAAGAGATGGCTGGACAAGAGTTAGGTAGTTTACAGAGGAGTATGAAATTTTTTTAATGAAATTAACCATTGTTTTTTCAGCATTTAAAATCATGGCCAGTCAACAAATATCGGAATCGATAAGGAAAAGATACAGACATTGGGCGAAAGAAAAGCAGAAGCATCAGATAACATAATCTTAGTTGTCAACGTTCGTCGAATTTCCACAGGTCAAACTAGTTTTGTTTGCATTTTCTCGTCAAATATCTGATGGTCATTACTAAAGGCTAATTTACAATAGATACTCTTGGGTTCTCGAACCTCCTCCCAACTATTTTGTTTTGTATAAGCCTTCTTTATTCTTGCTGTAAGGTCATTGCTGATGATTGGAGTCTGTAGGTCACCTGTACTCTCCCTGGAATCCACGCAGACTGCAATAGTGCTGTGATCTGCCGAGTCAAAAACCCTTACTCTTACTTTAAGCTCCTCTGATCTTGACTTCAATGTTTTGGGTACAGTTCAGGGTACATCTATTATTGTTGGCACGACCCTGACCCTCATGTTCAAGACATTTGTCAGCTTCCTGGCTAGATCTTGGTATTTCCTCAGCCTTTCACTCTCTTCCGTTTTCACTCTGTGGTCCGCAGGCACAGCCTCCTTTATGACTTGTCAGGTTCTCTTTCAACGATTACCAGATGCAGTCATCTTTCTTGGATTAGGTGGTCCGTTTGGATGTATAAGTCCCTCGGTAAGTTGTTTTTTTTCACTTTCAAGAACAGTTTCTGTTTTGTGCTGTTACTATATGTTTACATGGTCGAATCCTTGTTGTTTGCATAGTTCCCAGTGTATAACAGCGGTTAACATGCTGCAATTATTATTGTACACCGTCTGGGCCAGTTTACTACATTTGTTGGTTTTGTGTTTGAGATTTCAATACCTTTAACGACGGAAGCTACATTTGCTGTTTGTCCAGGTTTTGACGGTTTTCGCCTTGATATACTTTTTCTTGATGCATTCTGTTTCTCTATTCAGATGATCTTTGCATAGTCACATCTGTGATCGCTAGTCTGCGACATTTTCTATCTTTTTTGAATACCCCTTCCTATTTTCCCTCCCTTGTCGTCTTCTTCACTGCTCCCTCGATTGATACATTATTGTTGTTTGCTGCATTGCTTCGAGTGCCTTTCAAAAAATCTGCATTGTATGCTTGCACATACTATTCTAATCCCATTCGTCCATTTAAACACCGTCTTCTTTGCTGATGAGTCCTCTGTCACCTTCTTTCTTCTTGGCTTTCAGTCTATCTACGCTATCTCTCGTGCGTAAGGGGCCCTGTACTGTTTCTTCGTTCGCTGGTCCATTGGTAGAAGTTCACTATTTGTCCATCCAAGATATGGCTTTGCGTGTTTTGCTATCAATAGCTCGTTAGAATGTTGTCATCCTTGTAATTAAATTTCTGCTATTTAACTCAGTATGATATTTTTGTCAATCCCCTAAGGCGTTCCTTCTTTATTTTCTTTTTCGCTTTTCCCTGATATGTCGAGTTTCATTCAAAACCTCAGATATTCATATCGATCCCGTTAGATTAATGCGCTAATATTTTGTTGTCTGGCTAGTTGAATCCTTCCATCGCTGTAAGCCTTTCTCTACGCATTACCAATACCGCAGGTACTATTTCATTTTAATGTCGTAGCTGTATTTTTGTTGAACAGCACTTTCTAGCCCCTTTGTATTCTATTCAAGAAGCCTTTTGCCACCCATATACACAAGGTGGTTGAAATTTCTTTGTTTTGAAAAACTGATATCCTCTGATTTTTTCCAATATTCTGTTCAGTGGTTTCATGGTTAGCACAACAAGTTTTTTGAAAAGAAGCTCCCCCTGAAAAGTTCTCGTGTGTTTACTTACCTCTGTTAAGCCTGTTCCTTTAGCTGTCAAATCTACTTTACAGTTTTTCATAGAGTTGCCGATGAATATTACCACGGATTTGCTAATCTTGAATATCCTAAGGCATTTGAATATCCAGCTATGTGGGATCATGATGTATGCCTTTTTGTAATCGATCCATCCCAATGCAACATGTTTATTTCCCTTCTTTACTTCCATATAGTGTGGTGAATTTTTTAAACCAATATTCGAGGATCCCATCAGTTCATGGTTCTTTGCTGTTGGTTATATTTGGGAAAATGTTCTCAGTGTGCTTGTATTTTATTTTTCTCGCCCTCAACTACGTCTTTTCCCCTCAATATTATTTAACCATTCTGGTTCGACATTCTCATACGTCATTCCAAAAGTTATTTGCACCTGTGGCTTCTGGTTTTCTGTTCTATTCTCTCTCTTCGTCTAGGTCTTTGTAAAAATTTCTCCTGTCAATTCTGAAGGTGCAGTCCTGTGTGTATTGGGAAATCAGTCTTGCTTTTTCGGATAACTAGACTCTAAAAATGGACAATTATCTTTTTCATTGAGCAATGCTTTTTTTGATAAAAAATTATATGAACTATCATCAGTAGCATTGTATTTTGATATTTCTTTCTGTTTTCTTTGACACGTGTATACACGTACACGTATGCGTGCAAACGTGCGTAAACTTATGCCATAATATTCATATAAGAGCAATTTGTAAGTTTCGACAGAATTTCATGGGCTTTAGCTACCATAGGCACAAATGACATATATGTATTGATTGTGCAAGTACCTTCCCGCAGAGCGCGTCAAAAATTTCAATTTCTTGAATAAATCTGTTTTTGGGGTGTCACTTACCTACATACATGAATTTTAGTAACAGACAATTGCTTATAGAGGAACAGCCTATTTTTCTAACATATTTTTAAACCTGGGAATTTGATAAAATATAGCTTGGAAATTCAAAATATACTTAAAATACTAGGGTACTAAGATGGAAATAAAACAAGCCCGTCACATGTCACGTGAAACCTGTGGCGTGTCACTTCTGACATCGTATCATAGGTTCGCGATCATTAGTCCAGGTGGACGACAACCTTTATCGCATGACATGTACTTCATGGTAGAAAATAGTAATCATTTACCTGGCCAACTGAAAGAAGTTGAACCAGTCTACCACAGGTGCTATGTCCCCTGACTTTTTAATTAAAGGGGTCTGTCTCCTAAACTAGGTGTCAACCAAGGCTGCAGAGTCCCATCTGTCTCAGTATTTACCTATAGCACGGCTAAGAATTTCATTCTGCCCTCCTATTTTCCCGTGGCTGAGTGGCTTCATGCCTTTCCTTAGATCATTAGTTCCACTACAATATTACCACTGCAAGACTTTGAAATCAGTTTGCTGATTCCACGTTCCATGCCCAGAGCCGTATTGTCAACTATACTGCCTCATGACACAGGTGGGATTCATACTGTGCCTTTTTTCAAACTAAAATAACCTTACTAAATACCAAGTAAAATCTGCTTCAGTATTTACTCTGTGTATGCAGTTGGACACAAGGCCACTGTGTTTGGGCACTCAATGAGGACTCAACTCATTACAGTTGTAAGGGTCAGCATTTGAAATTTATAAACCATTTCTTTGACACTGATTGTGAAAAATAGGATCCAATGAAACTTGCACAATCTCCTGGGATTTCTCAAAACCAATATTGATTCAACATAATCTCTAGTTTCATAATATTGACCTAACAACCACACACACACACACAAACATATGCGCAGACACACACACACACACACGCACACATACACACACACACACACGTATATAAAAATATAGAATTGTTGATATACACCTCATGTATGTAGAGGTAGAGAAAGAGAGTGATGTTGCATAGTAGCTGTATGTTTTCATGTGCAACTTACAGACAGCGTTGCAAGATCAACGTACAACGAAAGCAAAGAACGAATAGGTTCCGGAAGAATTGTTGGGAACGAAAGGAATAAACATAGAAGCTGAGAGTGAGCATACCTGTTAGTTATGTCTTCAGTAAATAATAATAATAATTCTCCGCTGGTGAAATTGCAAATAAAACTTAATCTGCATTTCTGAAGGGGTAGAAAAATCAATCAAGACAGGCTATGTGTAAACGGAGAATTTTTTCTATTAGAGTAATATTTTTTTCCTTATAATTGCATTTGACTTTCTATCTTTTCAAGGAACAAATAACGTTGAACAAAAAACACTCAAAATCAATTTTCTTTCAACTTTCAAAATAAACTGGGAAATCCTATTACTCCCATAAGTAAAAGAGTCTTACAGTTCCTCTACTCTGTCTACCTACCCCCTTTCTTGTCTGCCAGCCATTTTCTTCTCCGCTTAGTTACAGTCAATTAGACGTAGCCATAACATCTTTGACTGGGCGACACGTGCTAGACACGTCCACTCCCAGCAAACGAAAAACTGCAACTGTCAAACTCATGATTTCTTATAACTCTGTAGCCAATCAGATTTAAATAATGCAGGGTCCGGATTTAGTTGACCAGAGTCAGACTAAATGTCTTCTCTCCCTTGATAAGACGCTGCGATGTCTTGGGCCATTATTGAAACTTATTGAACAGACTAAGATTACTATGAACATATATATATATATATATATATATATATATATATATATATATATATGTTCATATTCACCCATATATATATATATATATATATATATATATATATATATATATATATATATGGGTGAATATGAACAGAACAGGATAAATAAATAGATAAATAAATGAATAGGTTTGCACAAACTCAGGTAGATTGATTGATAGATATTGAATGACTGCGATAAATAGATACGAACAAACTGGCCGATAGATCTATTGGGGTGGACATACATACATAAATATATACTTATTGCCGATATGAACACTCTGAGATAGATAGATACACAGATAAAAAGTGAACAGATAGATATAAATGAATTGTAAGATAGGCGGATTGATATAGACAGACCGAGATAAATCGAGAGATGGATAGATAAATAGATATGAAGAGGTACAGATAGGTCGATCTATCTGTCGATCTGAATACTATTTATCGGGCTGTTTACGCATGCGCAGATCCACCTACTCGCCATTATATATGCATAGCGTAACGCGCACGTTATTTAAGGTGCGTCTCCGCTAGTTGTGTAGGGATACTGGCAACAGTCGTTATGTATTCATAGACAGGGACAGCAGAAATCTCTTCGTAATTCTATTTGGCTTTTAACTATTTTTATGTCCAAACTAAAAATACTGTTCACATTCTGTGGATGCTAATCTATTGTATTTGTCAGGAAATTTGCCCGCGGATTCGCACGAAGTTTTTCCCCTAAAGAATTTCTGTCTTAATGGCCGACGTGTTTGTTTTGCAAGCGTCTTTCGCATTGTCTCTTCAATTATGTATTAAAACACGACACTACTGGTTTAATCTATCCATCTGTCCATCCATCCATCCATCTGTCTATCTATCTATCTATCTATCTATCTATCACAGCGTGTTCATTTTTACATTTGTCTATATCTACATACGTCTCTTTGTATCCATCTTGTGTATGTAGCCAGTCTGGAAAATAATAGAGGAATACAGAAACGTTTCTTTTAGAATTCGATCGATTTTCCTTAAAAAAATTGGGGCATTGAAAAAAACAAAATGGTTCAATTTATCAGGTCAGCCCCTTCTGAGATCTAAAATCATTTGTCCTGGTGCAGTTTTATCAATCGGAATCCAATATATATATATATATATATATATATATATATATATATATATATATATATATATATATATATATATATATAAGTAATTCAATATACAATATGAGATGGGTTCATTTCATTAAGTGTTCGATGCAAAAACATTGAGTTTGTGTAGAGATTCCAATATGGCGAAATAATGGATTTGCTACACAAACGTGCTTGCATGAGATTCCATTATCTCACTATATATATATATATATATATATATATATATATATATATATATATATGTGACAAATGTTTTCTCCTTTTCCTTCCATGACACCTGCAATTGTATTAACCTCTGCAACGTGTTAGCGGCAAACTCAACTTTTTTTTCCTGCAACGTTCACTGTCCCGTGGGCACTAATCAGTGAATGCTTTGCTTCAACTATTGTCATCCCTTCTTGCCGGGTATCCTACCCATCTCCATTTTTGCTGATAGTCGATTGTATGATATCATAATATACTCCTGTCTTTCCCCTGATCTATGTTGACCTTTTTATACGTCCAAGAATTATCCATTGCATTTCTCTCCACATGGCTCTTTGATTAAAAATTGGTTCCGTCTTAGTTTCATTAGTTTTAATGTCCCGTACTTTTAAATCATAAGCATTCATTGTATGTGCTACCATCAAAGCTTATTGACTCTTTTTGATATATTTCTATTCATACTGAATGATTTCCTGCCGATTGCTGCGCGTCACTTCATTGTGCTTTCATGGCCTTCCTCTAATTTCATTTCCTGTTGTAGGTAAATGTATACACCAACCTCTCAATTATCCTGTTGTCTTTGTTCTATTCATCTATAAGTGTACTTTTTTACTTCCCCAGTTTATATCAGTCAGATTGTTATGTAATTCTTCCGATGTTTCTGACGGCATGGAAGCGTCATCGGCGAAACTGATTCAAATATCTTCTGTCCATGTTTGAAACCTTTCCATATCAGGCAGTTTTCGAAAGATGCTTTAAAGGACAGTGAATTTACTTATTTGAATCATTCAATATATACATACATATATGATGAAGTGAAAGATTCGATACGCAATGTGTTTGTGTAACAAATCCTTTACTCCATCATGTTTTAAGCTCCAGTCTAACTCAATATTTAATGTTGAATGTATCAAGCATTTGAAATAAACCCATTGCACATTGGATATTATGTTATATTATATTGTATTCCTGATTTGTACTGTATAGATAGATAGATAGATTGATAGATATATAGAGAGAGTTTCTAAGAACGTAAAGATGAAACTTTTTTTGTACCATAGGTTATAAGAAAATGGACGATTTAGGACCTTTATCCAATATAAAAACAATCACACGTAGAGTCCCTTCTTAATCCTCTCCTATTTTGGTATTAGAACCGTCAAAGTAGAATCAGACCATTCACAAGCTTTGCCTGCATTCATCTGACATTCATACTTTGCAGAAATCATTTTCAAAAAGATTATTATAAATTGGAGTTGCTGATCTGCCTCGAAAGTTGTATCTGGTGTCTCTCAGTGGAGATCAAATGACAGCAAGTCTCCTCAATACTTTGGTCTTTCTCCCAAAATTCATTACTTTTATTGTACTCATTATTTATTGTTTAGTTTTCATGCTAGTTGTATTGGTGTTTTCCGCAGGAGATGAAATAAAAGCATGTTTATTTAGTATTTAGGTAAGTCTTTTAACTGGGACACCGCTCCTTCCAAAGGTACATGTTTGGAAAACTCCAAATCTTATGGTGTGTTGAGTAACCCACCATTGTCATGTAAAATCATGTCCGCTGTACAAAATTATTGTTTCGAAGTATTTTGCGCATATCTTTTTAGTGTTGCTTATCCAGACATCTTATATCGAAATTCAAATAATTCCAAAGAGTAAAAGTCAAAGGAGATAATTTACAGAAACTACGAAGAAAGACCCATAATCCGTACGTGAAAATTTGTTTTGTTCGATTTAACTAGGACCGCTGATCGAAACAACTTCAAACTTTTCACTACCCTGCCTGCTCTGCCTAATCTGCTAATAGAAATTTTGTACAATAACCAGCTGCTGAATAATCGAAGTCTATGCACGGACAGATTTATTTAATTGTACTAAGATACTTGATATACGAAAATACGGATTCAATGTCTGCAAAAAGCAGATATGGAATATTCTACTTGATGAAGGAGTTTGTCCCAAAAATGTGAATTTTTCCAATGACAAACTTGATGGACATTGGGATAAACAGGAGAGTGTATACAACTATAAGTCAACAATAATCATTTGGAAGTCATGTGGCAACCTAAAATAGTTAGAGGAGCCTTAGGCAGAGAATTTACTATGTAAGTTGTTCAAAGAAACGCCACTAAGCTATTCTCATTGGTTTTTTTTCTTCTTACTTTTCACAGATTTCGCTAGGATTATCGGGACTGTTCCAAGCGCTCCAACAATGATGGGTAAAATTGTCAACTTCTTGTTGCATATTTTTGTTTGTTCTCTGGTTAGTCCTGATATTTTCCTCTGTTTCACTATCTTTCGAATTTATCCGTGGTCTACCCTAGCCTAATTTCCACTATTTGTTGATTTTCCTTCTTGGTTTTATGACCTTAATTGGGTGATCCACTTGGATATGAAAGCATACTAAAATCTCATATTCTTTCACTTTAGCTCAGTTTCTGGTTTGTGCACATATTGTTGGTTAGCTTGGTCAGAGCTCAGTTATTCCTTGTTGGTTACTTTTCCTATCCAATAATGCCTATTTTGAAACATTTTTTTCACTTAATTTGCTTTTGGTTTATAATGGTTCATTATTGGATTAACGGTCTTATCTCTCTCTCTTCATTGGCAATACTATTACAGTCTGTTCATATCTATTTATTTCAGTCCTTTCATATCTATTTACCTCATTCTGCTCATATCTATCTATCTTTTTTGTGAAAAAAAGAAGAAGATTTTTACAGAATTCTATTCAATGTCTGCAACAGATTAAACAAGTAATTCCAATTTATAACTCATGTAACTCAAACAAAAATAAAGTCAATGAAAATAAACATTTGGCGAAAATGTAACATGACCGAAATCAAATTTAGAAACTTTCTAACATGTCTGCCTAAAGGACTTCAGGCTGTTTTACGAACAAATGTGGTAGTTGTGGGATATTATTGATGACCTCGATATTCAGAACTACAAACATTTTGCACTATTCTGATATTAAAATTTGCCAAGAAGAACCGTCGATATAGGTTTCTTCAGTTTTTAAGTTGGTCTATTTGGTTTGCTTTGTGGGTATCGCATGAACAGACTGCACCAATGGCGCTAGGGGGTAGAAAGCTGTAAATATCTATTCATCATTATTATTATTATTATTATTATCATTATTATCATTATTATTTGGAATCTCACACCAGTTGCCTGGTGGTAACCGCTGGAGTTTGAGTGACAGCAAGTCTCCTCAAGTCTCCAGCCCTCCTCTCCTAGTACTCATAGGTCGCAGTAATTCTGCAATCTACAGTCTCACACCGGTTGCCCAGTGGTTATCGCTGAAGGCTGAGTGACAATAAGTCTCCTCAGGTCTTCAGCTAACGTCTCCTCTCTCTTTCGCATATCATGACAGAGCTGCGATTCGTTGCAGTCCTTATATCTCTAGCACCTTCCTCAGTATCCGTGCAGTGCCCAGCAGTGCTGTGGTCTGTACGGTCTCTATCCTCCCCCTAATCCCGATCTCTTCCAGTCTCTCCCTCAGCGTTTTGGGGACAGTTCCTAGTGCGCCCACTATGACCGGTACTTCCCTGGTTTTCATGTTCCACATTTTCTTTAACTCCCTTGCTAGGTCCTGGTATTTTTCCCTTTTTTCACCCTCCTTCTTTTTTACTCTATGGTCTGCAGGTACAGCAACGTCTACTATTTGGCAGGCCCTCCTTTTTTTGTCTACTATTACTAAGTCCGGCCTTCTTGCCTGGATGAGGTGGTCAGTTTGGATGTCAAAGTCCCACAGTAGTTTGTGGTTGTCATTCTCCAAAACTGCCTCTGGCTTGTGCTGATACCACTTTTCCACATGGTTGAATCCCATTTGTTTACTTAGTTCCCAGTGTATCATCGTTGCTACTCAATCGTGTCTATGCTTATACTCCTTCTGGGCGAGCTGACTACATTCACTAGTTATGTGGTTTACTGTCTCATCTCTTTCACCGCACATGCGGCATTTGCTGTTTGTCTGTGTTCTGTCGATTTTTGCTTTTATGTAGTTTGTCCTTATGCTTTTGTTTTGGGCTGCCATGATGAGCGATTCTGTTTCTCTCTTAAGGTTTCCCTTTCGTAACCACGTCCATGATTTCTCGTCTACTATATCTTTTATCTGTCTTTTAAACTCGCCGTACAATTTTTTCCCTTCCCACTTTTCTTTTCTAGTTTGCTGTACTGTTCCATTGTTTTCTACTTTATTGTTTGTTGCAATATCCCTCGCGTTCTTTATGATTTCTTCACTATTTGTTTGCACATATCTATCTAGGACTACTTTAGCTCTCTGGACACAATCTTCTATGCTGATGAGCCCCCTACCACCTTCTTTTCTCTTAACGTATAGTCTATCTGTATCATCCCTAGGGTGTAATGCTTTATGCATCGTCATAAGTTTCCTTGTTCGCCTATCCATTGATTGGAGCTCTTCCTTTGTCCATCCTAGGAATGGTCCTGTATACCTATCTACTGACACAGCCCAGGTGTTCATTCCTTTTATTAGGTTTCTGTTATTTCATTTGGTTTCTAATATTTTCCTTATCCTTCTGAGGTATTCCTCTCTTAATTTTCTCCTTCATCTCTTCCCGTTTTATCGTGTCACATTCAAGGACACCTAGGTACTTGTATCGGTCTTGTGCAGTCAATGCCCTAATCTTGTTGTTGTCCGGAAGTTCAATTCCCTCAGTCATTGAAAGCCTTCCTTTATGCATCACCATGATTGCGCATTTTTCTATCCCAAACTCCATTCCTATGTCCTCACTATATTCCCTCACTTCGTTGAACAGAGTCTCAAGCTCTCCCCTGTTTTTTGCAAACAATTTAATATCGTCCATGTACATTAAGTGATTGACCTTTCCTTTTGTTTTAGAGAAGTGGTATCCTTTGCTGTTTTTCAGGATTCTGTTAAGCGGTATCATTGTTAGAACAAATAATAGTGGGGACAACGAGTCTCCTTGGAAGATTCCCCTTTTTATCCCTACCTCGGCTAGTTTGTCCCCTCCGGCTGTCAAATCTACTTTCCAGTCTTCCATTGAATTACCAATGAATTCAACCACCGGTTCACTAATTTTGAACATTCTAAGGCATTCGAGTATCCAGCTATGTGGAATCATATCGTATGCCTTTTTGTAATCTATCCATCCCATTGCGATATTCTTTCTCCTTTTCCTTACTTCTTTTAAGATCATCTGGTCTATGTAGATTAAATCGTTTGCCCCTTTGGTTCCTATCCTACACCCTTTCTGTTCTTCTGGTAGTAGCCCCCTTCTATCCATTGACATGTATATTCTCTCTGCTATTTACCCAGTCAGGATTTTCCACATAAATGGTAGGCAAATGATTGGTCTATAGTTGCTTGCTATGTTCCCCTTTCCCGGGTCTTTTAGGATGAGGGTGGTTCTGCCTTTAGTCATCCATTCTGGTGCTTTGCCTTCATTTAGACAATTTTGGAGTAGGTGAGTGAGTCTGCCGTGTAACGTGTATTATTATTATTATTATTATTATTATTATTATTATTATTATTATTATTATTATTTGGAATCTCACACCAGTTGCCTGGTGGTAACCGCTGGAGTTTGAGTGACAGGAAGTCTCCTCAAGTCTCCAGCCCTTCTTTCCTAGTACTTTTAGGTCGCAGTAATTCTACGATCTACAGTTTCACACCGGTTGCCCAGTGGTTATCGCTGAAGGCTGACTGACAATAAGTCTCCTCAGGTCTTCAGCTAACGTCTCCTCTCTCTTTCGCATATCATGACAGAGCTACAATTCGTTGCAGTACTTATATCTCTAGCACCTTCCTCAGTATCCGTGCAGTTCCCAGTAGTGCTGTGGTCTGTACGGTCTCTATCCTCCCCCTAATCCCGATCTCCTCCAGTCTCTCCCTCAGCGTTTTGGGGACAGTTCCTAGTGCGCCCACTATGACTGGTACTACCCTGGTTTTCATGTTCCACATTTTCCTTAACTCCCTTGCTAGGTCCTAGTATTTTTCCCTTTTTTCACCCTCCTTTTTTTTTACTCTATGGTCTGCAGGTACAGCAACGTCTACTATTTGGCAGGCCTTCCTTTTTTTGTCTACTATTACTAAGTCCGGCCTTCTTGCCTGGATGAGGTGGTCAGTTTGGATGTCAAAGTCCCACAGTAGTTTGTGGTTGTCATTCTCCAAAACTGCCTCTGGCTTGTGCTGATACCACTTTTCCCCATGGTTGAATCCCATTTGTTTACTTAGTTCCCAGTGTATCATCGTTGCTACTCTATCGTGTCTATGCTTATACTCCTTCTGGGCGAGCTGACTACATTCACTAGTTATGTGGTTTACTGTCTCATCTCTTTCACCGCACATGCGGCATTTGCTGTTTGTCTATGTTCTGTCGATTTTTGCTTTTATGTAGTTTGTCCTTATGCTTTTGTTTTGGGCTGCCATGATGAGCGATTCTGTTTCTCTCTTAAGGTTTCCCTTTCGTAACCACGTCCATGATTTCTCGTCTACTATATCTTTTATCTGTCTTTTAAACTCGCCGTACAATTTTTTCCCTTCCCACTTTTCTTTTCTAGTTTGCTGTACTGTTCCATTGTTTTCTACTTTATTGTTTGTTGCACTATCCCTCGCGTTCTTTATGATTTCTTCACTATTTGTTTGCACATATCTATCTAGGACTACTTTAGCTCTCTGGACACAATCTTCTATGCTGATGAGCCCCCTACCACCTTCTTTTCTCTTAACGTATAGTCTATCTGTATCATCCCTAGGGTGTAATGCTTTATGCATCGTCATAAGTTTCCTTGTTCGCCTATCCATTGATTGGAGCTCTTCCTTTGTCCATCCTAGGAATGGTCCTGTATACCTAACTACTGACACAGCCCAGGTGTTCATTCCTTTTATTAGGTTTCTGTTATTTCATTTGGTTTCTAATATTTTCCTTATCCTTCTGAGGTATTCCTCTCTTAATTTTCTCCTTCATCTCTTCCCGTTTTATCGTGTCACATTCAAGGACACCTAGGTACTTGTATCGGTCTTGTGCAGTCAATGCCCTAATCTTGTTGTTGTCCGGAAGTTCAATTCCCTCAGTCATTGAAAGCCTTCCTTTGTGCATCACCATGATTGCACATTTTTCTATCCCAAACTCCATTCCTATGTCCTCACTATATTCCCTTACTTCGTTGAACAGAGTCTCAAGCTCTCCCCTGTTTTTTGCAAACAATTTAATATCGTCCATGTACATTAAGTGATTGACCTTTCCTTTTGTTTTAGAGAAGTGGTATCCTTTGCTGTTTTTCAGGATTCTGTTAAGCGGTATCATTGTTAGAACAAATAATAGTGGGGACAACGAGTCTCCTTGGAAGATTCCCCTTTTTATCCCTACCTCGGCTAGTTTGTCCCCTCCGGCTGTCAAATCTACTTTCCAGTCTTCCATCGAATTACCAATGAATTTAACCACCGGTTCACTAATTTTGAACATTCTAAGGCATTCGAGTATCCAGCTATGTGGAATCATATCGTATGCCTTTTTGTAATCTATCCATCCCATTGCGATATTCTTTCTCCTTTTCCTTACTTCTTTTAAGATCATCTGGTCTATGTAGAGTAAATCGTTTGCCCCTTTGGTTCCTATCCTACACCCTTTCTGTTCTTCTGGTAGTAGCCCCCTTCTATCCATTGACATGTATATTCTCTCTGCTATTTGCCCGGTCAGGATTTTCCACATAAGTGGTAGGCACGTGATTGGTCTATAGTTGCTTGCTATGTTCCCCTTTCCCGGGTCTTTTAGGATGAGGGTGGTTCTGCCTTTAGTCATCCATTCTGGTGCTTTGCCTTCATTTAGACAATTTTGGAGTAGGTGAGTGAGCCTGCCGTGTAACGTGGTGAATTTTTTGAACCAATACCCATGGATCCCGTCGGGCCCCGGTGCTTTCCAGTTGGCTACTTTCCTAAGAGTATGTTTCAATGTGTTTTCATTCAGTACTATCGGTTCCCCCTTGTCTATATCTTCTAGTTCTTTTCTCATGTTTCCTAACCATTGCAGTGTTACGTTGTGTCTTTTTGGGTGCCCCCATATGCTATTCCAATAGTTCTTGGCCTCTGTGGCATCAGGTTTCATGTCCTGCCTTCTTTCCCCATTTAAATCTTGGTAAAACTTTTTCTCATTGTTTTGGAATGTGCGGTTTTGTGTGTATTGGGCCGTTCTTAGTCTGTATCTTTTTAGTCTTGCCTCTTTGGCTAGTCTTTTCTGGTGTAACTCTTCGACTATAGTTGCGATGCCCTTTTACGTTACTTTGTATTTGTTATAAAGTCTTACTCGTGGTCTGTCTGTGTGTGGTGTATTTCTAAGTAGTACTTCATCTCTCTGTAGTTGGGAGATCTGCCTTTGTAACCTTCTCTCCCAGTTGGGTTTCCCTTCCCTATTATTGCTCAGGTTCCTATCTTGTGTTGTGAAGCTTTGTGCTACCATTTTCGCCCCAGCGTAAATTAGGTTGTTGAGTTCTAGGAGGGTGTTCGTTTCTATGTGCTGTAAGAGGCAGTTGACCTGTTCGGTCACTTCTCCAACTTTCTTTCTGTCTTTGTCTCTTAGGGAGGGGAGTGTTGTTTTCTCTCCTCGCATGATCTCTTATTATTATTATTATTATTTGCAATCTCACACCAGCTGCCTGGTGGTAACCGCTGGAGTTTGAGTGACAGCAAGTCTCCTCAAGTCTCCAGCCCTTCTTTCCTAGTACTCATAGGCCACAGCAATACTGCGGTTCTACAGTTTCACAGCGGTTGCCCAGTGGTCGTTGCTGAAAGCTGAGTGACAATAAGTCTCCTCAAGTCTCCAGCCCTTCTCTCCTAGTTTTCATATTCCACAGTAATACTGCGATTTACAGTTTCACACCGGTTGCCAAGTGGTTATTGCTGAAGGCTGAGTGACAATAAGTCTCCCAAAGGTACTTGGCCAACATCTCTTCTCTTTCGCCCATCATGTCAGTGCTGTGGTTTATATTTCCGCTTTCATTTCCCTTCCTCTGTTGGGTCACTGTTAACAATTAACGTTCCGGTCTTGATATTTCTAGCACTTTCCTCAGTATCTGCGCAGTTCCTAGCAGTGCTGTGGTCTGTAAAGTCTCAATCCTTCCCTTTATCCTGATCTCCTCCAGTTTCGCCCTCAGTGTCTTTGGGACAGTTCGTAGTGCGCCCACTTTGACTGGCACTACCCTGGCTTTCATGTTCCACATCTTCTTCAGTTCTCTCGCTATGTCCTGATATTTCTCCCGTTTTTCACTCTCCTTTCTCTTTACTCTATGGTCTACAGGTACAGCTACGTCTAGAATTTGGCAGGTCTTTCTCTTATTGTCTACGATTACCAAATCCAGTCTTCTTGCCTGGATGAGGTGGTCGGTTTTGATGTCAAAGTCCCAGATTATTATTCCTTTTTCCTGAATCCCCAAGCTTTTAGTGGGGTCGTGCATTCTATGTTGGTTTATCCCCAACTGGTCCTTAGTTCGTGTCCGACAGGGTTTACACCTTTTTCTTGAAAATCCAAAACAAATGGCAAGAGAAGTGTTTCGTTCATTAAGCATTGATTTTTTTCAAGTTTTTTTTTACAAAAAAAGAAGTATTTATCGCCCTTTATAACCCTGTCACAATGAAAAGAATACAGGTGTCCAAGATTCCTGTATCAGTATGTATGTATATGTGTTTGTTTGTATGTGTCTCTGTGTGTGTGTGTGTATGTGTGTGTGTGTGTGTATTTACTGTGATGTGTTAGGTATGAGTCGTTTTTTTTACATTTCGATCTCTTTGGTATTTTAATCTTGTGCCACTGTTTTTCTCCTCACCCATTTTATTAATCAATTTTGTTTAAACCAGTCGCAATACTTGTGCTATAAATTTAAACTTCTCACAGTTAAAGATTTACTTTAATCTTAAATTGCTAGGTAAAAAAAAAGGAATAAACGCCATCTGATAATGAAAAAAAAACTCGGCTTAGAACCCCCTCGCCACTCTGTTCAGCCAACATGGTTAGAAATCTCTATTTCTGGAATTTCGAGTTAATCTTGCAATATAAGAAGCCAACAGAGTATCTGTATTCGACAGTTGGCGTTGCTGTAATAGACGGAAGGATACTATTTTGGCATTTCCGCTTGGGAATTGGATCCAAACGGAAGTCTAATCCGGTCAAGAAAAAAAGAGTTGGAGAGAAGAAATAAATGAAAATATGAAAAAAAAAAGACGAGAAAGAAGAAAAAAAAGAATTAAAAAAATAATATAAGACATCATAAAGAGAAGAGAAGAAAACGCAAAAGAGAGAAAAGAAAAAAAAAAGAAAATTAGAAAAAAAATGTAAACCAGAGTGAAATGGAAATGAAAGGAAAGATAACGTAAAAAAAAAAGAAAAACAGGAGAAGAGGACAGAAAAAAAAAGAATTGAAAAGAAGGAATAGAAAGAAAGAAAGAAAAGAACAAAGAAAAAGGGAGAAAAAGAAAAGAAACGAAGAATGCTGACAATTTTTTTTACATCTTATAATGTTTTATTTTCTCGGAGGATTCATCAAAATTCCTTGGAATATTTTTGTAAAAGAGAATCTCAATATAATTCCTATATTTCTAAAATATCCACATCTGTCCTTTCGTCTCAATAGCGAAAAGAATACGGAAATATATGAAAAAGCTCCCCCCCCCCAAGTAATTAAATGCAGTAAACCATCCTTAAGAGAAATCATACAGTAGATTCGGTTGGATCAGCCATTGAATAGGACTTCTGTAGATAACGGAGTTCAATCAGAGAAGCATTATATGAAGCTTGAACTATCCTCACAAACAAATAAGGATTGAATGGTTTGTGACTGAATTTCATGCAGATTACTCAGTCCAGACCAGGCGCAGCAGCAATTACAACAACGACAACAGCAACAACAACAACAACAGCAACAACAATATTCGAGACAGCCCTGGAGAATGGGAACCATAATTTACTTTGGGACTTTGACATCCAAACTGACCACCCAATCCAAGCGAGAAGACCGGACCAAGTAATCATCGACAAGAAAAAGAAAACCTGCTAAATGATAAAGGTGGCCATACCTACAGACCATACCGACAGAGAAAAGAGAGCGAAAAACTGGAAAAATACCAGGATCTTGCAAGAGTACTTGAGAAGGAGCGGAACATGAAAGTCAGGGCAGTACCAGTAATGATAGGTGCACTCAGAACTGCAACAAAGACACTGAGGATGAGGATGGAGGAACTAAGGATAAAAAGAAGCATTGACATTGCACAGACAAGAGCACTGCTAGGAACTGCATGAGTACAGAAGAAAGTGCCAGAAATGTGGAAATCTATGATCCCAACTGTTAGCGATGGTCTAACAGAGGCAAGGGATCCCCCACCAAAAAAAAAAAACACGATAAAATGCTGGTCGAGGTACGAACCATGAAACTGCTGTGGTAGATGAGGGAAAAATGAGATGAGAGGAGAGCTGAAGACCCGATGAGACTTACTGTCACTTAGCCTCCAGCGATGACCACCGGGCAACTGGTGTGAAATTGTAAAACCACAGTATTGCTGTAGACTATGAGAGTGTGTTGAGGGGGGCTTGAGACTTGAAGAAACTTGCTGTTACTCAACCTCCAGCAGTAACCACCATGCAACATGAGTGAAATTACAAATAATAAAAATAATAATAATAATTAGAAACCAAATTAAACGGCAGGAATCTAATAAAAGGAATGAACACCTGGGCTGTATCAGTAGTTAGGTATACAAGACCATTCCTAGGATGGACAAAGGAAGAGCTCCAATCAATGGATAGGCGAACAAGGAAACTTATGACGATGCATAAAGCATTACACCCTAGGGATGATACAGATAGACTCTACCTTAAGAGAAAAGAAGGTGGTAGGGGGCTCATCAGCATAGAAGACTGTGTCCAAAGAGCTAAAACAGTCCTAGAAAGATATGTGCAAACAAATAGCGAAGAAATCATAAAGAGCGCGAGAGATAGTGCAACAAACAATAAAGTAGAAAACAATGGAACAGTACAGCAAGCAAGAAAAGAAAGATGGGAAGGGAAAAAATTGTACGGCGAGTTTAAAAGACAGATAAAAGATATAGCAGACGAGAAATCATGGACGTGGTTACGAAATGGGAACCTTAAGAGAGAAACAGAATCGCTCATCATGGCAGCCCAAAACAAAAGCATAAGGACAAACTACATAAAAACAAAAATCGACAGAACACAGACAAACAGCAAATGCCGCATGTGCGGTGAAAGAGATGAGACAGTAAACCACATAACTAGTGAATGTAGTCAACTCGCCCAGAAGGAGTATAAGCATAGACACGATAGAGTAGCAACGATGATACACTGGGAACTAAGTAAACAAATGGGATTCAACCATGTGGAAAAGTGGTATCAGCACAAGCCAGAGGCAGTTTTGGAGAATGACAACCACAAACTACTGTGGGACTTTGACATCCAAACTGACCACCTCATCCAAGCAAGAAGACCGGACTTAGTAATAGTAGACAAAAAATGGAAGGCCTGCCAAATAGTAGACGTTGCTGTACCTGCAGACCATAGAGTAAAAAAGAAGGAGGGTGAAAAAAGGGGAAAATACCAGGATCTAGCAAGGGAGTTAAGAAAAATGTGGAACATGAGAACCAGGGTAGTACCGGTCATAGTGGGCGCACTACGAACTGTCCCCAAAACGCTGAAAGAGAGACTGGAGGAGATCGGGATTAGGGGGAGGATAGAGACCGTACAGACCACAGCACTACTGGGAACTGCACGGATACTGAGGAAGGTGCTAGAGATATAAGTACTGCAACGAATAGTAGCTCTGTCATTATATGCGAAAGAGGGAGGAGACGTTAGCTGAAGACCTGAGGGGACTTATTGTCACTCAGCCTTCAGCGATAACCACTGGGCAACCGGTGTGAAACTGTAAATCGTAGAATTACTGCGACCTATGAGTACTGGGGGAGGAGGGCTGGAGACTTGAGGAGACTTGCTGTCACTCAAACTCCAGCGGTTACCACCGGGCAACTGGTGTGAGATTCCAAATAATAATAATAATAATAATAATAATAATAATAATAATAATAATAATAATAATGATAATAATAATAATGATGATAATAATAATAATAGACAATCTCAACTAAAGCAGCTAAGAAAGTAAAAAAAAAAAAACAACTAAGCAGGAAAGAATTGAAATACATCATGAGTGCTGACAAGAGAAACCATTTCAGGTTCAATACTCCCTCCGTACCAAATGTGCCGATGTAGATAATAATAAAGACCACTACTCAGGAATGAAGGCCAAAACGGAAGATTTCATCCTGGTAGTTCAGGATCGGGACCTAAAACACGAAACTACCTAGCTAACATACTAAAAATGGGATGGATCAATTGACCATAGAGTAGCAGAGAGTTGGGAACGAGACACAACAGAATTGGGCAGTATCTACACATTATAACGCCTTATATGCTAAAACTAGTACGAACTATAGCCAGAGCCTGTCACGGATGCAAAAGATACGGCCACATCATTGAATCTGAGTACACATATTGAGAGAACAATGGACGCAACAGGCCAGATGTTACATAGGGAGACTTCAAACAAAGAATGTGCTTCCTTGTAAATATGACTGTCCCAGCGGATCGAAAATTGCCGTCGAGGAAACTCTCAAAGAATTCGAAAAAACTCAAAAGTCCTTGGAATAAAAGTCAGTAAAATGTGGCGATTTAGAAACAAAATATTACCTATTGTTGTTGGGGCCCCACGGTTGCACAGAAGAAAGGGACCTGTGAAGTTGTCGTCAACATACCAGAAGAGCCTAGCATATTTGAAAATTATGCAAATTATTAGAAATGTTTTGTTAATGTGAATGTATGTACAACAACTAGCACACATCACTTTATGTAAATGTAGAAGTATGTTTATTGAAGTGTTGTATCATTTGTATTTGTAAAAGCCCTGCCCTCTTTTTTTTTCTAAAGCTTGGACTGTTTTAACAAGGTTGCCAGCCTTAAAGATAGCAACAATAATAATAATAACGATGATGATGATGATGATGATGATGATTACACAGAAAAATTGAAGTCCATAATTTTCATTTTTTTCTGTTCCAGTCAATTGAATATTGAGAGTCAGTAATTATTCAGAAAATAGACGTCACCCCCTGCTGATGTCATTTGCTACCTCAGTATCAAGGGGTTATCACCCGAGGAGATCTGAGAGGATATGGTGGCAACAGTAAAGAATGACCCTTCCTACGGCCATTGATACCGAGGTAAAGGATAACATGAGGACTGAATGATATTATCCATTCACCCCACCGATTGCTGACCCTCAGACTTGAATTTTCTGCAAAAATGAAAAACAAAAGAAATCATGTTCTTCAAAGTTTTTATATAATCACACTAAAAGTCGGGCTGCATATGAATTGCTGGAAGTGTTCAACTAACTATTTTTCTAGCATGTAAGACGCACCGTCTTACCTGCTAGAAAATATCAATGTTTGGCATATTCTTGAAAAATAGAAAAAAAACCCAACAACAATTTACTCTCTGATCTTCTTAACCTTGACACTAACGGATTATTTCATGTTGCTGCTATGTATTCAAATCTATGTTAACCCCCTCAGCGGCTGGCTGTTTTGCATTATTCACATAGCAAAGTAACGTTAGTAAACACGTAATAAAGAGGTTGCCTCCTGAGACTGAACTTAGAAGAAAGGGCGTCGTATATGATGTATTTTTTGTACCTCGGGACACGAACTTATCAATCACTCTTTGCGTTTATATGTGAGCAGAAAATGTTGATGAATTAATTGGCGGACCGAGTTAGAATTATAACTGAAGATAAGCTGAACATACACATGGACACGTAGTCTGACAGAGGGACAGACACACACACACATTTGCACACACACACATTTGCACACACACACATATATATGTATGTGCATGTGTGATTGACCAAATGCTTTTTGAGAATATATCTTCAATCTTCCTTCGTAATTAAGTCCATAATTCAGATTAGAGAAAAATAAATTGCAAAAAATAAATATGCAATGGTATAATAAATGAACTGATGATATATATATATATATATATATATATATATATATATATATATATATATATATATATATATATATATATATATATATATATATACATAAAGAGTTCCTTGGGCTAAAAATTCATCATACATTCAAGTGAATGAGATCATGAAAAAAAAAACGCATCCATTTCAACGACTGATATTCTTTACGTAAAATCATTTTATCAAATAAAAAAAACGGAAAATACAGTCTTAAACACACTAATACCCTTCAATTTAGTTGATCATTATACTGATAAGATATAAAGAGGATATAAGATAATAATAATAAAAATGATATTGCTGGTGGTGATAATTATAAAAACTCTGTGGAAAATCACGCTTTAAATGTTTTATTTGCTGAATATGGCGTCTCATAATCGCCATTTTGGGGACGAACTACTTCGGTCCATTTAATTTATTAAATGACACTAACAGTTTGAAATGAACGGGAATAATTAATGAACCAATTTACAAAAAATGTTAATGGTCTTTATTCAGTGGTTTTCGTCTCTCCGGGAAAGATATTTGGTAAATTTAGGGATTTTCTATTTGCAAACCCCAGAGGGAAAAATTCAATTTAGATGGAAAGTGAATTCGATTCTATGGAAATCGGATGTCTTTTCTCCCTTTGTTTTGCTTTCCTTACTCTTTTAATGCCCCATTCTCTCTTTTGCTATGCATCTATTTATTTATTTATCTATCTATCTATCCATCTATCCATCTATCTATCTATCTATCTATCTATCTATCTATCTATCTATCTAATAGGTAAGTGCAAAAGTTTACTGCAAAAATCAGTATATAGCTGTGTATTAAGTCTCTAGTTTCAAATATTAGCAGTAAAAACTTTTGCGTACTACTTACATCTATCCATCATTATCATCATCATTCTTTCAACGTCCTTCGTTGAGCATAGACGTTCCATAAGATTCGCTACACCTCTCTATCATGGGCGTCACGGAGCTAGTACTTTCTGAACCTGTCCAGCCCGTCCCTCCATCTAATATTCTGCCGGCCTTGTTTGCGCATGTGATCTCGGGGGATCCATGTCATGAGTCCTGACGTCCATCGGTTGTCATCCATTCTTGCAACATAGCCCCCCACCGCCATTTGAGATTTTTAATGGATTCGATGATGTCCCTGACTTTTGTCTTTTCTCGGATTTACTGTGCTGTTTTGTGGTCTCTCCATGTGAGGCCAAGCATAATTCTTTCATGTGCACGTTGCATGGTTCTCAATTTGCGGATCTGTCTCTTAGTTTGATTCCTTGTTCCAGCTCCATAAGTAACTATTGGGAGGATGCATTGGTAAAACACCCTTCTTTTTAGGATTAATGGGATCTTCTTATTTCTGAAGGGGTGAGCCTTCTCCGCCAAAGGCTTGCCATCCTAGCGTGATTCTTCGTTTGATTTCTTCTTCTTTTGATATATTTTAGGTTAAAGCAGTCAGTGACCATATTCCCTTTGCTACCCTATAGGAACCCTCAATGAATAGTCCTTGTATCAGACTAGGCCAAGTTTAGTGAATATTTGTTTTGTTTTCTGAACTAGTGTCAAATGTCTCCCTGGTGTCAAATTTTGATTTATAAACTTGAGGAACCTGGATCTTGAAATATGATTTCCAAGGCATACAACCGCCTGCAAGTGAGAAGAATGTCACAATTTCCCCGTACAAGATGCAGGAAAGCTTTTGAAATAGTCATCTTTGCATTCTCAAATGTCGGAATTGTAGTTTACTACGTACGGGCCTCTGTTGTAAGTGTTCGAGAAAAATGAAGATTAAAATTTTGAATCTAGATTTTTGAGGCTGGTAGAGAGTCCCATCGGGTGGAATATTTGAGTATTACCATCTTTCTACCACCATTTAACCTAGTCCCAGAGACAGGTCGAGATATAAGTGAACTAAGCCGTTGCTCTAGGTCTTTTGATCACCAGAAGGCCCCAAAAGCGATGGGAGCTCAAAGACGCCTTCGGGTCTCATAATTAAATTTTGCTTTGGGCCTAATAATGGTTACAACCGGACTTGATCTCTACAAAGATTTAACAAAATTAGAAAACTTAATTATTTTGCCTTATTACTACCTGAGACAGTTTGCTTATTTCCCAGTAAAAACTTTGAGTGTTCCAGAAACCCCGACCCCAAATAGCTACGATTGAAGGGAAGGTATGAATTTGATTAAAAGTATACCACATGTACGTTTAAGGATAGTTTACAGGATGTTTAAGATTAAATAAGGCATGAAACTAATCGGTCAACTATGCTGTCATCCAGTTCAAGCCTATCATGTCAGCTGCAATAGACTACGAACTTCGAAACCTTTAGTAAGCTGAAATAGTGTAAAGCAACAAAGAAATTATCATCGATTTATTTCCGGGACTTTCTGAGCGTTCCCGAACCCCAAATTTTCAGATGATGTCATGTTAGGCTAATTTGTCGTCGGTTCTTACGGTTGGAGGTACTGGAGATCAGGATGTAGGAGAGGGACAAAAATGGTGCATGCTGCATCTATAACTGTATGCAGAACATTATTTTCGCTTATGGTTCGTTTTTTTTGTACGAGGATGAAAAAGTGGCGTAAAGTAAACTTCAAAAAAATGGGAGATATCCGTACTTCAAATTTTGACATTAAAGCCTGACCCCCTACCCCATCATTTCAATGATTGGTGCAAGATATTTTTCTATATTCAATCCACTCTGTTCAAGACAACGCTAAACTTAAAGAACAATTATTTATCTACTGGACAACCCTACCCATCAAAAATATCGGAAGGTTATATCCTTTTTTATATGAGAATGTACTCGCTTGTTTGTATGTCTATAGCCTTAGCAGAATTGGCACCAGTACTCCACAAAACCCTTTCTAATTTTTTTTCATTTCTGGAATAAAAACCTTTCTGACCCTACGTGTGGGTGGTAATTCTGACGGGCTTATCATTAACATCTGGATTCTCCAGTTCCTTCCCCTCGATTTTTTGATGCTGACAATTTTTATTCTTCGATTACATGACTCCAAATTACGCTACGGTTGTTCAATTACTGACTGTGATGGCGAGAATGTCTCTCAATCTATCTCAGTTCATCTAACTATTTTAGTCCGTTCATATATACTTATGTATGTATCTCAGTCTATCAATACCTATCAATCTATCACTGTCTATTCATATTTATCTACCTATCTGTGACGAGCAAAATAAATGGCAAAACAAATCAATATTATAAAAGGTTGCGGAATTAAAGCGAATGAAATTACTGCCTCTCCCCGCTTTTCACGCACCCACCGATAGAGTCCACTTAGCAATTCCATCCTCAATTTTTCTCCAATAATCAGGACCCACTTCATTGTTTGTTCATTCTATTGTTTCCTGCCATTAGGCGTGAAGCCTGAAGGTACGTTTCCACGAACCGAGATGTCCATTATTGGTGACAATAGATTTATTAGCGACTTCCTCATTTCAATCAGCGTTTAGAGCATCTTCGAAATGGCTGCCATTTAAGTTATTAGATGAAATAATGACATCATCAGACTTACTTATTCTTTTCAATATCTACATTAGTGCTATTGCTCTGCTTGTCATGGTGTAATGGTTAGGAAGCTTGACTCGCTGATCATTACTAAAGCAGTGAGTTCGATCCTTAGTGATAGCTCCGTGCTTGTGGCCCTAATAATTGAGCTAATATAACCTATTCTAATGCAATTGTGAACCTCTTATAATCACAATTTGTCTTTATGCTCGTTTATGATAACAATTGTGGATAATAATGACCCGACTAAGAGCCAGTTACTTAACGCACGGTTAACAAGGCATTGTGACGTACGCAAAAAACTGATGACCAATTATCTTCCACATATAACGCCCAACGCAGGTCAACTTGTTTAACAAATCCTTTTTACATTAATTACTAATAAAAGAGTTGAAATGGGACACGTAATTTCTTAATGATATTTTATGAAAAATGAATTCTGTTTTGTTTACCTTTTAGATTTAGAGCAAAGGAGTCCGACCCTGACACAGTTGAGTCTGTTCTTATAGTAATTGTGTACAATGCGTTTTCTCACAAATAAAATCTGGTGGCTTTCCTGAAATCAAATGACTGCAATAGTTGTCAATACTCCAGCACTTTCCTCAGTATTATTTACTATTATCATTGTACTAAATCAATATCACCGTAGTCCTCTTCAAAGCACCCCTTTGTAAACGCACTTATCCCAACGCATCCTACAAAACACTTTCTTGAAAGCTTTTCAGGATCATGATCAACTATGTTCTCCTTAATTTCTTTCACGGTCTAAAAACTCCCATTCAATGGCGAGAAGGAGCCAAATCTGGAGAAAAGGAAGAGTTAGGGAGACAAGAGACCAGAGGTTTTGTAAAATTAAAACGCGGGTTGCGTGAAAAATGGGTAGGCCCAGTCATTGAGAATGGGACGTCTGCGCAGTTCACAAGTTCACAAGTTCACTAAATGACGTCCCACTGTCATCTGCGAAACCATACGGGAGAATTTCTGTTCAATAGTGCACGGTAGAATCCCCTCTGTCAAGTTACATCAAAGCCACGCGCAGGTTTTTGTGATGTTTAATATGGCTAGATACTTTATATCATTCTGCGCAAGCCTGCAATCATTTCTCTGCCTTCAACTTCTATCATTCAGCCACACCTTTTCCTCTCCCAAAAGAATGGAAACATTTTTACAAACTAAATTATATAGAAATCCAAACAAGATAAAGCAAAGTTGAAACTTAATTAGTTCGTCAAACTCAAAAATTCCCTAAAATGGTTGACAAGCTTTTGATGCTGACCATTACAGAGGTAATGAGGTCCATTCTCAGTGGGTGCTTCATTCCTGCTGCCCTGTGTCAAACTAAGCTAAACTTCGTAAATATCAAGTATATTCTGCTTCAGTATATAAAATGCTTTTGCCGCTTAGTTTCAAGGCCTCAGGAATGGACATCAAATAGGACTCGGACTCGTCACAGTACTTATGATTAGCATTACAAGTTTGTTAACCATTACGACACTGATCGTGAAACTAAGGATACAATGAAATGACAGATATATTCAGAGATTTTAGTTTTCAATGATTTATGCCTTGACTGATCACTAGTTTGTGCCCAGCTGCTTTTCAGTGATCGAACAAAAGGTGACAGAAGTAACTTATTCTTTATTCACCCCTTTTCAGATTTTTTTTGATTGATCACCCCTAACACGGTAAACAGCCTAAGGACGTTAGTCACATGAAGGTTTTCCATTAGGCGTTTCAATAACTCAAACAACAAATTAAATCTTTGGTCCAAATTCTGTCAGATTTTGAAACTACATGAATTTGAAATGTTTCGGATACTTTGAACACTCGGTGTAAGTATATATACTGCCTGCCAATAATCTGAGCAAGAACCTGGTTTTGTCAGTTTTGCAAATGGAGAAAGTAATTAGGTTCTACTGAAGATGAATATCAGAGTAAATATCGGAAGAATTATTAAATTTGAGGAAATAAATGTCTACGCGAGGAAAGAAATATGATTTCGAAACTGGCAAATTAATAAGATCAGACAAGCCAGACATACAAATTAATTTTAAGTATGTTTGCATTCAAATATTAATGTACATACACGTTAATAAACAGTGACATCTCTCTATATATATCTATTGTCTATCTCTCCCTGTCTACCTATTTAGTCTTTTCTTATCTTTCTCTCTCTTGCTAAGTTAGTGCCTCTTTATCTATTTCGCTCTATTTTTCTATACCTTTCTATCGATATTAAACTGCATTTTATCACTCTCTCTTTCTCTCTCCCAATATATATATATATATATATATATATATATATATATATATATATATATATATATATATATATATCCTATGTGTATATCTGTGGGTCTGTGAGAAAAATCGATAATTGAATAGATTTTTTTTGTTCAATTAAATTATGAAAATTCACAAGAAAGCAGAGACTTGAGTCAATTACATTAACATAGGAGTTTCCTATCCCTTGTAGGAACGCCTATAACATATTGGAGACGGGGAACACAGTATTTATACATTGCTTCCGAATCACCGTTGCTCCACAAATTGCTGCTCGACCAACCAGCCAGGTTGGCTACAGATTTTTCCCTCTTTGCTCGTGGGTGTGTATGTGTGTGTGTTTCCAGGTGCTCATGATCACATTTCTTTGGCTACAACTTTTATATTGTACATGGGAACACCACTAGGCAGCATCTAAAGATTTTACTATTGTTTTTTCTTTTTGGTCTATCTGGACACTTTGACCATCACTGCTCAAATCTTGTGCAGGTATTTCTTTTCAAAAAATTTAAGTTAAAACATCATTTTCCGATAATTTGTTTTTTGATAATCAGTCCTGGTACATGTGCGGACTACGATGATTCATTAATGTGAAGTACAGATATTTACATTAAGTTTTTTTATGATTGTTGTTTCATTTTAGCTTATGTTGTACTTTCTGCTGGCGCGATGACCACTAATACTACTACTACTGGTGGTTGTAATAGCAGCTCTCTGTCTCTATCAGTAAGTCATGATTCATCCATCTGTTTATACACATATACATACATATGCATGCATATAAATTCACGTATATATATATATATGTATATATATATCGTGTGTCTATAAAACTAAGATATTCTGATTAGGTTTGTGGAAATATGATGGACACACAAATTGATTGATACAAAGAATTCGTGATTGATGTAATTCATTGAAACTTGGGTCTTACGAAAGAAAAATACACACATTTATACATATATAGTGTTTGAAGTTTTCTACTCTCTCTATATATACTGCGATATCTTTTAATAGACTTGAGAAAAACATTGATTGGGTTAAGAGGTATTTATTCATGAACGTCTCGGAGGGAGTGACCTCATCATTAGCGAGAGGGTGGAATTAAGAGAAAATGGAGTGAATCTGTGGATACCGATTCACTCAATCTGTGTTTTCCTCATTGTTTATATAAAAAATTCACCATCCAATGATCATATATATATATATATATATATATATATATATATATATATATATATATATATATATATGTATAAATATGTTTACCCATACAATTATATTGATGGATAAATAATTACATACAAACAACATGCACCGTCATTTTTACTGCTTTTTTTTCTTCATAGCGTTCGAACCATTATGAATGCAAATTATGTTCTGTCTATCTCTGCAGTAATGTTTCCTTGGCCAATAATATTAAATCTACTGGAATAATTGTTTTGATATCCGATTCTGACTGAAGTCAAATTGTCAGCCTTTTATTCTTTATTCGAGTAGATAGTAAACGACGTATCTCTTCTGATACAGATGTTTTTCTTATTTCCTTAATGCATTCATGCATCTCATAAGACCTTCTCAGTCGGTCAGTCGGTTGGCTAGTCGCTAATATATCAAATATCAAATTTCCTGGCTGTATCAAGTTGGATTGATACGAAACTTGGTCAAAACCTCTCAGTTGGCCATCTTCATCTTCGACTCCCTCTTCTTTCTCTTCCCTTACCTTCTTATGCTTATCCAGTAAGTAGTAATAATAAATATCATTTTCCACAACAGTATCATGCTGGACATATGAGATCCAGTCCAAACCTTCGGGTGAACCATCCTCATATTCCTTCTTTTCCTCTTCTTCCTCCTTTTTCGGTTACTATCATCACGTATGGTAAATGTATTGTTGAATTCATGGATCTTGTTCGTAAATCTCAGCCTTTGAGGAAATCACTGTTTGTCAATGGAGGAGTCCTCGCCTCCTGTTCGGAAGGCCGTGTGTCTATCTACTGCCTATCATCCAGATAACACTAAAGCCTTAAAAAATGGTCGAACCTCTCCCTCAAGACTAAAGGGTCACGGCCTAATCACGTTGGATACAGCAGTTCTTGTAAGATCACAGAAGTTAACAAATGTCTCGTCGGTACCAAGATTGATGACCATTGAAGATAATCAGATGCCATTATCAGAACAGGCCTGGTAAGCCGGGAATGTGTCTTAGTGACAATTGCCTGTGTACCTGACACAACGTCAAACTCAATGAGAACGATCATACATACATACTAAAACTGATAGGGTTACAGTCTGATTTTCTGAGCTCCTGGGCCCTTAATTTTTATAAGACCCTCCTTATACGTCACATCTGTTTTTCACCGATACTTATAACCGTTGTGCTTTTTGTTTGTTCTTATTTTTTTGTCTCATGATTTTGAATCGAAGATATTATTCTGCATGGTTCATCGTGTAGTAATGAAAATCTTCTACATTTAACTCTTCAATGTAGAAACACTAACAACGATCTACATAGATAGAGGATTCTTTAGCAACGTATCCCTCAATAGCATCACGAAAGGTTACCGCAGTTCAATCGGGTAACCATTTCAAGAATCCGTCGTATGATGTAACAGGAGTTGACACGCAGAAGATAGAATAGATCTAAGGATAGGTGTATACAAATATGAGTTCTGTACAGATAACAAAAGAGCAACCTCTGTTATCTATTCCATAATAATTTTTTTTCCATTTTTGGGAATCGAAATATGTTCCGATGCGTTCAGATATATATAAGAAAAAATATCTAGTGATCTCCTTAACATTGTTTTTTTCTTTTAATTCCCAAGACTCTGTGATGTTTTTTTCTGAAAAAAAAAAGTGCCAATATTACTGTCTAGGTCATATTTTCTGTATCTCCTTTGAAATCGTTACATGTGAGTCAAAAAATAAACATCCCTTTTTATACTTTTTTTCAGAAATGTAACTCTCTTTGGCTTTAGTTAGAAAAGTAGATTTCAGTTTATTTCTGAAAATACAGGATATGTAAAGAATTCAAGGGTGCCATCAATTCTGACCAGCATTGTAAATCATAACCTGTCGAGTACATCAGGGAGAAAAAACAACATATTAGCTTTACGATTAGGAATTCTGAACAATTTCCATCATCTTATTGTTGCTGTTTATCCGAAGATAACACTTTGAACATGCTCGGAAAGTTGAAATAAGTAGGATGAAATGAAAACAGTAACCTATATCCCATATCTTTGTTGCTAGACTTACTTACATGATGCCTTAACCAATGCAGTCCTAATATTAGTCAAATGAAGTTGAAATTCATTATTGCTTTAGAACCCATTTCTTTCTGATGCTTTATTATCATAAGATTCAGTCGCCTAATGGCTTAGCAACTAATGTCTGGCATGGAGGGTTGTGTGGGGTGCTCTAAACAGGCCGCCTTCAAGCTAGTAAATAAATTACCCAATTATCTTGATATCGAGTGTTTATTACGACTAGCTTGTTAAATTTACCCAGAGGGTTTTTATCTTGATTATTAAACAAGTGATATGCTCTCAAACTATGGTCCAAGAATCGTACACAGAGGAGAATCATGCTTGTTATCACTTGGAAAGATCACAAGACAACATATCATCTCAGAATGTAAACAGGGGTCAGAGATTCTTTGAAAACATTGGGAAGCTCAATAGGCAATAGTTACACCTTGTTGCAAGAATGTACAACTACCGTTGGTCATGAAAATTCACAACTAAGGTCCCCCTGAATCATATGCAAAATTGCGTCTCGCAAGATAGCGTGCTGATTTAGACGACTCTGTAGGTGTTGTTATAATGACGCTTAGGGGCCGAATGCCTGTTGAATCTTAAAGAATTTCTACGTTCAACGATGGACTTTGAAAGGCTGCTGCTGCTGCTGATGATGATAGTTAACTGGAATTAACTAGAACTTTCTTTCTAATATATTTCGGAAGCGCCGGACGAAATCAGAAGACATTGATGTCAAAAATCACAGATTCCCTTTTCATAACCAACAATGAAATAAATAGGTTTATTTATTTATGCATCATTTCCTTTCTAATATGTTACAGGAAGTCGCAGTTTTGGCGCCAAAACTACCGGACAACCAATTCACTAACCGGACACCCAGTATCTCCCCAACCTTCTCATTCACTTTAATTTTCTCAAACATTTCAAGCACGGCCAATCGATTTTGTTTTGTGGGTTGGGTACGAGGGTTAGTGTAGAATTCAGTCCGTTGATGTCTAGACACCTTGAGTGTTATATTGAACGATTATCGATTCTTTGGTCGGAGACCTATTTGCCCTGACCGCACAAGCACCTCGCCTCTAATTCTTGTGTTCTTCATATTTATTTCCTACCCCCTTCTTGTTCCTGACCCCACACCATCTCTTCCCCACGTTCGAACGATGTTATTTCTCGTTCGCTGTTTGATAACTGGCCATAGTGAGTTGTAATTGATATCTCATCTATTCATCACTAGAAGTTCTAATTGTTATTATCTACGTCGCGTGTGGTACACAAATTTAAATTACTTCCTTCAACTGGCGGCCGTGTTCAAACGCTGAACACGTGAATTGGTGAAAAAAAATAACGAGCTGAAGTAAAGATATATACCAGGGTGGGGGAGGCGTCTGGCCTGGGAGTGATTGTCTGCGAACTTTTCTTGGAGATCATTATTTCTGTGATGAGTTCCATTCTCACAAGGTTCTTCAAAGTTATGTCCTTATGCTAGACTAGAATAACCTTATCAAATAACCATGGGTGTCT
The DNA here is from genome assembly GCA_963457665.1 of Thysanoteuthis rhombus. Classification (NCBI taxonomy): domain Eukaryota; kingdom Metazoa; phylum Mollusca; class Cephalopoda; order Oegopsida; family Thysanoteuthidae; genus Thysanoteuthis; species Thysanoteuthis major. The sequence goes on along the minus strand of OY735232.1, from coordinate 24,189,293 downwards.
CTCTGGTATGTATTGCTTGGGTACTAGGACAATTCCCCGCCGATCAGATCATCCTGAGATAAATTAGTTGATAGGACAATTCGTCTCCGTAATTTGCTTACGTTTGTTTGTTCGAAAAAAAATACTCGTTGGACTCGCATTTTTTCAATAAATAATAATAGAAAAAAACAGCATTAGGTAAGTTTATTATTATACGTCTGCACCAAATGCCTATTATCATCGTGGCTATCATTGTACACTGCTAGCCTCCAATTGGGCAGGTCTCGATTCAATCTGGAATCATACCATATAGATGGTACACAAGCAGAGAACATACATACAATGCCTCCATAAATGATACTCAATGCCTCTCCACCTAGGATCAGATTGAGAAAACCTCTGACGACAGCTAAGAGCATACGTCCATATTATGCTGCATTCACTAGTTCTCTTAAGATCACCAAAGTTCACTAAAGTTAGGCTAAGTCAATACTTAGATGGATGGCTATTGAGGAGTACGAGGTGCCGTAAGTAGATCGAAGAAGAAATGGTCCTCGTAACAATTAGCTGTGTATACCTAATCCAACGACACCTTCGAGGAAGATATAAGCTTACAGCTGACCCCCACCGATATCCCTCCAGTAAGCAGTGTGAAGAGATTGTCGTACGATGGAAGATATAGAACTGATAGTTGTTGCTTCAGTCAGTTTCGTCAGATTATAGATCCACACCCAGAAATTCTCTTTTGAAGGATAGTCCTGGGCAAACTTTTAAGGAAGACAGGTGATTGCCCATGCATCAGGTCTCCCTTCTCGACCGACCAATGTCGTCGAAGGGACAGGCAAAGGCTCATACAGTCAACCACTAGTCGGAATGTCGAGACTTTTTGCCTCCGAATTCTAGAGAGCCCAGTTTGTCTTGCTATTCCAACCATGGCTGGTTGAACGATTGTATACGTTTCAATTATCGCCAGACATTGTCTGCGTTGATTCATTCGGTCGGAAAGGAAGAAAAAAAAAATCAAATTTCATGATACCTCCGAGAGAATAACAAGTTGGATGTAGATTACATATAAAATACTTTTATATCGTTTTGTCTGGGATGAAACAAATTTCGTTGAAACGGGTTTGGCTAAAAGTATCAAACTATTCTGTAAAGTGCCATCGTATTAACACCAAAGATTAGAAGATTTATAAAGAAAATAAACTGACAGTCATAACATTACTCTGCTTCACCGAAGTTTTGGCGAATCGTTTCAAAATAATTCATCCATAATATGAATATAAACTTCCATGAATTAGTTGGTTTGCTATGATTTTAAGCATTGAAGCTGTACTTTTTTATAAGAGGTAAAGGTTCCCTTTCAGCATTCCATGAGAAGAGGAATTCTATATTCATTTCATGTAGGCATACAATGAAATAAAATAGAAGTAATCAAAGGTATTTCATAAATTTTACATATCAAGAAATGAGGAAAATTAGTTTCAGTTAGTAGGCAGAACCGTGAGAAATCTTTGTCTGAATTTTTAAGGTAAAATGTTTTTACTATAATATATGGTTATGCTGCCAATTATGGCTTTTTGTATATTAGGGGAATTTTGAAAATTAGTTTCCCGGGGTAAAAGTATTACAGGAGAAAAATGGGTCTTGTGTAAAATGGGTCTTTCTTGATAAATTTTTTTTGTTAACTCTCCTTTTCAAATCATTTGTGTTTTTCAAGAAATGTCTAATGATCTGTTGTATTGACCAAAACGTTTGTTTAGTTTTTCGTCATTGGTTTTTAATGAATAAATTCAAAAGACATTTGTTTTTTTTATAGACAGCTGAACCTTTAGCCTGCAGCTTTGATAAAAGAATGTCAAAATTAACCTTTATTGATTCTAACACTGAAGATAAAGAAAATGAAAAAATTATTTTTGGTGTCTCGAGATTTGAAAAAAAAAGCTAAAATGTTACTTCAACGTAAACATAGAAATGGGAAATTATAACGATTTTTTTTGCTGGAGTATCACCACAAAACGATGCTGTACGGGTGGGTGGATTATTTGAGGTTTATAGTCCTTCAATCAAGATATTAATCGAGAATTATTAACGTAATACGATATGAGAAATGTCCATCATACTTGAAATATCCACATTAAGCATTGAAGATTGTTTGTTCTGGCATGGTTGTGCTAGTCACTCAAAGGTGTGGCTTTCCCGTGAGTTGAGCGAAAAGAATACTGTAACAATGTATGAATTTGTGCATATGTGTGTGTGTGTGTGTGTGTGTGTGTGTGTGTATGTGTGTGTGACGAGAGTTCCATGAAGCAAAAAAAATCCCAGGCATCGGGAGGCCTCAGCATGCTCAAGGTATACGTCATTGGAGGAAAGAAAAATTTAAATGGTTATTGATGTAGAATGTCCCTGAAATAAATCGAGACTAGTGTAAGTCTAAGTATTGTACATGTGCACTGGAACAGGTGACTGTCGACATCCTGTCAAGTGGATGGAGACCCCAAAGCGCAAAATGGATTAGCTGATATATATTTAATTCCCAAATTAGACGAGATACATCACGGTAATCTTTGTCCAAAATGGCCAACCTTCAGCATGTTTTAGTATGAGTGTGTCACCACATCCACTGTGCAGTTAACCGTGAGTATGTATCCGTATTCAAGTGATGGGTCGTCTATATGCGAGAATAATGAAAAGGACTGGGAAAAGATCTCGAGGAGACACTACCGCGTCCAGGTTGCTCAGTTCTTACGCAGGGTAGTAGGGGAGAGATATGGCTGTCGAAGATAGAGAAAGAAAGATAATTTTAAGCTTTATAAGAAATTATAGGCTTTCAAATGATACTCCAATTGAAGATTTCAAATATTATTGAAACTGTTTGCAGCTGCATACCTCCAATACAGCTTTTATTACAGAATAATGGTCAATAAACTATATATATCAATTATGATAAACACGGACTTTGAATTTTAGTCCTGGTTCTAGATCAGTCTGTCCTGACTTTTGACTTCTACATATATATATATATATATATATATATATATATATATATATATATATATATATATATATATATATATAAGAATAACAAGGTGCTAGTGCTCAATATGAGTTTATTTGTATGTGTACGGTGTTAACTCAAAAGGTTATGCAATTTCTACCTCTTTGAATTGAGGTTTGAGTTCGCACTCAGGGTAATCGATCCTGCTGTACAGAGAAAGGTCACCACTTTGCAATATAAGCACTTTCTATCTCTGTATATGCAGAAGTCAAAAAGACGTGGTGGACTGAGTAACGGAATTTAGAACGTGATATGTTAGCTAGTGTCAAGACTAAGCTTTGAACGATATTTTTTTCTATGAGCCGAGGATATAGGAAAAACCTCCTTTCTTTGGTTTTCGATGAAAACGATATCGTCGCTAAATTTCACTTCTAAATTTCATTAGATGCTCATCAGATTAACTGTGATTTGCTTGGATATTTACAAAATGCATGTAAATGCAAACTCAAAAGACAGTGATCCTGTTGAACTTTACCAGAAACTATCGATAAAATCGCCCACTACAATTGTCAACTCAAGTTTCTTCAGTTTTCAGATCTGTCTGGCTGGCTCTGTACGTATTACACGTACAGGATGCAACAGTGGAGCTACAGAACTGAAAACTTTCTCATTATGTCTACAAAAAAACTTTTTGAATTCTATTTTTAGTAGGATATTTCAATTAACAATGTATGTTAATCCTCAATTGGTCGTCTGCTTTGCAACTGGAAGCTGTTTTCTTCTGAAATTCAGATTTTTTTAGCAATCACCACTGAGCCAAAGATGAGAGCGTCAAATTATCAATTTCGATAATTTTTTAATTGATCATCCCAACGCAGCATGCAGCCAAAAGTATTCAGGACTCCGATGATTTTCATTGGGTTACTAGCCAGGCTTGGCTCCGTGTACAAATTGGTACTGCAACATAACAAACATAGTTCGTTTTGTTGAAGAAATCGTGACTAGGGCAGAAATGTAGATATTTGCAACAACATGAAACAGATGGGATCTGGCAGCAGGTGAAATCAACTACATATAACTGCCATTAAATTCTAATCTTCATTTTAAAGTGATGCTATTTATATGAGATCAGAGAAGGATAATCCACTATGAACTTCATCCGGAGAGAGTACAATTGTCTATCAGACATTAGGAAGTACCAACTGACGAAAAGGATCCGGAACTAGTAAAGAGAAAAGGCATCATATTCCGTCAGGATAATGTTTGATTGCATTTTTCTTCGTTGGCTGAAAAAATATGGAATAAGTCCCCTGAAAATATCTGGAATTCGTTGAGAGAAAAGGGCATCATCTTCTTAGAGGATAATGTTTGACCGCATTTTTGCATAATGACTAGAAAATGATTTTTACGGAGCTCTTAACACATCTGCCGTATTCACCAGGTATTTCGCCCCAGAATCACCATTTATTCGGGCTTTACAGAATTATTTTCATGTGAAAAGATAAATTTTTTCTTGGGAAACTGCAAAGGGAACAACGAGCAGTTGCTGGGAAAAATGATAAAAGGTCTTTAGAGGATAGAGCTAGAATACTTTGGAAGAAAGCGGTAAATATCTTCTTCAATGAAAGTAATTTCAGGAATGAAAATAAACATCTTTTATTTTATACATAATACGAACATTGATTATTTTTCATTAGTCCCCATCAAAAGTTAACATCTATAATCATATACTACAGAAGTCTAAAAAAGGATTGTCGAATTCCCACCTTTTTGCTAAAAAGACAAAAATATTAGGTCTTCTCCATTTGCACATATTGCAAAACCGTAGACGCTCATTCTGACCCCTAACTCTAATTCTAATGCCGAGCCTGGCGAGGAGGAATGATGAAATAAGCTTAACGTATCAATTATCATAAGTTATTAAAATATTCTTCACGTGGGGACAAACAAATAAGCCCCAAATGCTATTTGGGAGGAAGGCTGAAATGTTTTGATTCTAAATAATCGAATCGCTGTTAAAATCTAACCCAAAACTATCACCATAAAATCAATTCGTAGTCATTGACAAAACAAACTACAACAATTTTTGGGGAAGGGGCGGGCTTCTGCATTTTAAAACACGGACATTAGAGAGCGTCTTGAGCGACCCTGTTGATTCTCACAGAGAGGAGACCGGTCCCTGATCTTCGCTCAATAACGCAAGCTAAAAACCCTTCTATGCACTGAACCCCCTGGATGCCCTGACATCTTTATCGAGTCTTCCAGATGTGGAACACATTCCCGTGCTTCTTCAACTCACGTCTGTTGTTTTTTACAATTCACTCTTCGATCAAATTAACGAGTCTTGACGACCTTCCATTCTTATCTCTCGAAACTTCAAAAAAGTCAGATCACAGCATTTCTTAATTCTATACAAAAATCTTTTTCATACCACATGCAAATCGAGATGTCTGGTTTTCGTAGTTCAGAGACCAGAATGAGCGACAGGCAACTCATTTTGTTACGAATGCAAAATAAGCAAATAGTTATTACGAGCGCTGATTCATCTAACAGAATTCAAACGCAAACCCTTAGCCTCGGGGAGAGGTTGTTCAATCTTAGTCCTTCTGCTTTGTGTTTAGCGGTGAAACTTTGGGTACCATTTTTAAAATGTATTGTATGACTCAGCAATAGATTGAACTGCGACCTACCGGACCAGAGGTGAACACTCTACCATTGGGCACAGGCTCGAAAAGTTAGGAGACAGAAAACGGGAGAAATCGAGAGGAAAAGGAACGTTGGGAACTGTTTATATCAAAAGGACGGCCTTAAAAGCCAGTTCGAAGTTGACAAGGGTTCCTTTGGTCGGCTAACTTCACTGGGGAGATAGAACGGCTCAAGACCGAGTGACAGCTCATAAGTATAAATAACCTGCAACCAGTGTACCATTTAGCTGCCACCAGCTTCTCATTGTAACCCCGTCCAGTTTGAACGCTTCTGTCGTTATCTGGCCGAAAACCTTCTATCTCTAGTCAGGAATTACCCTTCGTTTCTCAATGTAATCGGAGGTTACTGCTTGGCTGAGCAAAGATTGAAGGATATGTTTAGTGCAGAAATACTTTGAGTGTAAGGAATTGGTCAAAACCTTGTCAAAGAGAATTGGCGATGCTGGGGGCAGAGGCGTAGTAGTTCCTAGCAAGGTACGTCTTCTCCAAGAGAAGCAGGTCTTTAACAGGTCTGTAATTTATCATTCGTCCGTTCATTCTTTGAAAATCAACTCACATCCTCTCTCTCTAATTTTTATAGTATAGATATCCCCGCTTTATGGAAATTCGCTTTATATCACTTTGTTCTCATGGAAGGTTTCAAGCCGTCCTAGTTCCGACTTGTATCTGTGAGTATCTGCATTTTATCTCAATTGAATACGTGCATTCGTTAGCAAGATATGTTATCATCATCATCAGTCTTTTAACGTCTGTCGTTGGATATAGACCTTCCCCAGGATTCGCCACAATTCTCTATCATAGGCATCGCAGAGCCAGCATTTTATAAATTTGTCTTGTTTATTGAATGTTTTACAGTATCAAAAAAAAAAGCGTAATGGTGCTCAAAAGAATGTTACACTAAGCCTAAAACCAGCAGATATCTATGAAAATTACTGGTTAGGTCTGGGGACGCTCAGAATCTCCTCAATAATAAGTGAATGGTGATTGCTGTTTTTTCTTCGCTTGGGGTTGCGTATCGGATACAGGCGCAGTTTGGGGTTTAGGCCGGACTGCTTACATTCATATCGCACAAATTCACTTGGGAAAGGCATTATTCAATTTTTGTCTCAACTATTGGTAAATAGCACAGCAGTTGGAACTTTTTTGCTTTTTTAGCCTTTTAATGCTGTCCAATTAGGACAAAGTTACTTCAATAGAAAACACAAACCAGGGGTTGAGCATCTAAGGCAGATTCGTGGTAGAATCCTTCTCCTTTCTGGCCACTCTTGTAATCGAAAAGTCAGTTGAAAAGTTCTGATGTCTCTGCGAACCGATCTTGAACACCGATACATGATTCCTATACAACTTCAAAAACATTCGAGCACCGATTTCTTTGCAAATCTCCGTAGAGTAACAGACATCGTTGATTACAATGACCAAGCAACATAATCGAAAGAAATACATGCAAATACTCGCTATCAAAATCAATAGTTGAACAGCAGGGCGTCAAAATTCAAATAAATATGTCAAAGATTAAATATGGGTAGGATAAATTCCAGTATGGCATCAAGTTTTCTACTGTAAACATCTAAGATACACACACACAAAAACATTTAAAATATACCAAAAAAATAAAAAATCTCCAGAATCTAGATGCTATTAATACATATGTCAGAATAAGGTCCTCCAAAAAAGCTGAAAAAGCTTTGTAGGAAAAACATTCTCAGAAAGGATGTAGTGGAGTACTGATGCCAATTTTTAAGTTTGTTGACAAAATGGCAGTGCAAGTAGAACTCGAACACATTAACACGCAGAAACATAGGATAGAAGCTTTTGCTATCTTCAATGGCTACGATTGTCCAACAAAGAAACACTCATAAAACCACTGTCCCATATATATATATATATATATATATATATATATATATATATATATATATATATATATATATATATATATATATATAAATGGTATTGGAAAATGTGTGCATGATTCGACAGAATGATTATAAATTGCGATTTATCATATCGAAACATATCTAAAATGATCCCTCGTTATTACACGGCGAATATATAATTTGACTGCCTGTTTGAGACCAAAAGCTACGTCGAAGCGGGTATTCTATCAGTCACAGGTTCGATTCAAGCAGCAATGTCGTCCTCTTTGATGATGTTTTTTTTCTCCTATTTACATTTAGACCAAATGATACATTCACTGTATAATGACAGGAGAACATTTCAAATAAGACTTCCTATATGGCATAACGCATTTTATAATCAAACACATACATAGAGATCTGAGTGGATATACATGTATATGAAGAGGACAGTGAAAAAAAGTTCGCTGGGAATTGAAATATGCAATACATCTTTGTTTAGACAGAGACATACTACGATGGTCAACGGACATAAACTAAATAGATTTATAGATTTATACATTTACACAAACACACAGACGCATACACATGTAAATACACGTGTACTTTGATTAGTGCGGTTAATTAGTTCCAAGATTTTCCGTACGGTTCAAAACTACTCTTTCCAAGGTTTTATTGTGATTCTGTGTTTTTTCCCAATTTATACTCAATTACATTAATTTGTACTGCTATAACTGGACTACATTGAAACACACTTCAGTAAAAAAAAAAAATACTGCCTCATTTAAAGTATTCCTGCATATGTAGGTATAAGTGGATAGATATCATCATCATCATCATCATCATCATCATCATCATCATCATCATCATTCTTTCAACGTTCGTTGAAGGATATAGACCTTCCTCAGGATTCGCCACGCCCCTCTATCTTTATCATAGACGTCATGGAGACAATACTCTGAATTTGCCTTGCTAGTCTCTTCATCTTGTATTTTACCAATCTCTGAGGATCCATGTTACAAATCGTGATATCCATCGGTTGTTAGCAACTCTCCATTCTTGCAACAAGACCAGCCCATTGCCATTTGAGTTTTCTAACGGTTCCTACCAGTTCTTAAACTCATGTTTCTCTTGACATATTGTGCTGTCTTGTGATCTCTTCATACGAGGTTGAGCATTTTTTCTCTCCTTTGCGCGTTACATGCTTCTCAGTTTGCAGGTCATTCACAAAAGTAAATAAGATAGTGAAAAATTTCGTGAGAAATTGAAATATTCAACGAAAGGCACCCGATTGTCTGCGTCGCTGGTATCAACACATAATTGGGAATGTTTATTTGAAATGCTCAGTTTTTTTTTTCAATGTAAATTGATAGACGAGAAAATTGATTTTTGAACATGTTGTTACGTTGATTGTGTCCAAATCTTAATTATTAGTTATTTAAACAAACTAAAGAAAAGAAAGAAGCCAGAGTAGGAGAGGAAGGAGGAGACAGAAGGAGAGGGAATAGAATCTAGAAAGAAAGAGAAAAGGAAGAGGAGAAAGAGATTGAGATCGATGAAGAGAGTTATAGAGAGAACGAGAGGGTAAGAAAGATATAAAAAGAGAAAAAGAAGGGAAGAAAGAGGTTGAGATCGATGAAGAGAGTTATAGAGAGAACGAGAGGGTAAGAAGGAGATAAAAAGAGAAAAAGAAGGGAAGAAAGAGATTAATATCGATGAAAAGAGTCATAGAGAGAACGAGAGGGTAAGAAAGAGATAAAAAGAGAAAAGGGAGAAAAGAAAGAGATTGAGATCGATGAAGAGAGTTAAAGGGAGAACGAGAGGGTAAGAAGGAGATAAAAAGGGAAAAAAGGAAGAGAAAAACGAATCTATCTATCTCAGTGTTTATATCTCTCTATTCATTTCTTTATTCATATGTCTCCTTCTGTCTGTTCATACGTATCCATTTATCTATTTATCTATATCAACCTATCAGTTTATCTCTCTCTCACTCTTTCCCCCTCTCTCTCTATCTATCCCTCTCAATCTGTTAGTTTATATTTATCTATCTCAATATCTATCTATATATCTATCTAAATGTGCCTATTCATATCTATCCGTCAATCTCAATCTGTCCATATCTATCTATCTTTCTTGTTATCTATCTATCTATCTTTCTTGTTATCTATCTATCTATCTATCTATCTATCTATCTATCGATCTATCTATCTATCTATATATCTATCTATCTATCTATCTCGTTCTGTTTATATTTGATATATCTACGATATAATTCAACTGATGTCATTGCTCATGAGGTTACACGAAACAAGCAACTTTTAATAGTAAAAAAACTAAACGAACTCAAGATAAATGCAAAATGAAATAATAACCCTATAAATGTACACTCTGCACTTGAGTACATTGTAGTGCGTTTCACTGTAAGTATTTCTGTTTCTGTGTCTTCACAACCCTACATACACATACATGCGTGCACAAACACACGCACACGCACACACACGCATTTATATATATGAATTTGTATTTGAAAGTACACAAGCTTCATACATATGCATAGGTGTGCATATACATATGTACAAAAATATGTGTATGTATGTGCCCTGAATACATTTAATAATTCAGATAGATGTTTAACAAAAATATTTACGCCCTTGAAATAATCTCTTTACACGCATATACATACAAGCATATATATATATATATATATATATATATATATATATATATATATATATATATATATATATGTGTGTGTGTCTGTATGTCTATGTGTATATGTACCCCAGTGTATATAAGCAGATGTAGCACATCTACACGTGGCTAAACCGTTGAGTTCTTCACACAAGAGTCAGTGGGTGTTTTTGAGTTTTGATAAAAATTTGTTCTGCGTGCTCAAATATCTATATCTATATCTATCTATCTATCAATCTATCCATCTATCTATCTATCTATCTATCTATATATATATGTGTGTGTGTGTGTGTGCGTGTGTGTGTGTGAGAGTGTGTGTATGTGTGTGTGTGAGTTTATCTATGTATCTATTCAAGAAGTCGACATATTTAATCCAACAGAATGAATTATGAATTGCGTCATAATATAGAGAAACTTATCTGAAATGAGTATCCTTCGTTACACGCGCAAAGGCTAAAAAACTGCTTTCAACTCAAGTATTGGCAGGCTGCTTAATGCAATGGTAAGAGCATTGCAACGTAAATAGTCCACCTATTGGTGCAGGTTTTATTCCTGCAGCAGCCAAAATTTCTTAAAATGTTTATTCAATGTCTTATTGAATGATATATTAACCATGTAACGACGGGAAATCATTCCAGATAAGTTCCTATATAATATAACGCAATTTATAATTCTCTCTCTCTATCTATCTATCTATCTATCTATCTATCTGTGTTCAAGTGTATATTAACCCATGTTTCGTAATATTGGAAAATGTTTACTTATTTACGTGTATAATTGTTTATTAAACGTATATGTGTGTCTTAGCATGTGTTTGTGTGTGTGTATCTTTGTAAAAAGTACTGTGTGTATTATAAGTAATATCTACTTACTTTTTTTTTACTCAAGAATTTATCTACTTTCCCGAAAGAGACGAAAAAAGTTGGTTCTCGTCGTCAATTCGAATATGTTTAATATATTTCAATAACCTACTCCATCATTCCCGTTCGTCTCACTTTTATTTCTCAATTTATTTGATCCTTATTTGATTTTTCTTTTAAACCAAATTATACTTCCATTACTCATCTTCACATCTTCGAACAAATGTTCTCACTCGTACATGTCTCTCTCCCCCCTCTCTCTCTCTCCCCCCTCTCTCTCTCTCTCTCTCTCTCTCTCTCTCTATATATATATATATATATATATATATACATATATATATTTATATATATGTATGTTGGTATACTGTTCAAGATTTTTTTTGCGTCGTTCAGCGTGGTTGATGACATTTGTTGTACAAAGAAAATGTCTTCTCTAATTTGAAAGGAAATTATATAATGACTTTTCTTTTGATGACGGAGCGATCGGAGTGACACGAGTAGGTCGTAATGTTAACTGCTGAACTGATCGACTTCTGTTTTTACGCTGCTTTTACGGTGTAAAGATACCTCATAGCAGAGGTTCCCAAACTGCGGTCTGCGGTTCACATCTGGGTTCTGCGGACGGACACCTGAGGGTCTTCAAATCTATTACTAGGGTTCCGTGAGCTCGTTGAGTAGGCCGAATTTTCAGAAGCCTGGGGACATGTGAGATTGTTGAATGGACAGATCTCGGAAATGTAGAGCGTTTGTGAAACTCTTTGGACCCACTGACTTTGGTAGTTGAACCCTCTAGGATAGCACAGTTACAGGTCATACTAGGGTAATTTGCAACAGCTGAAGCCCCCCCTCCCTTTAGGAAATTCTAAGTTCAACGGCGGAACTGACAGAGGATACACTATGAACATCGTAATTGCTAACGGTCACAAAAGCAAAAGTGGACAATGCCAGTCAGACTTTCTAAGAAAGGCTGAGCTTAAGACAACACATGGCTAATTGCTGTCTCATCATCTGTTCTTGTCTCATCTTATATTCATTCATGAATTCATTTCTTGTCGCTAGTAGCCCAATCAGTCAGGGATTTAAGTGAGGAAGAGGGCTTTTGCTTTCGATATAGTGCGTAGTGTTGTGATCGATCTCCCCTTAAATAAGATAAATGGGATCGCTGCATTAGGCACCTTACATAATTCCCAGTTGCTTAAAAGATTTAAATGGGATTTTCTACTTAGAATGTTACTATACTGCTAAACTGTACCATAACCTTCCGTTCAACATATATATATATATATATATATACTAGCTGGAACCATCCAATACAGAGGTTTTCCATCTAGTGTTCATATCTATACATAGCGTTATTGGGCATAGCGTGGAGATCGGTCTCCTCTTTATGATATATAATTAACAAAATCACCACGGATGGTTAACTGTATGATCTCAAACTGTTTTACGGTAGCTGGTTTTCCCAGACGGTGACCCATCCAGGTACTGACCAGGGTCGACGTTTTCTTACTTTTGATGACCGTGCGATTTGAACGTAACGTATAGATCACTAAGGAATGATTAATTACTTATGTACTTTTTATCCACACGATATGAGTTAAAAGACAATGGTAAAACGTAAAATGACCGTCTCTTAGGGGACAGCTCCTAATGGATTATATATAACCAGTGATTGGGTCCTGGTTTTGTATGTGTGTGTCAGTTTAGTGACCCTTTCAAGTTTCGGGACTTGGACTAGAATCTTACAAGTTTTTTTTTTACCATTCCCTTGGTAGGACGTAATTCCAACAAAGGGATACCTCTATCCTAATCAGACAGCCAAGAATAAACTCGATCAGCAAGTGAGTGTATCAGATAAAAATTGTCCAAAAGAGTGTTCCACACTCTTTGCTCATACAAGGAATCGAACCCAGGACCTTTTGTATGTAAGGCAGGCGCGCTAACCATTAAAATATCAGGGCGGATTGTCCACTAACTATTAGCTCCTAAAAGCTGATGACCTGGTTTTACGTTGAGTCAAAAGCCGAACGATTTATTCATCGTCCTCTCCAACCCACTCTTCTTTTGGTCATGTGTGTCTGACATCACAATTCGGTAACCAACAGTGACGCTGCACCATTAAGCCTTTGTCTCGGTACAATTAGAGTTAATCAGACGCCATCTTGGTTCCCATATCATTAGTGAATCGCTTGTTATTTTCAATTTTGCAATTGGTACATAGGGAAAATAGACATTGAACTTGAGATCCGAGTGGGCGAAATTTGTGTCTGTTGATGTGGGTAATTTTCAAGCAGGAGTTTCCTTATGGATTTATTACTATGCTTATAGTGTTGTAGTTATCAGATTAGGCTTTATAACCAAGTTAATCAGTTATTTGTCGGTCTATCTATCTATTCATCTATGCCAGTTTAAATCTGTCAATCAAATTGTATATTCATATTCATCAATCAATCGATCTATCAATCTATCCATCTATCTATCTATCTATCTATCTATCTATCTATCTATCTATCTATATATATATATATATATATATATATTTATATATGTATGGTTGTGTGTGTGTGTCTGTGTTTGCAGTCAGTATCTATCCCTCTATCTATCTATCTATCTATCTATCTATCTATCCTTTATCGTATCTATCTATTCAGTTATCCATCTAAATAGGGCAACACACTAATTAATTCAGATTTTTAGCTATATTATATTACAAAAATCTTTACAGGGAAAATCAAGCAATGATCATACTTGATCCATTTGTAATGTCTACATTTAAACGCAGTACACGAAGGTAATTTTTTGCCATCTCTTTACGCAATCCTCTGATATTACAGTCACTTCACTACGCCTCTACTAAGTATTGGGCATATACTCCATGGCTAATCACTGAAGATTTTTAACATTCATAAACAAAAATGAACTCCTGTCTTCTCATCAAGGTTGCAGTACGACAATTATTGACCAATTTCCGATTTACATTACGAATTTTGAGTCTGTGTCACTCTAGCACGCCTCATCTTTCATGCAAACACTTCCTCTTTTCAGTTCTACTGTATATGAGGTAATATAGCCAAAGGCTGGATCGAAACAAAAATTCTATTAATCAGAACATTATAATGTAAAAAAGTCAAAATTACTACGTATGAGATATACAAAGACGTCATTATGTTGAAAGACATACTAAAAGCGTTCAGTGTTGGACCCCCAATGTTGCTTTAAAGGAGTTATATTGAAATACCACAAAAACTAAATGAGGAACAATATAACTCCATCTTCGGAAATAGCGTTCTTACTTACATGAAGTACATTACAGAACATGCTCGATTAAGATTTGTGTTGCAGTGTAATATATTTGGAGAATGTGTGACACGTATTCACCATTGAAACTCGGAAAAAGCTTGTTCCGGTTTGGTTCGGTAGCAAACTCAAGAGAATCCTATTAATCCTAAAAATAAGGGTATACAACCAATACATCCTCCCGATAGTCGCCTAAGGAGCTGAAATATGGAATTTAAACTAAAAAAAAAACTGAGTCTCATACTGAGAACTATGCATGAGAAAATCATGCTAAACCCCATGTGAAGAGATCATGATGATATAGTACATTACAGTAAAGAAATAGATCCGAGATATCATAAAATCCATTGAGAAACATAAATGGTGATGGGCTAGCTATATTGCAAGGATGTTAGACAACCAATGGAGATCACGACAACCGAAATGGATTCCTGGAGATCATATGCGAAACTATAGCCAGCAGAAAGAAAGATGGTGTGACGAGCAAGACAAATTCAGAAAGTGGTGGTTCTGCGGCAGCCACAGTAGATAGGTGAATCTTGGGGAGGTTTATCTCTAACGACGGATGATAAAAGAATGATGCTGATGATAATGATGAAGGGGAAAGTTACAGGCAGAAAAGGATATTATCCGTTAGTAAACTCTTGACCAATACCAATTACCCCACCACAGCCGTTTTGTTAGTATCCATCCGTGCTACGTTCAAAAATGTTAAAGGCAGTTGATATTGAAACCCTTAACCTGACACGATAATGACGCTTCGACCGTCCTTCCACGTGTCAAAGACGGACAGTAGAGGGGTCAGCAGGGGCTCGCCGTGGGGATCTTTGCTAGTGTGTTCAGGTCAGAGGTTAGCCTCGGTCTGGGGGAATATGCGAAATATACTTAATCAACAAGTTTGATGCTTTTCTCCCTTAGGACGAGTATTTGAAATATGTGGCCGGTAGGGGGCGACAAAAGAGCTTGTTGGGAAGGAGGAAGATGTAGGTGTGAGCTGATTGGTTGGCACGCGTGTATCCATGAAAGACGTTAGGTTGGGGTGGGGTGTTTGCTTTTCGTCGTGGGACCTGAACACGTGACTCATCCAATCGAGTAGGTGTTTCTATCATGCCCTGTGGCTCGCGCCAGTAGAACTATGGTCGGAACTGAGGCGTGAATACATTACGCATGCGCGGTAGCCAACCAACTCTCGCACAGGTTTTACCTCTCCGTATATTTAATTACGTGCTTCAGCAGTTTTTACTTATAGCGATATAGGTGAAGATCACTTTCAAGCAGCTTTTCTCAACCTTTCTAGACAGGAGGAACCCTTGTTATAACTTTTATATCAGAAAAAAAATGAAAAAATAGCATGTATACAGCTGACAACACATCAGGGGGTTAAAAATGTATGCATTTTATATATTATTTATTATATCATATCAAAAGCCCAGGACGATATACATGAACGGAAATCGATGAATATCGAAAACCTAGAATCCTAATTATAAGTACTAGCTGAAACCTTCCCTACAGCAGAATTGTAGATTGTTCTGGCAAAAGGTGTAAAATGGGCCTCTGGCCCCAATAAAGGATTGTGGATTTGAACTACGTATTTATTGAATGATACTTCATTTGAAAGTCAACACCACACGATTATGAACTCTGGGATCAGATTTGATCTAAATACCTGTTGGGTGAATTTCACAAGAGATAGACGAATATGACAGACGGATAGATTAAAAGATTGTAATCAGATCATCTTCTTCAGTGGGAGCACAACTGCACTCCCGACACAGTCATTTTTGGGAGGATCAAAAGACTAATACTTTAAAACATGCTCTGGGGTCTTATCAGATATCATAGACGATTTGGCGACCGTGACTTTAACTTTCCTTCAGTTATGTGATCATATTCAGACGGACATAGAATAGGTTAATTATCATAAGATGTCATTATTTATTTAAATTTAGACTAAGATTATAGCTTTCCAGGAATATCACCTTTGAAAAACTGAAATTTCTGCTGATTTCCCTTGATATATATATATATATATATATATATATATATATGGAATTGTCAATTTTTCCAATGGCTACTCCCCACATTAATTTTATGCAATACCCTGTTGAATAATTGGCATATGTCATTTACAAAAGTTGAAAACAAACACCCCAATTCTGTCAAATACAAATGCTGCGCTCTCATGATATGATATATATTTTTCTCATCAGTATAATGTAGTTTTTAGAAAAATTTCAAAACGCTG
Organism: Thysanoteuthis rhombus; assembly: GCA_963457665.1. Lineage (NCBI taxonomy): Eukaryota > Metazoa > Mollusca > Cephalopoda > Oegopsida > Thysanoteuthidae > Thysanoteuthis > Thysanoteuthis major. Next base: position 24,172,659 of record OY735232.1, on the reverse strand, counting down.
GCTCTTTCATTGACTACCCACTAATTAATTTTCGAGAGTCAATCTCTACTCTCACCTCCCTAATAGTTGGGGGGGGGACACCGACAGATTTGTCAAAATCTCCCCTTCAAAAGACAACCGTTGAATAATACGAGGGGAAGAAATTGGTCGACCAGTTTTAATTGTATTAGCAAGTTCAGCAATTTAAATTTTTTTTTTTTATCATCAAAGGACTTTCCAGTTCAAGTTTCCCAAGAAAACTGGAAAATTTTCTTGATCTTGTGAATACTACTGTACGTTTTTACTTCCCATGTGCCCCTACCATCCTAACTATTAAGCTTTCACAAACGACTTTGTTTTGTTCAGATCTTGCTACATTGTGTTGGTGGCCATAGTTTCTTAACAACTCCGTAATGTAGCAAGCAGAGCAATAACGATAAGATTATATATATTCATATTTCAAATCATGATTATTTCATTGTCACTAATATTTTTGTGACTAACTCTTTATTAACTGGCGTAAAAGTAACATGACACATATTAAATAGGTGGATTAACATTGTATTTTTACAAACATTGGTAATAGAGATTTGCATTGCAATGAGCTTGGAGAATAGCGTTCCGTTGAAAACAGACAGATTTCTATTACTATTGTGAATATAATATTTTTATGTTTGTCAAAACAAATTTTGGTAATCAATTGAGTTTTGACAATGGCTTGGCTCGCTAAAGTTTGCGATTCCCATTTACAGGAACTATTATTAAAAGAGGAGACACGACACATGTAGTTTTGGAATGATATCATATAGAGAAATCTTTTCCGTCTTCTTCATCCTTTCCGATTTTGATAAAGCAATGGACTTTGACTCTAGAGCAATAAAACTGGTCTTATAACTTCCTATGTTTTTATCATTAGTCTTTAAATTAAGCTTTTTTATTACATCATTAGACCATGAATGAAATTCTATTTTACTACGTCATTTATATGAATGAAATTCGATTATACTACCTCAGTTGAGTTCCTTAGTGTGACAGAAGACATCCGCATTTACCAGTGATTGTATGTATGGATTTATCTATCGTTGACCTTTGACCCAGTCAGTAGGACATTGTGACTCAGTAATTGGCTGGGATCCGTACTTCGAAGAACCCTAGTTTACATGAATACCTATGTTGTAGCAAGGGCTAACAGTCTTTTTCACCAATCGATTCACAAGTCTCAGCCATGATTACCAAATATTTAGGCTTTGGGGGTTGTACAATGGTTAACAAAATCTTCTCGTTAACTTATCCATATATGTACCTTTCGCGACTATTTCCACTTTGTATCACATCCTGAAACTAATCGTCTATGTTTGTGTATATGTGAATAGATATAGAATTAAATGGGTTTGTTGTGATTGAGGGAGCAGGACAGAAAAATACTTTTTATCTCTTTTTTCCCCCTTCTGCTAAAGCTTTATTTACTTTATTTCCTCCCTCAGCTATATAGCTTTCACCTCTTAAATTCTCCTAAAGTTTTCCTTATGTTTTTGCACCGGTCTGATTTACACCCACTCACAATGATACTGAAATGCTATACAGCTTTCTCTACCTAATTTTCTCCTCCAGCTATATAACTTTCATTACCTAATTCATTTTCACCCCTCAGTCTGACAACCTCTTTATTCCGGTAAATCTCTTCATCCTGTAACTTCCTTTAATCTAGTTACCACAATTCACTATTTTGGCGACAGACACTGGTTTTTTTTATAGTTCTAGTATTGTGTAACTCGTACGATCAGAAATTGAGGTGATTTCATCAAGTTCAGAATTCTTAGTCCAACTTTTGATTAGACCCAAAGTCTGTTTCCTAGAGCAAATGTCTGACTTGCTACCGATGTGACCCCAAAAACCACGACGTACTTGATATTCTGACAGAACTTGTAGTTATCTTCATGTTACTGCTATTAGTGAGAGGATCAAGATACCAAATCGTTTATCAGGAAAGAGTGCTTAGAGTGTTTCTTTTTAGAATTCGGTGAATACTCAGGAACTTGACACTGGAATTAAATCAACCCTAACGAATTCCATGCAAAATCAGAAAGGGTGGCAGAGTCCCGTTTTGCTGATTATGCCCCAAACCCCAATGCTCTGTGCTAAGTGACTACGACACCAACGATTCATTTCAGTCTTATCTAAACCGTTATCACGTCTTGTTTTCCGCCCACAGACATTAGGGAAGGAAGGAGAAATGAAAAAGTAATTTTGAGATTGGTGAAGAGAAGGGCTTGTTCACCAAAGATAGCATTTTCGCAAACCTCTTAGATTAAAGCCAGTTTTCGCCGACAGTCCGCTCAAGCAATCAGAACAACAGACGAACTTGCCTGTGTTCCTTACGAGCGGTTTCTCTTTTGATAATCTGCTCACAACCCCACCACCACCAAACTATCCTTTCCCAACCCTTGCCAGACCAGCAACAACTTGCCCAATATTCCCTCGGCCGAGCTGACTGACCATTAAGACCGATGTCCTGTTGGTAGGACTGAGATTTATCGATCAGCCTCGACGTTAAGGTCTTTACGCCCTGATCAAAAGCTGTCACCGTCGTACCCCTTCTCCCCCGGAAGCTTTCGCACGCGCATGTCTACTACAGATAACAGGCGAGCAAGCCGTTCGGGTCTCATTCGACATTCTCCGATTCTGAGCATCGCACGCTCCGCTGGACATGCCAGGCTTTTCGAACAACACGCTGAGCATTTATTAGATGAGAGACTGTCCGTGCTTTGACGGACGTTCTTCTCGAACGATCGATCAGGATAAAGGAATTTTCGCAGCTTTTTCGTCTTCTTTATCCTCTTTTTTTGTCTTCGTTTGCTCCTTCTTCTTCTTCTTCTTCTTCTTCTTCTTCGTCTTCTTCTTCTTCTTCTTCTTCTTCTTTGTCATCTTCTTCGTCTTCTTCGTCTTCTTCTTCTTCTTCGTCTCTTTCTTCTTCTTCTTCTTCTTCTTCTTCTTCTTCTTCTTCTTCTTCTCATCTTTCCTATCTCCTCATCTTCTTCTTGTGACATGTTTCTTTCTGTGGTCCCTTACAGCAATACTTGTTCCTCTACGACCCATCTATTTCTTCCTTCCGTCGTAAATTCGCTCAAACTTTAAAAACTCTGACTGACACACTCCGCCTTCAGTTTGCACAGATGCCCTTAGGAAAGGTATAAATCCATCTCATCTTCTTTCAGCAATTGATAAAATAGCGCACGGTGAAACGAACCATGCCACTTTAGGTTCTTGTGGTCTCTAAGTCTATCACAAATATCGCAAACCTCGGAGAACTACGAAGTCCGGTTGAGATAAAGACATGTGATATTTGGAACCTGGGTATGCATGGCTTTTGTCGCAGCCTGTGTAAGGATAATGTTTATTATCGTTTTTATTTTGTATGTTACCCCAGGGGAACATATGCTTTGCTTGACTTCGATTCGCCCTATGAGTGTTAGATTCTCCAAGCCTCCTTCTCTCATTGTGTTCCCCAAAATCTGTCTTTCCGATGGTTAGCAACAGTTTTTTGCCAACCCCCAAAATATTTTCGCGCTTGTTTACCCGCTAAAAATCCGTTAAAAGCATCAAATTATGAAAAATAGCCGAAATGACACGAAACAGCTATACGATGCACTATCTTATCCCTCTTTTGTACTGCCCAGACGAACAAAAACGCACTGATTCGAAAATTGTGAGGAGGGTGGAGAGGTTTGTAAATGGTTTCCGATCAGGGAGAGAGGCCCCAATGAGGAGGTGTCATTTTAAAAATGAATAGGTGAAAAAGAAAGCTAATTACAAACATCAAAAACCAAAGTTATTTGTTATCCGGCATTTTCAACTTACCATTATGTCTGGACATTTCAAAACCAGAATTTTCTTATTTAGATATTTAAGAAGACATTCCCGTGCGGAATCCTCGGAATTCCTTTCCTGGGTCCGTACCTGGATACAGTTTTTGTTTCCCCACTTTTCCATTTACTTGTCCATTCACTTTATTGCAAGGGAAAGAGTCTAGTACACATGATATCTATTGAGGATAACTGTGGTTCTACTCTGATGACTTTGAGATCTTCATATGTTCACCTCTGACGATCAACAAGATTGAAGAACTTTTTCCTCTCGCACAATATGATATTTCTTTCTTTCAATCGTTTTTCCTTCTTCTCTTCCTTTTTCTTTCTTTCCCCCCAACTGTACTTATGCTTTTATCTTTCTTACTTTCATTCAATCTTTCTTTTTCTTTCTTTCTCTTCCACTGCATATATGAATTTTTTCTTCTTTTTTCTTCCTTTTTGACTCTTTGTACTCTAAATGTTATTTCTTTCCCTTTTTTTCTCCATCCCCTTTGTTTGTTTTCCTTCTACTCTATACATTCTATGTTTTCTTCCCCTTATCTCTCTTTCTCTCTGCTTCTTTCATTTATTCTCTCTTTTTCTTTCCTTCCATTCAGTGTATGAATATGACTCCCGTACTTTCCTCCCAAAGAACATTCCTGGTTATCATGTTCACTTGCTTCCCACCGGGGACAGGTCATCTCGACCGGAAGTGTCCATGTGCAGACGCAACCTCTTCACTAGGATCCAAAGAGATAATGTGTCGGAAATGGTGAAGATGAGATGTAGAACTTCCGCTTCCGTAAGTTTTTGTGTGTCAGCCTGTACCGTATTACGCATGTGTATATATGTCGTTAATACGGGGTAAAGTCATTTTACAATGAAATATACATGCCTTAATGAACACCAGTGAATGTTAACGGAACTAAAGTGATATCAGAGCCTTCAATAGCATTGACCGGTCACACACACATAGACACATATGCACTCACACACTCACAAACGCACACGTACACATGCACACACACACACACACATACAAACAGGTATATATATATACCTATATATAAAGCGTTAGAGTTTGTTTATTTGCTTGTCAGCGTTGTCATTTTCCAACGAATATTTATTATTATATGTATACATATGCTGATGAAAACGACAATTGGGAAGTAGAAAGAAAAATTCGAGAAAAGCAGGTGTTACATTTTTTTATCATGTTGGGTTGTTTCGATGCATTTCAACGGGGACCAGCTATCGTTTTGAAAAAAAAAAAAAACTTGCAGCGGAGCAGTTCAGATCAAATCTGACTCTCACCTACTCGGATACAATCACTTCGGCCGTTCCTACCGGACAACTAAACAACAAGAAATATACCCATTTCTTTCTTCAGCTTCAAACATGTAAACAGTTAATTTCACGCTGCACCGCTGTAAATTTTTCATTGAAAAAGATGGTTGGCATCCTCCAAAATGTATCAAAACACGTCCAGGTGAAAACAGAAAGTTCTCAAGATGTGATACCTGCTCACTTTAAAAGTTTTCTGTTCACCTCTCAATAGTCATTTTAATCAACATTCCGTTGAATCGCTTCACATCTGCAATACAAACATATATACATAAAATGATCTTTTGTAATTACACAATTAATGTATCACTCACCTTAGACAACGTAAATAGAATACAAAATTAAACTGTTACAGGAATCGAACCTACCACTGATTGGTTAACTACTTCAACGTAGCAATGCTCTTACCATTGAGCTAAATAGCTGCAGGTAGTGCAAAGGCCCAAATAACTGTTTTCACAGCAAACTCTCACCTTGTTTAATTTTGGTCTATTCGGTCCTTACAGTTCTATAGTTGCAAATCAAGTAAAGGATATATATGATCCGACATAAATTGTGCTATATTACATAGAAATTTATTTGAAATGGTTTCCCGTCATTACACAGTTATTGAATCACTCGCCCTGGACAACGTAAATAGAATAGAGAATTGAAAAAATGGGGTTGCTGCAGGAATCGACCATGCGACCGTCAGGGTAGCTGCTTCGAAGTATCATTGCTCTTACGATTGAGCAGAACAACCGATGGTAATGCAGAGGCTCAAATGTCTAGTTTGCATAATATACCTTGTGTAGCGTACTACCTAACAAGCCCATTCTTATTTGTTGGTATAAAGATTTTGATTCTTGGTTTTTGAATTACTATTGTATCCTTATAGTTGACTGTGATGGAACTATAGAATAGCCACAATGATTACTACCGCAGTGAGGCAAGCTAGAATAGTGTTTGAGTCCTTATTCTGTTCAGATTAAAAGAGGTCCGGACGATCAATTACCGGAATATCGATGATGTACGAATATCTAGGAGAAAAAAGTGTTCAGTAGGAGATTGTGTTTAAGGGGAAAGAAATAAAGGAAGGAAAGATGAAGAAGAGGAAAGCCAAGAATCGAAAAAGAAGATGGAAAGTAATAATAAAAATCAAGAAGAGACGAAGAGATAGAAGAAAGAAGAGAAGGGAAGGGTAAAGCAGAACAGAGGAGAAAGAATTAAAAAGAGAAAGATAAAGTCGGAGCAGAAGAAAAAGGGATACGATGAAAAGAGAGTAGATAACAAAAGAGGAAGAAAGAAACTTGAGAAAAGAAAAGAGAGCAAGAACATAAGAGGGGTAGTTTAGACGAAAAGGGGAGTGTGAAAAGATAGAAGAAGAAGAGGGAAAAAAGAAAGGAGAGGAGGAGATAGAGAAGATGTCACAAAAAGTGAAATCTAAAAAAAAGCGAATTATATACTAAGCAGATATTATTAAATTTGATACGTTATTACTCATAAATAGACAAATTGATTTTGCACAGTTTTAGATGAAGACGTTTTTGTCTCCTTCGTACAAGATAAGGACGAAGTTTACACAAGATTAGAACAATGCTGCTTCCTCGACAACGATAATACTAACACTACTTATAATAGAAAAAAATGGTGAGGAGCAACCGTTGGAAATACCGGCATAAGAGCCTTAAAGTGTCTGAAACCCAGCCGCGCCAGAAACCTTAAGAATTCGTCTAGACCGAAACTGAATTAAACACGTTTATTTGTTGCAAGTTTTATTCAATCAGTCTTACTGGCTAACCTTTGAGATTCAGACCTTTCTTATGTTCAATTCAATTTCTAGATTGAGGTCAAATCCTTCGTCTGCTCAACATTCGCCCTGTCTGTCTTTTAGAAAATAGAAATAGTTCTTCGCTTTGTCAGTCTGCTAACGACTATTTGCATTTCTCTAAAGTTCTCAGTTATTTGGTCAAAAGCATTACCGGGTATAGAACTCAACGAGTGACCTAGGACATGATTCCTAAACTGTGCGCCGCGGCTCTCCGGGTATATTCAAAAATTTTAAGTTTCAGGTAATCCTAATCTAATCTGTTGATGCATTGGAACGATGATGATGATGATCATTATCATCAGCCTCTTATCAGCCGTCGTTGGACATAAACTTGCTCCAAGATTCGCCGGACCTGGCTATCATGTACTTTTTATCAATACTTTCTGAAATCGTCTGGTTTGTCTTTCCATCTTATATTCTTCCTGAGATGTTTTTGCATGTGATTCCTGCAGATTCACGTTGTGATTCGTGATATCCAGCGGTTGTCTGACATTCTGGCAACATGACCAGCCTATTGCCATTCGGGGTTTCCTATGGATTCTATGTCCCTCACTCGTCTTTTTTCCAATTATATTGTGTTGTCTTGCAATCTCTCCAAGTGATGTTCAGCAATATTTTTCCCTGTGTATGTTGAAATGTTCTCAGTTTGTGGGTCTGTCTCTTGGTCAGGTTTCCAATATCTAAATTTGTAATTAAATATTTCGTTAGTTTGATGTATAGACCATTTTATGAAATAAATCCATTACATGCAGATATTGAAATACTGATTTATACTTCAGTATATATATATATATATATATTAGTTGCGTAAATTGAGTAAGTTAATGTGTGTAAATGTCAACGTTCAAAATTATATTAATCTTAGTCTATCCTTGGGGGTCATGCTGATACCTTATTTCTGTATGTTCAGATATACCCATTTGCTATATTCCCAACTGGACATTGTTCCTACCCATTAAAGTCTTCTTTGTACCAAAGTTCTTCTGATTTTGTTTTCATTGTTCGATTTTTCGTTGGATATTAAGTCTAAGCTATTAAAATGGACGTCGTTGTTATCATTGATTTTGCTTTTCCTTGTAATTGACTGGAAGGAAAAAAATAGACTGAAAAGGATATCTTTTTTGCGACGTCATGATCATGGCTGCCTTGTTTTCTTGATGTTGTTGATACAGAGCTTATTGATGTCCATGTGCCGACACCAGAGAAAATCGACGGGATTGAATTAGTGCTATGGCTCCATATGACTTCCTACGTGCACACTCCCACGCAAGCCTCCAACGACCATTTTCCTCTTTGTACAAACAAGTGCATTATGGTTAGTCATAATATCATACTAGTAAACATGCAAAAACATTATAAAAAATACTTTTAGTCAACTGGTAAGATGAGTGAAAGAAAAATAGCTAAAAAAAAATAACAACCCAAAAAACAAATCACTCAATATTTGTCGGATAACGCTTGGGTTTATTTGGCAATTATTTTAAAATCCCAACCAACCACCAGAGTGGGGTCGCCATGGGTTCAAATCACTGATAATAGATTCCAATCTCCCCGTACAATTTAACATTATACTCAACTTATTTTATCCCAGTACTCGACCACCAGAATGAAATCATCAGATTGTTTGAAATCCCATGACGAGATAATCTCGTTGTCATGAACTGTTTTTCCCTCTGTAAAGGCATTGGAATCATGGATATTTCTCGAGTCACTTTTGAAAACTGTTGTTCAAGTATACCCATATGTTGAAGTAACTGTTGTTGAGAATCGGATGAAAAAGAAAAAAATAGGGGGAAAGCTGAGAGGAATTGAATAGAATCATTTTCTATATTTCTTACCCTGCGTAAAAAAAAGTAAGGAAAAAAGTAAGGGAGCTCCTCTGGTCGGCGATATTCTAGTTGCGCTAAAAGCCTACAGAGACCCCTTATTGAGGTCCCATATATATATATATATATATATATATATATATATATATGCAGTTTGCTATGTTCATTCTACGATTCTAGAAAAAATTCTATATTCTGATAAGCACAGTCCATGTTTACCATAATACAATAATATATGCACATTTAAAAGCACACGTATATGTTTAGTGTGTGGATGTGAAATGATCCAATAAAATGGTAATAATATATGACATTGTAGAGAACGAAAGATTGAGAAAACAAGTGTTGCATATAAAAAATCATCATTTGGATGCAACTTCATGCATTTCGCCCCGTCACAATGCGTCTTCAGAAGTTGCAGTTCAGAGAAGTGTAGAATCGGTCACCTGTTGCATTTCGTTACATGATGAGAGCAAAAATACAAATTGATAGAAGAAAGTTGAAAGAAATTGACTTCATCTTTGATTGAATGAGAGAAATGAAGTTCTTGAGAAATTGTGAATGAGTTGAAGGGTTAAACTTTGACACAATGAGGAAAAAAGGGATGTATGACGAGTATGTGTATGTCTATTGCTAGATATATTCTGATGCTTTCTATGTTTGGTTCTTAGATAAGAGATTAACAGGTGCGTTGAAGCGTAGTGTGTTTCGTGTGCGTCTTCATGTTTGATAAGATGTGGGCATAGTGATTAATGTGATGCATCCTTCTGTGTACGTGCACTTTCCCCCTTAAATCCATAAATGGTTTACGATGTATTGTCCAATTTCGTGTGTTGTTTAGACGTCTTTAGTTTTCATTCTGATGTAATTTGTTAAGGGGGATTGATAGGTGAAAAATCCTAGTCTTTGGGATATTGTTTCGTATTTGTACATGACAGCAGCTTCAATGCATGTTCAGTTTATAGCATTGTGTATTTTCCCTCATCGTGCAGGGTTTCAGTAAGTTGCAGTCATGGTTGTGATTATTCATGTGTCCTAACAGGCCTTTTAAAATATCTTCAAGCTTTACGGTCCTACAGTGTCCACTTGCTTTTTTTCGGATCAGTCTAGCTATCGCCCCTACGTTAACATCGTGGCAGTCATTCAAATGTAAAAATCAGGGTCAGAGGTAAAAAGGTACAACACACACACACACACACATATATATGTATATATATATATATATATATATATATATATATATATATATATATGTGTGCCATCATCAAACTTCTCCTCGTAGTGAAAATGTCCGTCGGATGAAGAAGATACAGCATTGGATATTCTATGAAGAGAATGTCCACCTTTTTATTGATATTCTTCAAATTGCAGAACTTCTGCACTAATAGCAGGAAGTTGATGCAAAATTGTTGCTATTTCTGTGACTAAGTTTTCGTTTATGTTGGTCAGACGACGTTTCATCAGGAGCATTCAACGGACATTTTCAGATATGA
>OY735232.1:24144859-24157359 GCA_963457665.1 Thysanoteuthis rhombus | reverse complement strand
GATGCAAAAACTAGACGTGGCGTCCATGCAGGGGTATGGCCATGCTACCCTGACACCGGATTCGTCATTCCAAAACATTGCAAGCAGCAGAGGGAGGTCAAAGCGTGTATGGTCGAAACGATGTAAAAAAATAAATAATATAGATGAGGTAAATAGTAATAGTAAAGAGGTACATTGAATGATCAAAACACTCTAACAAAATTAGAAAAGAATAGAGAAAGAGAAGGTTGAATGAAGAGAAGAGATTTTTCTTTTTTGTTAAAATGTTCTAATCTCTAAATGCAGTCGGCTGTAAGAGAAAGACGTCCAAAATTTAATCTGTGGAACGTATCTTTCTTGTGAAAAAACGTCCATTGAATCTCTGAATACATTTTGAGTATAGCTCAACCTTCAAAAATAATAAGATCCCATTAATCCTAAAGAGAAGGGTGTACAACCAATGCATCCTCCCAATAGTCACCCAATAGTCACTTATGGAGCTGAAACATGGAACTTAACCAAGAGACAGACCCGTAAGCTGAGAACCATGCAACGTGCACATGAAAGAATAATGCTGGGCCTCACATGGAGAGACCACAAAACAGCACAGCACATCCGGGGAAAGACAAGAGTCAGGGACATCACAGAATCCATTGAAAATCTCAAATGACAGTGGGCTGGCCATGTTGCAAGAATGGCAGACAACCGATGGACACCACGACTCACGACATGGATCTCCCGGGATCACATGCGCAACGGAGACCGGCAGGATATTAGATGGAGAGACGAGCTAGACAAGTTCAGGAAGTACTGGCTCCGTGACGCCCATGATAGAGAAGTGTGGAAAATCCTGGGGAAATTATATGTTCAACGACGGACGCTAAAAGACTGATGATGATGATGATGATGATGATGATGTAGATGAATGAAAAGTTTGACGTATTTGTTGATAAGGCTCCACCTTTACATTACTGGTTACATGGACATAGTTCAAAATGAGGGAGTTTATTTTCGACCATTCCGTTACTTGAACTTTATGGTTAGGGTACGGGAATTCGGATTAGATTCGTCAGAAAAAATCGCTGTTTCTGAGAAAAAATAAAACGAAGGACAAAACGGAAAAAAACAACCAACTAACACCCTCAAAAACCACTGTTAATAGGGCATTCAATAAATTTAATAGTATATTTATAAAGAATTCGAAGTTGTAATCGGTGTATTTTATTCGAAGTGTATCGATAAGAAACCAAAAGGTGCAGATAAAAATGACTTTTGTCAGACAAAACTCCAAACCAGGAGTTGTTTTTGTTTTTCTATCATGATATGAACAACAAGAACAATCCTCAACAAATTTATTGGAACAAAACTTATCTGATATAACGACAAACAGATTGATAGTCGTGTCTCTCACTGATCTTACTTATGTGCTTAACTTATGATAGAAATACGCATGGACTTATTAGAATGTAATAAGTAAACAAATCTATAAAATTAATGCTTACCTGCAGGTGAGTCATCATCAGCTCTCTCACCGACTAAGTCAAACTGACTCGTCTTACATATCTGCTAATTGATCTTACAGATACGTAAGGGTTTATTGCAGTCTAATAATTAAATAAATCCGTATTAGAAAATATGTCTTTATTTTTCAATTTTTTACGTACAATACAGATGTGAAAGTAGAGGTTGGCCTTGCAGCAGCCAGGCTGGTATATTTATCTTTTAAATTTTAAAACTTGAGGTCACAGGTCTGCAGATATGATGGATGAGCCAAAAGAGTTTCCAAATAATGTCTGCCGCTGCAAATCAATTTCGTGCAATATATTAACAATGATATAAAAACATTCATTATTTGCCATACTTACATTTTTCTTGTTTTATTTATTCATTATATTATGTTAATTGTTAATAAAAAATTATAAGAAATGAATGTTTCTAAAACTGAATAATAAAGGTGATTATAGTGTAGATAATATACATTCATACATACATATATATGTACATATATATATATTTATATTTATATATCTATTTATCTATCTCTCTTTCTCTCTCTTTCTATATATATATATAAATATAAAACTGAATAACAAAGGTGATTATAATGTAGATAATATATAACTATATTTATCTATATATCTCTATCCATCTATCTATCTATCTATATATATATATATGTATTTATCTATCTATGTATCTATCTCTCCCTCTCTCTCTCTCTGTTTCTCTTTCTCTCTCTGTCTCTGTCTGTCTGTCTTTCTCTCTCTCTCTCGCTCTCTCTCTCTCTCTCTCTCTCTCTCTCTCTCTATATATATATATATATATATACACGAGTTACTCCTTGCAAGGTGTTCTATTCGTCGAAAGAGGCCAACGATTAATACGTTGTCGTTTATATAGCAATACGAATGCCTTATTACTAATACATTTTTACTCTCCTTCTCTACATCCACATGACTGGTCGTATCATTCACTTCGTAATGATGGAGTTTTTGATAAAATCCTAGCTCTTTAAAATTGGTTGGATTATACTGTTTTGATCAAAATAGTTCCCTTTAATTGTATAAGACTGAGTGAGGAGTAGTTGATTGGGAAGCTGGAAACAATCGGGGGAGTTCGTTTTCTGCTCAGTTACCAAACCCCGCCTTAACCGACGGGAAGAACTAGCATGTGCTTCAATATCTCCCTAGACTCACTTGCAGCTTCCCATTGCTATCTATCCTTGGTGAGAAAATACTAAGTTTTGATTCTATCATATAGTCTTAGTTGCTAGACTTTTCCTTTCATTGGCGGTTCTAAAATATCCGATGTATACTGTTTCAGATTTCCATTTATATTTCCACCAAAAAAAAACAAAAAAAAACACACCCTGTGGATGTGCTCTACCACAGTTTAGTCTATAAGATATGACTCCCAGCTATGTTATTTCATATAACTTTTCATATAACTCTGTGTTTCCCTAGGAGGATTAGAGAAGGATGACTAATTTTAAAGCAATTTAATTAGCACTTCGTATGGAACTGAAATATGGAACCTGACCTAAAGACTGACTCTTAAATTGAGAATCATGTAACGTGCACAAGAAAGATTCATACTCAACCATAGATGACGAGCCCACAAGATAGCACAGTATAGAGAGGAAAGATAGGCGTTAGAAATATCATAGAATCCATAAGAAATCTTAAATGGCAAAGGGCTGGTCATGCAAGAATGTAAGATAACTGATAGATATCCCAAAAGTCCGATCCCGACAAAATATAAGATGGCACGATGGACTTGATATGTTCAGAAAATACTGGCTCTGTGGCGCCCACGATAGAGAGGTCTTCCAAATCCTATCTAAGGTCAAAAGGGCTGCTGCTACTGATGATGATCATGATGGTGTTATTTTGCAATGAATTTTCCCTCAATTATCGCTATTAAGTCCTTCTCTTATTGTGACCTCTATTCAGCAATTTGCTTTCAGAATCAAAAGCTTTGATTTCAGTCTCGTAGGAATTTTATTTTCACTCTCCAAGACAGTTCTTACGATATATAAACACATGATGACAATATGATACAGCCTGTTTATTGGTTGAAAAAAAAATTCAACTTATTTTCAAATGATTTCGTTCATTTCTGTGTATCAGTATTTATCATTCATCAGAGCAATTCATTTTTCAATTTTCAATTTGTTATACAAAATTTCCAGTTCTATACTATAGCTGTTAGTGGTTGATATAACTCTATTCATCCCAAGTCAATAGCAAACACTCATTTTATTGATATTACTTTATATATATATGTGTGTGTGTGTGTGTGTGTGTGCGTGTGTGCGCGCGTGTGTGTGTGTGTGTGTGTGTGTGTGTGTGTTCCAATAGAAAAAACAAGGACTTTGATAAAAATAATAAATAACCTACACACATACTAACAGATAGAGGGAAAAAAACAATATCTTTCTTACTTGAAAATAAATTTTAAAATTATGGAGCAGTTATATCCATGGAGATTAATATGATTGGGAATGCCATAGCATTTTTTTATTCTTCTGAAAGAGGGCTATGGTAAAACAGCTGATGAACTCTATTATAAAGAATAACATCACAAACATAAATATGGAAACTAAATTACATGCACTAAGAACCTAGAAGTGTATAATGCAACAGTTATAACATGTTGGAATTGAATTGATCAGATTAAAAGTCGTGTGCGTGATACACACTGTCTTGGATACTCAGAGACTATATATAAAAAATGACTATGAAAATTGTTTCCATCAGCATTACAAGATGAAAAGTTTGCACACACACACACCCACACACACACACACACACATATATATATATATACATATATGTATAACGGAGGGAAGCTGTTTAATTGTTCTGTTGTGTTTTTGAATGAATCCAGTCTGCTAATGCGTTTCTTTGTTAAAACCGAAATAGGTTTGAATGAATCATTTGTCAGTTAAATTCTAACACTTAACAATAAATCCTGCCCTGTTTTTTTCCTTTATTGTACATAATTTGGAAGCTTTCAAATTATTCCTTTTAGTTCTTTTCCATCACATCTATCTATATTCATCTCTTTATCCCCCCTTCTCTCTCTCTCTTCCTCTTTTTCTTTCTCTTCCTCTCTCTCTCTCTCTCTCACGTGTGTGCATTATTTTGATGTAGAATCAGACAATATCAAAGTATTATGACGTTTAGGAAAATCTATTTCAATTTTTTCCCCCGACGTCATAATACTTTAATATGCATCCGAATAATACACTTACTGTAGACATGGTACACGAGGAAAACAATGAAAACGAAGTGAAACAGAACTGTTTCAATGTAAGGATTTATACGAGACATTGTATTGTAACTGCCACAGCAGAAGAAAATCAATGTCATACCTAACTCATGTTACACGGGCTTAGCATTGGGTTGCCATAAACAAAAAAATAGGAACTGTAAAGGGACAGATCTAAATCTTGAGTCCTCAAACTTGTCGAGTAGACAAGTAGAAAAAGCCTGGGGTATCTTGGGAGTACATTATTTAAATAAAAGAGGTCTTTGATAATGAAAGAGGTTAAGAACCACAGATCTAGACTGATCCTCACAGGCGCGTTGATAACATGATTGTACGTGGCTGATCAGCAGCGGTATTGACAAAGACAACTTCATATAATGAATTAAATACATTTATGGTTGCTATAGCTTCCAGTTCTTTCTGCTTTGAGTATATCTGGGGTAATTCATTCATACACTTCAAGTCAAAAACCCCAAAGTAAGACAAATAAACGTCTAGCTTGAGGAGCACCGGACCGAGTTAAGTCCATAAATGATATAAACAGACAGCTTTATATATATATATATATATATATATATATATATATATATATATATATATATATATATATATTCACACACACACACACACACACACACACACACACACGTATACATATACATATATATATATATATATATATATATATATATATATATATATATATATATATGTATATGATTACAGTTGCTTTATCCATGGTAATGGTGCTAAATATCATAGATTTTAAGATGGAGCACAAATAGATATTAACTCTTCACATCACTGTTAATATCTATCTATTGCCATATCTGTCTCTCTCTTTCGCTCTCTCTCTCTCTCTCTCTCTCTCTCTCTTTCTCTCTCTTCATATGTGTATACACACAAACATGTGCATGAGTGTGTGTTAGGATGAAATATCTCTACTTTAACCTGCATCTATGCTAGCATTATGATAAAATACGATTTATTTTACTTATATACACAATCCAAACACACACACTCATACATACACAAACACAGACACACACATATATATAAGTAAATAAATAGGAACAGATGTGAAAAACCCTGAGATAGATAGATAGATAGATAGATAGATAGATAGATAGATAGATAGATAGATAGATGGACAAGTTGATGCGAACAAACTGAGATAGATAGGTACATGCGCGCGCACATGCACACACGCACACACACGTATCCTCAAATCTTTGATTTTTTCATTGTTCCCCCTGTACTTTGTTATTATTGCATTATGTATATATTGCCTCTTGTTGGGATGATCAGATATTTACCTTCGGAGATTTCATATATATATATATATATATATATATATATATATATATATATATATATATATATAAAGAGAGAAAGAGAGAGAAAGATAGATAGATAGATAAATAGATTGATATATTGATAGATAGATGGAGAGGTAGACTGAAGGCAGATAGAAATGAATGAATAGTAATGGGCTGATTGAGATGGAGAGAGAGCGTATGATAGATAGATAGATAGATAGATTGAAAGGACTTGACTGATTTAAGTAAAAGCATCGATACTTACCGACATGGGCAAATCACTTGATTTAGTATGAGAGGGGCGGAAAGATATGGGATAATTCGAAACACGCACAAACACTCAATAAAAAAGTGAATATTTATTCTACGTTTTCTGATTTTGAAAGTAAAAGATGTCAGAAGAATGTTAAAAGTTCTGGCAAATACCGATTCTGATCAACAGAATGGAACCACGGAAAGATAAAAAACGTGTTAAGTGATATAAGGGGAAAATAAAAAAGAACAAGCTGAAAAGAGGTCTGGTTACTCATTCAGTAGAAACAATTACGTGAGTAACATAATTTGTCTGCATGCCATGTTGAGGATGATCTATTAGAGAAAAGTAGAAAGGGTGATCAATGGATGAATTACTTCTCTTGCTTATTGTTGGGCGGTGATCACTAAAAAAGCAAGACTTCTCAAAAAAGTGAACGTGAATGAGGGATCAAACTTCATGATCAATCTAGCAAAGTATATTGCTAATTGAATCCCCATTTAAAAACTAATGGAGGGGGGTAGAAAGATCCATTTGAAAACTGTAGAAACCTGTTTTGACAATTTAGGTGACAGTTTAGGTTGACAGTTTCTGAAATCGGAAACATTGCTGAGTAAAATATCAGAGAAACATAATTTGGACAGTGGGTTTAGGAATAGTTGCGATAAAAACAGGAATGACACTGATTATGACATTATAAAGGAAGAAAAAAAACTTCGGATAAAAAATGGAAGAAAAGACTTGCAACAAATTTGTCGAAATGCATCGCAAGGGTAGAATGAATCTGAAATGGATAAGTTCAGGATCCTTGTCAATCTTTGACTCATTCAGTCATCCATAAATGTAAAGCGTCGTCAGAGTGTCAGGATACAAGAAAATGCTAAAAGACTTAATGCATTGAGCGAATATCCTTGGGTCGGGGATGGGCTTTTTTTTTTCAGGAACCACCCTTTCCTTAATTCATTTCTGACAAATCTAACAGTCGTGATGTTTATGAGTCAACTGACGTGATTTTTTAGTGTTAGAGTACAAAAGAGTCGTCATCGATTTGATACACAGGCAAATAAAGATGATCAGTCTGAGATACATATATAGATCGATGGGTATTAACATATAGTTAAATAGATATGAATAGATAGATATAAACAAATAACAATATATGTATATATATATATATATGTATAAATTTATATCTATCTATCTATCTATCTATCTATCTAGATAGATAGATAGATAGATAGATAGATAGATAGATATAAACAGATAAGAATATATATATATATATGTATGTATATAAATTTATATCTATCTATCTATCTATCTATCTATCTATCTATATATATATATATATATATATATATATATATATATATATATATATAGATATATATATTCTAGAAAGTTTTACTGCTTTAAACACTAAATATAAGAAAGATATTTTTCTCAAAAAATTCAGTCAATTATTTCTAAATATCTGTAGATGAGATATACGTAATTCTTTCTAGTGGGTTTTATGATTCACACAAAATTAGATATTATATTATTATGTGTAATTTTTTTATTGTTGGGATTATCGGTTATTTACTATATATCCGTTTCGGGGATTTAAAAATAAAATACTTATATGAACATGGCTCACAGCTGTGTTGATCAAACACCACCTTCCCTTAAGCTATAATTGTAATATATACCTTTATTTTTTTTTTTTAGATCTGGACCGTAACACGTGTGGTTTATAAGTTTATACCGGATATCATCATAATAAATCGTACATAAATGTTATTTTAAGCTACGTATCATTCAGTCTTTTGGAATAAAGGGTTTGCTTTCATAGGATAATTTAAGGACGATGAAACAAAACAACAGGCATGACTCGTTTTTCATTTCACTTCTATTGAATGTTTACTCATGTAAAAATCAAATCTGTTATGTTAGTTTGTTTTTTTTAAATCTCAGACTACAAATTTAAACCAACTTAATCTGACACTCCAAGCTGAGTTTTGCACTGAAAGTTTCATTATATACTGTTCAATCTATATCAATAATGTTCATGGATTGAAATGAGATTATGTATATAGTCATGAATTGCGTTGAACTCTTATTCGAAGTGATCTCCCGTTATAACACAGTGGATGTATCATTCGGCCTAGACAACATGAATAGAATAGACAATCAAAGAAAATTGGGTAAATGTGGGTATCGAACATGCAACCGATAGGGTAGGCGCTTCAACTTAGCGTTGCTCATACGATTGAGCTGAAAAGCCGCTGCTAATGGATAGGCCCCAAAAACGGTTTCATCTCTAAATTCTCATTTCGCTCATTCACAGTTTATATCCGCGCTATTTGTTTATTTTAACGAGACGATTATGTTATTAAGAAATGGATATATGATCCGACCTAATGATCAGAAATCGTGTAATTGATATTGAAAGTTTCAATATTATATAACGCAATCTCAGATCATTCTTCGGGATCATATATCCATTTCTTAATAACACAGTACACATGCAAAAACATACACACCCACCCGAACAAACTGACACATACACTCACACACACACACACACACACACACACACACACACACATATATATACACACCTACTCTGTTCCTCTATGTATTAGGTTGTTGAAAAATTATTTGCAGTTTTCACCACGTTAATGCCGTACATTTCAGCTCGGAATTAAGATTGTCAATCGAAATGAGAATGTTCAGAATCATCGCATATTTGCCGACTAGAGAGAAGAGCCGTTTATTTTGGATGCATGAAAGTCTGGTGTCCTGGAACCAAGGAATTCTTCAAAGGTGTTTTGAGCTGCTGTTTGGTTACTCAAGACCTTCCTCTGCAGTGATAGACGGTCGGGGATCAGTCCTGTGATTGAGCTGGCTGAGGTCAGAGAGGGATCCGTTGAGTGAGCTGGCTAAGGTGGAGTTTTGTAGCCTAGTTTGTTCAATTCCTGCTGGATCATTCATTCGTACAACATGCAAGTATCTTCGCTTAGGGACATTCGTGCGGCGTGTTCAAAAGTTTGCTTACGACTCTTTTACGAAATAGGCGAAATACAAGAATATCATTTGGCGCTTGTTTTGTTCTAAGACTTCATAGAGGCAACAAACACCCTCATCCTGTACCCCCGACAACTCAAACATCTAACGACTAACATACCATAATCACCATTTGGAGATATGGATCCTCAGAGATCACATAAGAAACCGAGGCTGACATAACACAAGATGGAGAGATGAACTAGACAAATACAGGAAATATTGGCCCCACGACGCCCATGATAGAGAATTGTGGCGAATCCTAGGGAAGATCTATTTCCAACGACGGACGTTAAAATACTGATGATGATGATGATGATGATGATGATGGACGCTAATTTTGTTTTCTCCACACGTTATTTCGGCTTGAAAAAAGTTCTTATAGGAACGTTCAACTTTCGGACTTTCGGGGAAACATGTATGCGTGATGCTTACCGATAACAAATCATGTTTGCGAGCATAAAACCCAGGTCCCCCGTGAGGGAGTGCTGCTGCTGCTGCATTGCACCGGGGCCTGGGGAGCCGAACAGTGCCCGAGAAATTTATAGGGAGGCTGGAATATTTTGAGGGGATGCTCAGAAATGAAATAGGTTTATTCTATCATTTAATGATGAGCAGATACAGTAAAACTTACTACGGATTATAGCAGATGATATCAGGATGGCTAATGGACGAATACATCTCTGCAGTGTGAACGAGGTGGGTGCTGGGATAGTGCAATGGTTACCAAGTCTGTCTCACTCGCTGAAGGTCATTGGTTCGATGCCTGTAAACTCTTTTCAGGGACTAATTTCCGTGTGCCATTAGCAGCTAATTAAGCTATATTATTAGGGTGCAGATACACATTCGATGGACTTGCATCTTGTCAAAGAGCTGTTCATAAAAAACGAAACTTGCAGGTATTAAGTCCTGGTCTCAACCAGGCTTTAAACTTGCTGACAAATGCCACAGAAATCGTCCCCAATACTCCATTGAGGGTGCTCTTTGAGAGACGGGATGTGTGCCGCGGGAAGAGGCGAAAAATACTCTCAGAACTCCCGATCCTCAACTGATGACAAAACTAAATAAAAATCTATGTCAGACTACTAATCAAATTGATAAAGACTGTCATAAATAATGAAAAAAACAAACACTTTGACCTACACTGAGGGCCTCAAACCATATAAATCAATTATCGTGAATCGAGAGATCAAATCATGTAGATTTCCTACTTCAATATCAGACCAGGAAAGAAGCTGATACCTCATTCTATCTTGGGAGAAAGTACTAGAAACTGTCTCCAGAACTAGCAACATAGGTTTCTTTTCAGTTTTGAATTGGTCAGGCTGGCTAGATATGTATGTATCCTGCATACAGGCCGCACTAATTGAGCTATAGGGCTGGAAAATAGTGAGCTGAGTTGCTAGTTATACTCTACGAAAAAAACATTCTTGTTTTTGAAAATTCAACCACCTGGATAGATTTAAAGTAGAGAAGGGATCTAATTTTCAATGTGAGCTCATGCTAAAATTTTTACTTTGGTTTATGCCCGACAGCATTCTTTTATTTAAAAAAATCCGACCAAATTAGTGATCTTTGCTCAATTAAAGGCGAGAAAGGTAACTTATTCATTGCTAACGTCTTTTTGTGATTTTTTAAACTGATCATCCCCAATATGATATTCTCCCAAAGCTGACTATTGTGACTAATTAGACTCATTATGAATCTATCTATCTATCTATCTCTCTCTCTCTCTATCTCTCTCTCTCTCTCTCTCTCTCTCTCTCTCTATATATATATATATATATATATATATATATATTGATCAGTTCCGTTTCTCTCTATGACTCGTAATTTTTCTCTCGATTCTGGAAAATATTAACACCTAAATTATGTTTTAACGTGTCAGGAATAATGAGAAAGCGAAATAAAGTTGTACATTCATCATCGAGGAGTTTTCGTAAGTATGAAAACAGCAAGCAAAACTTTTAAACTGATCATTCTTGAACTACAAATAAGTTTGGTGTCTTCTTCCATAAATAAAAACTTCGATACACACCGGGGACCATAAATCAAATAAATTGATTATCCAGGATCAAAAAAAAGTGGAGAGCATGTTTTTCCCCACTTCCAAAACAAACCAGAATAGGTATATAATATTTTTCTATTCTGAGAAAACTATTCTGAAATGGTTGCTCACCGTTTGTTTGCAAGCCAATCGCTTTAGTATTTTTGCTTTACTATAAAAAGCGTATAAATATTGTTGCGTGATAGATTGTTGTTGTTATTTTATTATATTATATTTTGTATCCTTTTGTACACCGTCTACGGTCATCGCTTGATACACAATTTCCGTCCGCTCTACTTGGCGAAATCTTTTCATCCTTCTAGATCCTTAAACCTAAACTAATATCGGATTTATTCAATGTGAACGCTTTTGATTTATTGCTCTTGTAAGCGGAGACTATATATATATATATATATATATATATATATATATATATATATATATAGTATATGTGGTACAAATCAGGCTAGCAGTATAACATAATATAGTAATATATCAATAATATAAAGCAACTTCTGAAATGTAATGGATTTATTTCATGGAGTGCTCGATACATACAACTTTCTACCCTTGAAGTTAAGTTGTTTTAGAGTAGAGTTGGAAATAAATAGTAGAATGTGGATTCGCTACACAAACTAGCTCATGTTTCTGCCCTCTTAGGGTCTCATCATCGCCTGATGAGGTCCGAAAAGAGCAGAAACATGAGCTAGTTTGTCTATCATATATATATATATATATATATATATATATATATATATATATATATATATATATATATATATATATATATATATATATATTTATATATATATATATATATATATATATATATATATTTATATACATATATATATATATACCAAGATCATCATCATCATTAGCAGCAGCAGCAGCCATTAAAAGTCCACTATTAGGTAGAGACCTTTCTCATCTTCCATAACGAGCGTGATAGTGCTAGGCTCTGCACTGTCTTACCGGTGGTTATTTCTATCTTGTGTTTCTGTTCTGTGTTTGGTCTTTCTCTACTGCGTTTACAGTCACACAGGCATCAATAGGTTAAAGCTTTGTTCCATCTGTTGTC
>OY735232.1:24032359-24139859 GCA_963457665.1 Thysanoteuthis rhombus | reverse complement strand
ATTTTTTTCGAAACGTTTGAAATATTAAAATATTGAATGATGTGTCAGAATCCATGTATTGGTTTCTTTCCAGTTTATAGACCTGAGTTTGAACGATATGAAACAATTTGTGAGTTTAATCAGCAATTTTGGAATTTAAGGGGTCTGTCAAGAAAGTATACAGACGTTGTGAATATATCGAAAACCCGTTGCGTGGCTCTGGTGTAACTTGACAACCAAACAGGAAGGACCTTACTTTGCATTCATATTCAGGAACCCTTCTGTGAGGATACTCAATCAGAAGGGAGACACCATTGAATAAAATTGTATATTATATGACTATCAAATTCACGATAATCCAACGAGTCTTCTGTCGCGTCTCACGGACAATGTATGACAAAGTCAAGAGTCAATTCCTTCACTAAGCAAAGGAAGCACCGGAGGACGTACTCAAGTATGAAAAAATGGAATCACTTGCGTTCCATTGGAAGCTGAAAATGGGTCCGTCCGATCAACATGGAATCTCGAGTTTTGCACGCATCATAGTGAAAAAGGTTGATCATGTTTGTATATCTGCCACCATTTCTTCTATCCGGTATTTCTTCCATAGTTAGCTAATCTTGCAGATGATCGTAGGTTCGATCGCTACTGGCGGTACCACACGAATTCTTTGGGCAAGACTAACTAAAGCTAAGTAAATATCTCAGACGTCGCACCGAATAGCAATGCTTAACAAATTTGTGTCGGAGGCCATTACTATTCTAGAATGTCTAATAACCATTGGGTGATCAGGACATATGATCTTCAAGTCGAATCTACCTACATAATGTACGGTGTGACTTTTTCTGTTTGTTTCTTTGTACGTAACAATGAATTTTCATTTGAATGGGACAATTTTGTTGATAGAAATTCCTATTCACCATTTGGAAGAATGGACTCTTCCACTTAAACGAATTCATTCGAGAACATCCGAGATGGAATTGATGAGGCGTAAACATTTCTTTTCACGATTACAAGCGTTGAATAAGTATACTATTAAATCTGAATAAGAGTATAAGAATGTTAGAAAAACGATTCAACTGTGCAGAGAAACGGGTGATTATTTTTAGCGAATGCATTACGGCCTCAAGAGAATATATATATATATATATATATATATATATATATATATATATATATATATATATATATATATTGCGAGAGAGAGAGAGAGAGAGAGAGGGAGAGAGAGAAGGAGAGAAGGAGAGTGAGAGATTCTTTTGATAATAAATCATTTGATACGATTCAAATATAGCCATGATCTTTTTCACGGGAAATAGTGAATAATAAACGAAACCATATTATTGTATAGAATATAAACATGACTTACTGTTACCAGTATTCAGTAAGCCACTGAATTTCTGCACAAGCCAGAGTTTGATCACCCGACTAGGCAAATTGCCAGAATTTTCTCTTCCTACCGAACCCAAACCGCTCATTTTTCAACAACCATCCCACCACCTCACTTCCATCGAATGCAGACGACTCTGTAAAAATGGCCGGCCGTGCCGTTCGGAGCTCTTCATTAGTGGAGTTAACTTTACTTAAGATGATAACGAAGTCTGTTGTTCGCTGCTCAATCTATTCAATTGATATAATCTCATCAGGGACAAATCAGTCAGTCAAGCAGGCTTTTCAGTCAGTTGGGCCACAAGTGTTTGTTTCCTCGATTTACACGTTTCCCCGCCTCCCTTGCTTGTCTTTTCGTTCTTCACGTTTCTCTATGCGTGTTTGTACGCTTATATAAGGTTGCATCGAAAGTTCTGAAGGATAATACAATCTTTTGGGAAACATTAATATAGTGGCAGTTAAAAATACACATGATGCTTAATAAAATGCCAGAATAAAATTGTTAGAGTCCTATATTTAGACTATGGTTAATCTATGCTACTCAAAGTTGTTCGCCAAAAGAATAACAGTGGCAGAACTTGAATCATGTTGGTACTTGTTTTTAAGACAGATTGTGAACTATGATTATGAACGTAAATCAAATGAGCCCAGAAAACTGGATAATGTTGATCTTTAGAATTCCAACTCTCTGAGACTTTATGAATGTCTAATATTTTGAAAATATTACTCATGTTTACTTTTGACCGAATACTGGTCTTGATAATCCGAGCTTTTTTTTTGTTTCTGTTCAAAAATATTACTGAGTTCCGTTGATGAAGGTATTGCTGATTCTTGGCGATATAACACCGGAACATGCCAAACGAGAAACTCAATCGAGGGCTGGTTTCACCAGTCTCGAGAGCTGAAAATTCAATGTTTCATTGATTTGAGACTACTGAGAGACTGGCTCAGAAAATGAAAACCTATACATGAGTACCAGCCCAATAACGTACGCTCTCATTGGCTTTCGATAACTTTATCGGATATAACAAGTCTTTTCAGAAACCATGGTCTGTAAGACTACTTTGTTATTACTCCACAGTAAAGTTCACTCATTGTTTAATAAGCTTAGTGTAGTTTGGCACCATCGTTGGGCAATCATTGAATACAGAACTCGCTAAAGTAAAACCTTTTTCTCAAAAGATTAGCTTCTTAATCATTATTTTATATCTCGGTGTCAAAGTATTTTCTGGGCTTAGCGTGGTTTGTTACAAGACTTCAGTTATACTAAACTGAGTGAAGCTTGTGCCCACAAGAGTAGCAATGATCTGCACTGATATATTGCTTATCATCACTCTGCAGAGACGTAGTCTGAATACATTTACACTACCGATTTTCTGGCAATCGATTGTTCTGCACCCGTTTCAATCCAAACAGCTGGTTTTTTTTTGCGGCTCTCACATAAGTCAAAGCATATTGCTTTGATGATGTGCCCAAGACGATAAGCAAGAAAAATGTTTCAAAGATGTAGGAGAGAAGCTATAAATTCTCCAACTTCAAGTTACAAGGATATTACCCTTTAAAAACCACAATTCTATGATTCAACTGCCAATAGTGAAATCACTGGTGTCCTTGAGAGTCATCCTCTTACAAATCCTTTATCATTCAATGTATAGTGTAATGAAAATTCGTACATTTAGACAAATTAGGACTGTCAATTAGGAATATAAGTACAATATCGTATTTGTTTAATTGATATACTAGTTTAATTAAATTTATCTAACTACTTATATAATTTATATTGATATATTGTATTTAACCATCTAATTCATATTCAAAATTTGTTTAAGTTTTAACTGTCCTATGGCTTTAAGGATAAAGGATTTGCATAATCAGCAGGCAAGGTGTATATTATCAAATTATTATAACTCAGTCCTGTTACAAGGCCAGAATTAGGAGGCACCCTACGAGGGTCGATCCATCTTTTGCAATAATTGTTCGATGATAGTTTCCAGGATTAGCTTACAAATCATTGCACCTTGTCGAGGTGGCCGAACATTTACTAAGCTTTGGCTCGGTCTGGCATAAAACTGCAGTTGTGGGACAGCAAGTTGGGCTCAACCACATTAAAACATCAATATCCTGTGAGAGTCGCTTGTAAACTATCATTGAAGGCTTAGGTTTGCATATCATTTAATAAACTTAGTTTAGTCTGTCACATATATCAAATTTGTTCAGGTTTTCAACTGTCTCCTTATTACAAGGATATAGAATGTTCCTACTTAGCTGGCAGAATGTGTATTATTAAATTATTATTACGTGACCTCTATTAGCCTGGTAAAATGAATAACATGGTACGTTTGTGGACCCCAAAGGGCCGAGAAATTTGTGCTGCACCTCGGTGCTTTACTTAATTTCATATGGGGATATATTTCTATTTAGGGCATGCAGAGGAGATCTCGTTGCAGTAGCTTTCATGTGCGAGACCAACCTGTAAACCATCGCCTTTTAGATATATCCAAACCTAACTTGATATTATACAATCCAAGAGAAATGGGATAATAACGACAATTGTGAACAAGACTCACCTTGTTATACATCACCCTGCACCTTGCATTTGACTATGCATTGTTGTATATTTGTTAAAATAATTAAATTCCAACTCGTGAATTTACTCTCCTACTTTCTCGTATCAAATCTTGAACGTTTACTTTAACGAGAAATAACAAGAAAATAAATTAAAAGAATGATACATTGTAAATTAAAAAAAAAAAAATCTTCGGACAAAATCGAATTTTAAACCGTCACGACGGAATTTAAAATGATAGCTCGACTTGCCAGGTCTTATACGGCTTCATCCAATACTTTATAATTACATGAAATGAAACCGAGGAAAGGATTTGGTGTTGAAAATTTGAAGTAAATACAAACCGCAGAGAAGCCGTTCAGTTTGTCAGTGTGTAAATGCATTTTTCTGTTACAAAAAAAAAATTATCTCGAAAGACTTCATTGTAAAATTACATTGCACCATGTCGAGACGCTTAAATATTTACTAAGATAAGTTCACTTTAATATGAGACTACTCACTATAATAGAAATGGTTTTCGAGATTTACCAAGCTTAGCTTAGTCTAGCACAAAGCCAAATTTTTACCGTGATAATTGTTCTCAAACTGTACCTACTAACCATCACATCGTTGTACCTAAATAATTCACTAAGCTTAGTCTGGCACTGGAAGGTGGTTATGGGACATCGAATGATACTCGGAACCATTTTAGCAGCCAAGGTTTGTGATACCAGCTTGCTGATCCCAGTTAGATTTATATATCATTCACTAATCCTAGTTCAGTCTGATGCAAGAACACAAGTGTGGTGTAACCAGTGAGAATCAAACTTTATACACTAATAATTGTTGTCAAAGCTAGTCTACGAACCATTACACCATAATGGGGCATACTAAAAAATTCATCAAATTTAACTAAGCTTGACACCAGCCTGCAGTTGTGGAACACCGAATGAGATTCGAACCCATTACAGTCTCCATTTTCAGCGGGACTAGCTTGCTAAATACTATTCTATCGTGCAATTCACTTGTTATTTACTATGATTAGCTTAGTTTTGTATAAAACTGTAAATGAGGGACACCCAGTGAGATTCATATCATCGAAAGCAAGCATTCCCCGTCGAGAAACATAGTTGCCTTCCTTCGTCTGAGAGGACAAGATATTTGCATGTTTATTAAGAGCCACTTCCTTGGAGAGACACTTCGATTTGAAAGAAAGACCGGAATACAAAATGGCGCCTGAATTAAAATGGCTGGTTTATTTAAATCTCTGCAGAGAACGTACCCAAATAAATTAAGGCGTGAGTTGCCGGTTTCAAGTGTTGTAATATATCAAGCGAACGATCGAACACCCATTTGTAATTATCCCATTTTACTGGCCGTAATGTGTAATTAATGTAATCTGGTAAATGAACTTTATAGTCTCTTTTGTGAAATGCCTTTCTAATCACTGCTGGTCCAGACCTATTAACGACCAGGCCAGAATGGCCAAAGGTGGGCAGTAAGCCAGTTGGTTTGTGCCTACGATTGGAGGGAGCCAACTATACGTGGTTGATACAAAGGGGTACTCTTTGACAGAGAAAATTAATATCGTAAAAATGGGCAAAAAATATTCTTCCTTAAGAAGGTTCACAAATATTGAATCCAGATAAAATGTAAATAAATGAATATCGATAAGTTGGGCGGAATTTACTAATGTTCCAGCTATATCATTCATCAAATTCCAGGAAATTTTGGTTCTAACAGCAGATAAAAGCTATCACTTAGAGGCGTTTCAGTATATGTCGATAAAAGGACACGCTATTATACACCAGATTTATTGTTTCAAATGTGTCTTGCACTGGATACAAAAATACTTAATGAGCACTTTGAAATAGGGTGTACACTTCCATCTTGCCAAGAATTTTACTAGTTTTTCATTGGCCTGTTGATGGCATGCGTATAATGCACTTACCGGTATATTCTTAGTTTCTGAACATAATATTGAGGTAACTCCTGATATCCTAAAAATTGATAGAGGATTATCTCCACTTTGAGAGAAAAACACATTGTTATTGCTTTGAATGGATCAAAATGCTAATTTGTTTTTGTGTGCCACCTTTAATTTAGAGTGGGCAGGGGCGAGGAAAGTAGAAGGTTTGCAGAAGAATACAAATATTTTTATCTATTTCAGTTGTGTGCCATTTTCAACAGCGATTGGTCGAATGTATTAAACATTGAAGGTTTATATGAAAATGAAGTTGTTTTTATGGTGTTCTGGTTTAAAAAGGGAGATAATCCTGAGTTGATTGAGGGCTAATAAGAGTTGTCTTACACACTGAGACGAATAATCCACCCAGTCGGCTTTATAATACTGATCATAGATCTTGACAAATAGCCGAATTGTCTGATCAATTCACCTCGATCCTTTGCTAATGAATAAAGCTTACATATTCAAACTGAAAACCATGCAACGGACAAATGAGAGAATCATGCTCAAACTAACATAGAGGATCATAAGACAGCACAGTATATTAGAGAGAAGACAGGAACCAAGGATATCATACAAACTGTTAGAAAACTCAAATGGCAATGGGATGGACATGTTGCAAGAATGGCAGATAACTACTCACAGCTGTCGTAGTTGATGGTTTAATTTATTTGATGGATAATAAATCAAGTAGACGTGCAGTTGTACAACTGCATACCTCAAGCGTCGCTCAGCTACTTAAAAAATATTTCCTGACAGATCCTCCCATTCTGGAGCATTTGATACAACTGCTCAACTGGGTTCTTATGTGAGCATGTATTTCGTGAGTAGCATATGACCTTCTCGTACCCAAACTCAATCATATTGTGTCTATAATTTTTTTAACTATGGCGTAGAATGAATCGCCGGAAATTGGACCATCGTCAGGTAAACGTGAATAGCTACGAAAACAAAAACAAAGGAAAATGGTCAAGATTTGAATAAGAGGATTTTTTAGATATGATTTCCGGCTTTATCATTTTATCCAAATCTTACCGCCCCGCCAACAAAACTGACATGAAACATTGGATTGTGTTATAACATACACAAAAATAAATGAAACATAAGTTTCTTCAGTTTTCAAGATTTCAGTCTGGCTGGCTATGTATGTATCACACACACAGGCAACATCAACGGAGCCTTTTGGGGTTGAAATAAAAAAATTTCCTTCGGACTGTGTTTTGTTTCAAACCACTTTTGAATCAGTTTTAATGGTGGTAGATCACTTTACCATGTAAGTTTATGCTGAATTGATTCCTTAGTTTCTGTCCGGCAGTATTCATGCTTGCATTTTTTCTTATTCAGTTTAAAAATCACTGTCCAACAAAAGGCAACAAAATTACCTTATCCATTGATCACCCTGTTTTCTTAATTTTTCAAATTGATCACGCTCAACACAACATGGCTGCCAAAAGACTATGGTCAGAAGATGGTTTCTCTTGGGTGACTACCCAAGGCTGTTGGATTATATCCAGGAACCAGAAGATGTATTTTTCCAAGATCTAAAGAAAAAATAGTATCGATGAAATTAAAAAAAAAAAAAAAAAAAAAATATATATATATATATATATATATATATATATATATATATATATATATATATATATATATGTGTGTGTATATACATTAATTTGGAGAACCAGACCAGTTTTTGAGAAACAGACTCCAAAAACATTTTTGAAGTGAGTGGGATGTTTACTTTGAATATTGGGCTAGCATTTTTTTTTAAATTTTGATGATCGTAAAAAAAATCAGTCCATTTTTTTCAGTTCGATAAGTAATATTTGTTATTTTTTATTTATTTCATCATTTGTCTTATTCAGTATTATTTTCAAAATGTTTGTAATGAACAAAGTTGGTCTTTCAGAGGTCAGTTCTTTGTTTATTTCTTATTTTGTAAAAAAAAAAAAATAATGTAGGAATGACCTAATTACTAATCAAGGCGAGTAATGTATTTTTTGTTAGTTTGCAATTCTTAATTTTTTTGTTGAGGTTTATTTTTTACGTGATCAAACATATATAAAAAACAACGATGTCAAATTGAATTAAGGGAATCGACTTCAGTAGAAATTCGTTGAAATATTATCATTTCATATTAATCCATATATTGATATATAGTTTGAAGGCTTACTGACAAATTCAATCGCAGGATTTCAATTGATCATTCATGCAGTCGAAAATATATAAAAACAGTAAATTAAAGTCATCGAATTTGGGAAAAATTCATAGAAATATTTTCATTTTATATTAATCCATAAGTTGATGTATATTTTAAACAGTTTTCTTGCTAATTTCATGCCGTGATTTTAAATTAAACTAGCGAAATATTCCACGTCGAGGTTTATTTACGCATTTGGATGTAAATAAAAACCAAAAATAGAAAGTTAAACTGATCAAAATTCGTTAAATCAAATTCAAATAAATTATTACATAAAACATTTCCCCTTTACAGATTGAACGGGTTTAAATGAATCTGGGCTCAGATTTTTTAAAAATTTCTTTATTCTTATTTAATTTTTGAGAAAAATTACTATTTTTAGGAGTAGCTTTAAACAATTGAATCTGAAGTGTGTGATTAAAAATCTGTGTGCAACGTAAAGCTGGTCCCTGACTTTTAGACATTGTCCATGATACCCTACATCCAATTGAAAAAAATCTCCAAAATTAGACCCTGACTTTCTCAGTGCAAACATAAATGCCTTTTTGCAAATGCAAGATAGACATATGCACTTTGATTACTGCGTTTTAATTCGTTTTAAATCTCTCTATACTGTTCAAAACTACACTTTTTAGGATCATATCATAATTCAATGTAATTCATTCAAGTTTATACTTACTTGAAATTTTACAGCAGTACCTTGACTC
This sequence comes from Thysanoteuthis rhombus, assembly GCA_963457665.1. Lineage (NCBI taxonomy): Eukaryota > Metazoa > Mollusca > Cephalopoda > Oegopsida > Thysanoteuthidae > Thysanoteuthis > Thysanoteuthis major. The sequence continues at coordinate 24,131,076 of OY735232.1, read as the reverse complement.
TACTGACCCTAATTAAAAAACCCAAACCAACACCAACCCTAATCCTAGCACTAAAATCAATCTCAACCCAACACTTACCTAAAACTAACCCTAATTCTAACCATAACCCTGATCCCAATCCTGAACCTGTCTCACTGTAAAGTCTCACGGATTCTTCTGCTGGACATCACGACTCACAACGTGGATCCCAAGAGATCAGGTGCAGGGCTGTTACCGACAGAAACAAAGATGGTGTGACGAGCTAGATAAATTAAGAAAGTACTGGATCTGCAATAGCCATGATAGAGAGGTCGGGCGTATCTCGGTGGAGTTCTATGTCCAATAACAGACGCTAACCACTCACTCTATAACAGCTATCTTTGATATTTGCCTTAAATGTTCTCATCTCTGGCTGAATTTCAGACTCTTATACTAACTAGGAATATTCAAGTAATAGAAGAACGTTGGGATTTTGCAAGTTTGTCTCTTGAACTTTGAAATGGAAACTGTCCAACGATTACCCAATCATCAGCATCCGATAAGGTGGAAGTATCTCCCACATCATGTTTAGAAAGGTCCTTGATTAACTGATTTTCAATGACCAAACTCAAGAAGAGAGACGATCACGTGTCATTTTTTTTATCCAGACGGACAATATCATAATCATCAGTGTCCTAATGTCTGTTTTCGGACATAAACTTTCCTCAAGATTCGACACACTTCTCTATCGTGGGTCTTGCGGAGCCAGTAATTCATGAATTTGTCTAGTTCATCTCTCCACCTACTATTCTACCGGCCTCAGTTGCACATGTGATCTCGGGTGATCCATGTCATTAATCATGATGTCCATCGGTTGTCTGCCATTCTTGCAACATGGCAATCCAACAGCCATTTGACTTTTTCAATAGATTCTATGATGTCTCTGACTCCTGTCTTCTTCCGGGCATATTGTGCTGTCTTGTAGTCTCTCGAAGTGAGGTTGAGCATAATTCTTTCATGAGCACGTTGCATGGTTCTCAGTTTGTAGGTCTGTCTCTTGGTTTTATTTCATGTTTCTGCTCGATAGGTGACTATCAGTAGGATGCATTGGTTGCATTCATTTTGAAAAGACGCCTCTACTCAACCAATTTTACCCAGCAGCTGACTTCTGCTAATGTCTTCAGCCTCACACAATTGAATTTTCACATGCAGTCACATCATGTCAAGTGAATGCATTTCGCCCACAAAAGCCTCTCTTAACACATTTCCGGTGTCCTTCTCTGCGAAAGTCTTTCATCATCATCGCCACAGCTCTCTATCATGGGCGTCACTGAGCCAATACTTTCTGACTTTGTCTAGTTTGTCTCTCAATCTTGTATTCTACCAGCTTCGGTTGCGCATGTGATCTCTAGGGATCCATATCGCGAGTCGTGGTGTCCAGATGAAGAATACACGAGACTTGACTTCGTCATGATGTTCATCGGTTGTCAGCCATTCTTTCATATATCATCAAACAATCACCCTATTTGAAACTTATCGTCGAGTATGTATAAATATATATTACACACACACGGATACACGCACACACACACACACGCACACACACACACACACACACATATATATATATATTAGGAAATAGATACATAATACGACGGATTATTAAGAAATGTGTTATATTATTTGAAATTCAATTTGAAACGACCTACCGTTGTAACACGAAGAATGGGTCTCTCGGCGTAAATAAAACGAGCAATTAAAGAAAAATGGGGTTACTGCATATCTCTCTCTCTATATATATATATAAATATATATATATATATATATATATATATATATATATATGTGTGTGTGTGTGTGTGTATATATATATATATATATATATATATTGATATATCATAAGTCTGTTTGGATTGTTTACATTGAACGAGTGTATAGGGCTCAGTTCGGCATGCTAAGCTTATATTCCATTAGGTGTTTATGTGGGTCAACTTTCCCTATGTGAAAATTCTCATCCTTCACCGGTTCCTGATCATAAACAAGTGGTAATGTCTACGATTTTCCTTCTTCATAATAGAACATTATTCGTATGAATGTGAGGAATTACAAATTTCTGATTTCTTTTCGACACAAGTCTATCTTAAAAAAATCAACGAAAGGAATTTTGTCATATTCATAATGTTTAGACTGCAGATAATCTTTGTATAAATATAAAAATATATTGTATATTAAATATGAAGGTGGGTATCGTGTGGCTTGTAAGGAATAATCATGCCCAATTTATACCCTCCACACCAATCGCTGCATTAATCAAAAATTGTTCAATGATTTTTTTGATTTTTCGTTTCGTGAAATGAAATTCATTTTTCTCTTCCCGTGGTGGTATCTTCAAGGAATCAAACATGTTAATATTTTGGCTACTGCCACCATGATAATCATCAAATAAATCCAGTTTTTACTAATTTAACAGTATTTTTTGCATGAAAAGTGTCTTAATCTTTTAGTTTTACAGACCTGACGTCCATCGACTTGCAATGGAGGCTATTTTCTTATTTAAATGAATGGATCTCTATCCATGCCCAAGCTTTGCTTTTTTCCATTCTCTCGCTTGGATAAATAAGAATTTGAATTAGACTAAAAGCCTATTCCGCTTCGCTTGGACCGGTAAGTTATAATGTTTATCATATATCATTTCCTAGTGTAATCACCGTTCTGTTTCTTTTCTTTAAATAATTGATACATTTCTTTTCTGTTCTGAATCATATGCTGTTTACAGAAATGAAAAAAAAAAAGATTCAAATAAGACTTAGTCAACCATTTTAATTTCATTTATGATTTATTTCATTTCAGACTGCGGAAGTAATGAACGACCAAAGATCTTTATATTTGTCGTTATGAACGACATTTTTGTCAAATTTTGTTAGTTAACTTCAGCAGAGTCGGACACTAAGCCAGATATTTGGTATATGCGATTATCGTACTAACAACCGAACTGCAAGAAGCGTCCCATATATATATATATATATATATATATATATATATATATATATATATATCATTCCTTTTTTTCGGAAATCCATCTTCCATTGTAAAGTGTTCAATTGGGCTACTCGCATACGGGAAATGCCGATATTAACCTTGCTTTATTTAGTGTGAATGTGATTATGCTATCTGTATCTTCTTACCTAGTAATACCTATTATCCTCGAAACAATTTCTCAACGCCGGTACCCTTAACCTCAACTTCAATTAGTGATAGCCGAACGAAGACAAGTTTACCTTCTCTTTTACACATCGTAAAACCTACCTTACTCTCTGTACACATTCAAATGTGCACGCTCACACAAAAACGAACATATGTGAACACATTCATTTATAAACTTATATATATATATGTATATACATGTATATACTGTCACAACTTTTGGCCAGGGTATTTCAGATAACATTAACAGACTGATAAAATTGAGTAATGGATTGAAACAATTGTGATCACAGTTATTCATGTTATCAATATTCGTCGATATAATTAACTTTTCATATGGACTTGAGGAGACAGTCACTCAGTCCCCAGCGATGACCACCTGACATCTGATGTGAACATGCAGACGCATAAATAATCCCCTTATAATTCATCAAAAATCTGTCCGACAGTCTGTATGTACTCGCCAATCGCCAAAACTATTCGACATAAGCCCATGAAATTTTCTGTGGATAGGGATATGAGCCAAGTTAATTTTTGACCACCCAAAATTTGTTTTTTTTAGAGTAGTTAGATTCAGGGAAGAGGTCGATTTACACGATAATTCAACATGTTGAAATGATCACTCACTTTTGAATGATACAATAAAAGAACATTTATTATTCTTTTCTCAACTTAATTCTCGAAGTGAAAACGTGACGTAAAGTTGTTCTCTTCATTTAAGACAGAGCTTAGATATTTTTTCACCTACCTCATATTTCCCTGTCTATCAGTTGTACAGGAATATATTGAATAGTGCAGTTTTGATTAGTGTGTGTTTAGATGTAATACGTGTAAAGTATCGCCGTACAGTTCATCACTTGAATATTCTTCATTGATGAATCTTTTTTTCCACGAACGTGAAATTTCGGAATCGGAGCTGACGTAGATATTATAGAGGGAACTTTTATTTCCCACTTTTAGGAGCTGACATCGATAACTTCCATCTTTCACTTCTAGGATTCAAAATATGGGCAGATTCTTGCTTCACTTCCAGGGTTCAAAATCTAGGGGGCATTTGCTTTTCACCTTCAAGAGTCAGAATCCAGAGAAAGTTTATTTCATTGCTGATACGGGTCGAAATCAGGGGACTTCTATTTCAGTTTAAGGTGTCGAAATTGAAGGAGGATTTCCTTACCATTTTAAGGAATCATAATCGATGGGGGATGATTTCTTTCACTTTGAGAGGTCAAAATTGAAGCAATTTTTTTTCTATTAAGGGGAAGATTTTCTCAATCATAGGGTCAAAATTAACTTGAAGCTTTTCTTCATCTAAGGAACATAAAAGAGGGGCTACTTTTTCCTACTCTGATGGATCAAGTGCATGGGAGAAATTTTTTCCCTTTTTTGAGAATCTTTTTTCATCATCCTTTTTCACTTCTAAGAGACAAAATCCGTGGAAAACTTTTTTTCACTTCCAAGTCAGAATCAAACAGAACTCTTTTCGATTTTCAGGGGACACAATCGAGTGAGATTATTGTTTCCTCCTTTTTAAGAGTCAAAATTGAAAGGAGCGTTCATTTTCACTTATAAATATCAAATCGAAGGGAAGATTTGTTTCCACTTTTGGGGGTCAAAATCGATAGAAATTTTTTTCTGATTATCGGGGAAAATTCAGAGACGAAATTGCATTTTTGACTTTTAGGAGTCGAAATCAGATGGAAACTGGATTTTTCATTCTGAAGGGTTGAAAATGGGATTTTTTCTCTTATTTTAGGTGTCGGAATCGAGAACCAACTTTTCTTTCAACTTTTAGGGGTCTAAATCGAGAGGAATATTTTTTTTTCACTCTTAGAGGTAAAAAATAAATGGGGATTTTTATCAACTTTGGGGAACATAATCGAGGGGGAAATTTTTTTCACTTCATTGATCAAATGCAATGGAGAATTTCCCCCCTTTTACCATCACACCCCCCACCTTTTTTTCTGAAATTAGTCTCACGTTTTTTAACATTGGATCACCTTTTTCCGACATTAAGCCCTCTTTTCTTTACATTATATCCACCCAATGGACAGCCCCTCTTTTTTTTACTTTTTGCCCCCTTGCTTAACATCAACCCATCTTCTTATCAAATACTCGCTTTTTTAACATTAGTTTTTCTTTCGTAGCATTACGCCCCTTATTTTCAACATTATACCTCCCCTCTTCAGGCTTTTACCTTTCTCAACCCTGAGCCCCTCTCTCTTTACGTTAGCCCCATATTTTCACTTTTCTTATTTAGCCCCATTTTTCTAACATTAACGGCCCCTTCATTAACTTTATCCCAAGTATAACACCTTATTTTATAACATTTTCCAGCACTCACCTCCTTTTTTTCATTAGCCCATCCTTTTCTTTTACATTACGCTCCTCTTTATAAATTATTGTTTGGACAGCAACTTATTCCACCCATTAGGGCAGGAATTTAATTTAATGATAATAATGATTCATAATAATTATTATATTTTGATTCTTCTTGAATAAACTGTTTTTGGACCACTGATTCTGATACCAATAACCGTTTGATAACGTTATTCATGATTATAATATCATGTGTGTGCGGGTGTGGGTATATCGTCCGTCTCCTCTCTTATCTCTCTGACAATACAGTTTAAAAATAACAATTAGATAGAAAGGTGGGAAAGAAAATTGATCTGAACGCCGATGCCCGACTCCCAGGTTGACAATATCGGAAGTCACTTGTCAGGAAGACATTACGGAACGTTGGTTTTAGTAGGCCGGTCACGTTCCGAAGTACTGAGCCGGTTGAAATTGTGGATTTGAGAGATTCTATATCGGGTTTGGGCGTCATTTAGAAGTGAAGAGCTCGTCGATTTTGGTCGGTGAGCGCTAAAGTTGTAAATGAAATTGAAATAGAAAATAGAATTAAAGTGTGGACACGAATAATATACTTGTCGTCCGCCTGTCATTCTTTCCTTCTTCGCTGATCTACCCTCAATCGATAATTCCGGGTATGTTTCCGGCATTGTCTGATGCTTTAATGGGGATGGATTAGGAAAGAGTAAAAAGGGGAAGGAGAGTTCATGTTACGGAAGGATAAGGAAGAATAATGTTGTCAGAGAGAGAGAGAGAGAGAGAGAGAGGATGCCGTTGTAGGAAAGAGAAATACAGGGAAGGAGAAAGGAAAAGAGAAAAAAGATTGAAATGTCGCAAGAATGAATGGATGACAGGAAAAGAGGAAAAAACTACGTACCAAAGAAGGTAAAAAGAATAAGACTGGATGAAGCTGGGGATATTTGAAAAAAGAAAAGGAAGAAAAAAGTAAAGAAAAAGGGGAGAGAGAGAGAGAGAGAGAAAAGGGAGAGAAAAGATAGGATAATATGAGAGAGTGAAACAGAAGGAGCAATACGGTCAACGAACACATACAATGAAAAAAAAAAGAGACAAAGGAGATAGAAAGGAAGAGCAAGAGGGAAAGAAAGAGCACATGACTCAGTGATGTGTATATGTACGTGCATGTGAGAGAGAGAGAGAGAGAGAAAGTGAGGGGAGGAAAGAGGAAATGACTGAATGAAAGGGAAAAATGGACAAATAAGATCGAACCTAACTGCAAAGAGAGAAAGAAACAGAAAATGGGAGAAAAGAGAAAAGAGAGAGAAAGGGAAAGATTATGAAAGGGTGTGTGTGAGAAAGAGAAAGAGAGAGAGAGAGAGATGAAAAAAGGGACAACAAATTAGGAACGCAGACGAACAATTAAAAAGAGAGTGATGGAAGACAGCGGGGAAAGGTTCATGAAAAGAATATAACATAATTCAAAGACACTTTCAAGATTTCCGTGACTTTGGGTAAAATATGTTGCTGGGGACTTTCAAATCAGCCTAATATATCAATGAAACACAAAAAACTATAGTATCTTCCGTTTATTGCCCCCCTCCCATGATTCACTTTGTATAAATGTTTGTCACACCAATTACAAATCAAATTCTACGTTCATATATATATATATATATATATATATATATATATATATAACAGCAACCTATTTATCTATCTATGTTTATATATCTATCAGTCTGTGGATATTTATCTTGGCTTGGTCTATACCTATCTATTTATTTATCTTCAGTGAAAGTGTATATATATTTTGGTCTGGCTATCTATCTATGGCTCTATCAATCTTACCAACGTTAATATCTATCTATTCTGGTCTGGTCTTATCTATCCATCTGCCACCCCATACCTTTCTAGGGGGAAAATCCCCTAATTAACCAATTGTTAAGCGGCAACATGTCGAGAATTGCCAAGCTCCCTACTTCAGTCCAGCATTGGCACCATTATGAGCGAGTAGATAAAAGCTCGTTTGAGTGACATTTTCGCTGGGTTCCAAGTAGATGCTAACCTTGTTTAACCAGCGTCGGCATTGCCTTTGCAACGCTGGACTGTAGACCCAGCCACACATGGAGCTGTGAACCCACAGCCACACACGGAGCAAAGAGCCCCCAACAACCTCACGTATCCAACTAAACCAATATCTAAATTGGCCAAGTGTCGCTTCCTTGCTGCCTCCCACGAAAGGCCACTTAGAAAAATCGGCCGTTCAAGGAATGCTGGCTGTATGCCTGTCACGATGCAACGGTCCTTGTACACCCGATAATCGAGTGAATAAGACTCGTAACAAGCTTATCTCTCGCATTGTGGCTCGGATTATTTCATTTGTAAATTTCCCAGATGACGTCTGTAGGCTTCGATGCTGTCGTTTTGACTTTTGTAAGTGAGTGTTAAAGGCGTTGTTGTAGAGTGGCTGGGCGTTCAGTGAACAACACCGCTAGGAAAAGTGTCAACAGCGGCAAAAAGTAGACAGAGGTGTTAAAAACCTTCGGCCAAAGCTGCCACCAAAATAATCTTTTCCCCAGTTTTTAAGTGATTCTGGTTGACTGGCTGGCTATAGCTATCGCCCGTACAGGCCTCACCAATGGAGATAAAGGCCTTGGGATTTGAATATTTACTCCCCAAAATGTCCAAGTATATGATTTTTTTTTCGTTTTATGACCCACGAAGTTTTAGTGGAGGGGCACAATTTACTATGTAAGGTTTGCTATGCTAAATTGGCCCATTAAATTGGGTCTCACAGGTTTCCCGTTTTTTTTGTGGATGGAAGTCTCTTTGATCGCCACTCAACAAAAGATCATAGATTTATCTATATCATCATCTTCATCAGTCTTTCAATGTTCTTCCCCAGGATTCGCCATACTTCTTTATCGTGGGCATCGCGGAGCCAGTACTCTCTGAATTTCGCAATGTCCATTGGATGCCCACCATTATTGCAATATGTCCAGCCCACAGCCATTTGAGATTTCTTATGGATTCTATGATGTCCCTGACTCCTGTCTTCTTCCAGATGTATTGTGCTGTCATGTATTCTCTCCATGTAAGGTCTAGCATAATTTTTTCATGTGCACGTTGCATAGTTCTCAATTTGCAAGTCTGTATTCACAGATAAATCTGTTTTTGTAGTTTTTTAATTGATCATCTTAAACATGGGATGCTGCAAAAAGACGTTGGTCACTTCATGGTTTCTATTAAGTGACCAACCAAACCTGTCATCCTTAAGATGATTGCGTTGGAAAAAATTATAAATGTGATAGTATGCTGCTAAGGACAGTTTTAGTGATGACAAAGCTTTCCGTTCTGGATTTTACAGAAGACTTGAAAATGCTCTGTTTACATACTTCAACTGAGTCAATTTGTTTAGTCAGTAATTTGAGAGGTTTATGCTAAATATTGTCATCTGGAATTCAAAATACGTTTATTTTGGACAAAAATCCCCCCCCAAAACAACGGAAATTCACACACTAGTAATAGCAGAAGAGTAATATTAGTCAGTGATCACCAGTATCCAGCAAACCAATAAACAGACACACACGACGGTAAAGCTAGTTTGCGTTTGGGCGTTCACATCACCCCCTCCATTTATTCCTGCTTTGTCAAACATAGACTGATAATCATTATAATCATCGGAGTGGTAGCAATGATAGTGTGTTTGAGATAATAGTCGTTATAATGTTAATTCCGATTGGCTCTGGTCCTTGTGAAATATATAACCATGATAATGGAAACATTGGGATGTTATTAAGAATTTTTAGAGTGACGTCGTCCCTGACTATTAGGTGGACTTTTATTGTTAGCAAGGGGCAAATTAAAAATAGTAGCAGTGATGACTACTAGGCTGGCTTTTATTTCTGGTTATTATTCTGGTTATGATGATAGTACAGATGGTATAGCACTAGTTATAATCCTCGTTATTAAAACATGGATTATTGGTCTTAATATAATCTTACTAAGCAATAGGCTTATATTCGATACCTGAAAAAATTATTTGCTGGTTAATTTTGACAGTCCTTTATAAGCATATGTAACTGGTCAAAGAGATCTCCACATGGTTTGAATTGTGAAGCTGATATTTTTTCTTTTGTTTTCGTAAAAAAAGTGATTTGACAAAATGTTTACTTTCCAATAACAGAAAAGGGAAAATGGAACTTTCATAAGAAAGTATAATAGTTCAGTTTGAGAGTAAACGAATAATTCATCAATATTCTTCGAGCTCGTATCCTACATGAAGTGGTGAAATGAAAATGTTTTCAGTGGAATATAAATGTTGAAGTCTGACAGTGAATGCAAACAGTTGTTAATATCAGAGCTTTGTGGAACGAACATAAAAAAGTGTGAAATCTTTTTTCTGTATGTGATTGGGAGATTGCATCAAATGGTGGCTTTTCCAATAAGAACCCCAGTTTATCATTCGAGCTATCAATCAGTCTCTCACTGTACAATCTTATCTATTCATTCATATACATATATATGAATGTATATATATATATATTTGAATATATATATATATATATATATATTTGAATATATATATATATATATATATATATATATATATATATATATATATATATATATAAAAACATACCTTTGTATACTGACACATGAACGCACACACACGTATATATCCACCATAGTCACCTTATTCATATGATCGTGAGGATACGCATTGTGCTCTGAGAAATAAATTTCAAAAGATACTGTCTATGCAATGGAATTTCATTTAGCTGATGTATTCAAATTCAATATATAAATTTGAGAACCTAGCTAAAATGCAGACGACGCAATATTCTCAAGGTGGCATTATTAATTTTGCCTTTTTATTTTTCGTTAAACTTTCCCCTAAAATTCAATTTCCGTTTGTAGTTAACAAAGAATGTTCTTTCTTCAAAATGGATGGAGTATCAACAAGGATATATGTATATATATATATATATATATATATATATATATATATATATATTTATATATATATATATATATATATATATATATATGTGTGTGTATGTATATATATATATATGTGTGTATATATATATATATGTGTATATATATATTTGTGTGTATATATATTGTATGAATGAATATATTCTTCTCAGGAGAATACAACAGGTTAAAAATTCCTCATTCCTTTCATGAACAAATAAAAATGGAAATACACACATATATTTAGATACATATGTGTGCATGTGTGTTTGTGTGTGTATGTACCTATTCATAAACATGTATATGTTTCTTTATCTATCATATAAATTTAATATATATATATATATGTGTGTGTGGGTCTTTTACCATGCATATGCACACACACCTGCGTACACTATTACGTGCACACATACAAACACACACACACACACACACACACACACACACATATATATATGTATAATAATAAATTCTACTATATCACACGGAAACCTATTTGAAACGGTCCATCATTACACGGTTAATGTATCACTCGCCGTAAACAACGTAAATAGAATAAACAATGAAAGAAAATGCGACTGCTACAGGGAATTTCTTTAATTGTTCATTCTTCTTACGTTGTCTAGTGCGAGTGATACATCAACTGTGTAATGTCGGGAGATCATTCCAATTAAGCGTTTCAATATGATACAATGCAATTCATAATCATTCTGTCGGATCATATATATCCATTTCCTAATATACACAAACTCACGCATATATATATATATATATATATATACATATATATATATATATATATATATATATACTACTCTGTTAATATGCGTGTGTATGTGTCCCTTAAGATATGAGCAACGACGGCAAATAATAAGATGGGCAGAAAAATCTATGAAGTCAGCAAATAACAAGAGAATTCGGTCCATTCATGATATCAGAAAAAGATCCGACGGGAAAGCAGGTTTTCGTGGAGGCAAAACGTGAGATGGCAGGTGTAGGGTTTGATAAAATCACGAATCTTTTCGTTCATGGAAAAAGAAAAAAAGAAAGGCTGAAACTGCTTTAGGCTTTCTTGATGCTTCCTTTTATAGTTGAGATCAAGAGAAAACAATGTGAATCAGTGAACGAATCTATTAATCTCTTTTTAGCCACATTTTTCAATATATCTTAACCCACCTATCTCCCCCCACATATATATATATATATACATATATATAAATATATATACATATATATATATATATATATATATATATATATATATATATATATATATATATATATATATATAATGTATATATATGTATATATACATATATATATATATATATATATATATATATATATATATATATATATATATATATATATATATATATAATGTATATATACATATATATATATATTGAGGATTCCACCGGATGAAAAAACAATCGTAGCTGTAAATGGGACACTAAACTCATTGTAAATGCTATTCATTAACTCTGTTTAAAATTCTTTAGCTCACTTGAATAAAGAGAATTTGAAATATATATAGTCCCCTATGCATATTTATGTATGAATGTATGTATTTACGTATGCATGTATGTATATATTGATCAATTATTTGTCATGTATATATAAATATATATTACTTTTTTGATCATATATATATATATATATATATATATAGTAAGAAAGTTACGTTCTTTGCAGGAGGATGAGTCAGGAGATACACCAAAAATCTGTCATGAAATTAAACCGGTGCTACGGACAAAAGTATACGTGGCAACAAAATTCCGTCGCATTAATATTCATTGCCATAAATGAGAGAGCATCCCCATTTCAGTCCCTATAAAAAAAAAACATATTTTATATACCAGAAGCGCAATGAATTTATCTAAAACAGAAGAGCAAACATATTTTGATACACAACAATTTGATAATTAACAATGATTTCATGCAAAACTTAATACATGTTCTTCTCATTTCCAGGTAAATATTTATATCCATTAAAACATGTGATACACTGTCTCTGAATTCAACTTTTTTTTCTTGAATCGTTTTGAACTTTTTCTCTTGGTTTCAACTTAGAGAAATGTTGTCCTTCAATTTCTAAAGAGTCAAATTATGGTTTTTATGATGGAAAGAAAGTACCACAGAGGACATTAAATTCCACATCGATAGCTTTTAGGGGGTTCGGTAGGGTTTCATGGAATTTGTTTGCTACTGGAGCAAACCTGAATTTGACAAACATATTTTGCCAGGTGCCATTAAATACTCAGCGACAGTGATATGGTGAATGTCTACGAAAGTATAATGGCAGAGAGGGCCGGATAAAGCTAACACCAACTATTAATAAAAATGATTTAAAACCAAAGTATTTAAATTGAAATTGAAATGAATATATCAGAATTTGTATGAAAGGATTGTTACATGATTAGTTGGTTTGTATTGAAATAAATCATCTTTATTATATAGTTTGAAAATTGTATTTTCTGAAAATTTCATAAGTTCAGTTTTCCTGAAAAGAACCGAAAATTTGTTATCCTTTACATGTTTGCTGCATTTATCGAACTTTGTTCGGTAAATCCTACATCGATCCTAGTTCGTTAAAGCCAAAATTCGTTAGGTGGAGGTTTGTTATAGCGTTTCTTTTTCGTGTTGAAACTACAAGGCTTAAGGCTTAATAACTTTATATATGTAATTATAATACTAGCCTAGACAATTACTTTCCGCCCCTAGTTTGATCTTTTGCAATTATTTTGAAATACACAATATATATATATATATATATATATATATATATATATATATATACATATATTATCTGAGCACAATTACAGATAGAAAAACTCACCCAACAAAAGATGTCTGCTTCACAATGGAAGTAAGCCAGGAACTTCAAAGGAAAATTGAAAGAACATTATTAGGGCAAAGTTCATTTCGTAATAATTAGGAAAAATACAATTCAAATACAGAGGTCATATTTCAACAGCATTTAAAAAAAAACCACTGGAGAAGGTGATCACTGGAACAGCAAAATGATGTAAAATACATTGTGACATCCCTCAGAAATCATTATCCAAACGGGAAGTTGCTCAAACTGTTTATGCGCCATGTTTGTTCTCAATACTCCATAGACATCGTGCAATCGTTTTATCATGATTAAGGTTACCTGACGAAAGGTTGCTGGAATATCACACGCAACGGTCAAGGCATTTTGACCACGTGCCATTATAGCTCCCGTTCCAATTGGCCTTGCATTGCAGCCCTTCATTTGTATTGGTCAAGGTTCTCCATGGGTAGCTTTCATTGAATGAGCTTTAGAAGTATCGCGTTTCGAACGAGAAATGCTGCGAATTAGTTACTCGAGATACGTTAGATGATATTCATTTGCTAGATATGACACTAATTTTTTGGGCGGTGACTGTGTTGACATCAATATTCTTACTATCGATGACAGGAGGAAACTTTCACAGATTCGGGATTATAGCTGATCCCACCCAGGGTGGAAAAAAGATTGTGCAATTCCAAATAGAAACGTTGCAAATTAGGATTTTTCAGTGCTTAGAGAAATCCCATTCATTGGACATCGCTTTTCAAAAGATATACGCCAATCCTCCATCGTGTTTGAATAACTCCGAGCATCGATCAACTGTGATAGGTGAATTGCAGTACTGTGACAGTTCTAAGTAAATAGCTTTGAATAGAAAAACCCCTGGATGGTAGGGAATTATGCATATGGCTCATCAAGGAGTTGAAGCTCCTGGCCAATCAACAGTTGTGTTTCTATGATCGACTTCTACCAAAGATACAAGACATGCAGTGTCCGAGCTGAATTTCGCCTCAGATCTCGCTATGAAATACCATGCTCCGCTTGTTATTATGTTCGGTCAGCCGCTGAATTCGAAGGTTGCAAAGATCATCATGAATGCATCACAGTGTTGAAAACATGGTCTTGAAGCTTGGATGTTTTCACACTCATGCTCAGTTTGATGGGCATACTGATGGAAGGCACAGGACCATCTCAGAAGTTTACCATGGGGAAAATGCCGTTAGGTTTATGATTTCTGAAATATCCGAGGGAAAACTTTCTATGGTCGTTTGCTGTTGAACGGATGTCTCAGTCACCTGGTTGTGTCTGGTCTGCTGAAGGATTATCGTGCTTATCCTTGGTGGCGAAAGAAACAACACTTGCGAATCATGTAACATCAGGTATGTCCATCGAAATGAGCAAGGATATTGACACAGAAAAGGCATAATTGAGCACAATGTCCAAAAACAAGTTGATGACAATAGCCTTTCAGAAAGTACTGTAAACTGCCCGGGCAATTGCCAAAACAGATCACATCAGGTTTTGGAAGCTTCTCTTGTACGCAGTGTGAGACCGCCTATCAATATTTGTCGCTGTTGGGTCCTGCGACTATCAAAAATCTGCATATTTCTGCACCAAAGGAATGCACCACCTTGAGAGACCAGACACCATGATAGGTATTTACCAGGAGTTTCTAAATGATCTGCTTGAGTAACCAGTTCTAGACAGGAGTGCTTTGTCATCTAGAAACACTGATGCAGTTCTTGAAGAGAAATGGAGTCTTGACATGACGGGGGAAAGATCGAAAGAATGTTGCTCTTATTGAGAACTCATTCCGTCTGGGTGAAGCAATGCCCTACAGGGATTCAATGACCCCCATCTACACGACCAGTGAGCCATATCGAGAATTAAAGCAAGGATGAAACAAAACCCTCCAACCTGGAAAAGATCAAGAAACATTTTTTTCTATTACGCCATTCTCTCTAGAACTGTATCTGAGGAATGTCGTTGCTATTGTAGTCGCCAAAGAAAGTATAAATGAGCATGAGTTCGAGACCACTGGAAGCGAAATTGTTGAAAACATTGTTTGACATCCTTTTTGAAGGGTCATATTCAAACAGAAAGACTGGGTAAAAACCCAAACAGACTAGTCTCTCATCACAGTTGCCCAGGTTCGAATCATTGATTCTGCTTTGTTTCTCCAGTGTTTTTTGCTCGTGTCGAAAACTGGAGACATCCAAATGAAAGAAATTATAAGCTATGAGTTCAGTCCATTCCGTTTGGCCTTGTTTAAAGTCAAAGAAATTTTCCGTAAAGCCGACAAACCCATACAATCAATGTGTTTTCAAGCCAGGCAACCAACGAAATTGCCATGGATTTTATTCCACCAACTGAACATTATGTCTTTGACAGTTTCTCCCTGATTCATCGCTTCCCATGGGAAAATGGTGACAGTTAAATTTCTGATGTACGGTCGTACGCCGATTTCACCATTATCATAAAGTGACTATAGTTTTCCATCGTTATAGTAAAGGTCCTTCCGTCGAGAATAATACGCTCCAGCAACGTGAGCAAAACAATTACCTGATCGTCAGCTTCAACGTTAACACTTTCCCGACTGTGTACCAAAGGCAGACGTTGATTTTGTGACCAAGGGAATGTAGAAGAAGAGCAAAAATGTTCTAAATGCATCGGGGGAAGCAGACGTGGACTTTATCGTTTTCAATAGAGGTGCCACGAAACATCTACGACATTGAAGGATACAGACTCATTCATTCTTCTTTTCTAGTATTTTGAGACTTACATTTGAGAACTCTATTCTCATCCACACTAGTCAACCGTTCCTAAATTCTATGACATCAGCGAAGTAAAATAAGTCTGGGCAGTGATTGGTGCTCTAAGTCGGTGTTTATTCACGCTTTCACAGGGTGTGATACAACTTCACGCATTTACAGCGGTAGCAGAGGTTCCAGAAACTTGTAAATAGTGACTCAGTCCCAAATTAAGTAAATAAAGTCATCGGAGATCTTGGGAGTAAGATAATGGGTTATGTTTGGTGGCAAGATTCACTTGCCTCTTTGCACTTCATCTTATTTTAGCAAGCAAGTCATTTGTCACCCCAGAACGTTTCTCTTCCAGCGAGTCCTCGACTAAATATCAATGTCTGAGAGCGTATTACCTAATCATGACGTGAATAGGAAAAGAGGGTGACATGGATCCGGTGGATAAGAATGGTAACTCCAGTACAATCTGTTGATAACATTAGTGACCGAAGAAATTGATACCCCGATTGGTCTACTGCAAATTGTCCACTGCAACTGAATGACCGCCTGTCAAATACCACGTTGTAAGTTTAGAGGAAGTGGATTACGATGCGTGCATCCAGTGGACCATACCAATCAAAAGGTGTGAAAATCTATAGAAACAAACTTTACAATACGAAGAAATGAAGAGTATGACAAGAATAATCATAAAATCAGGAGCTAATCAAATATATTTTCAGAAAAAAATTTGTATTCCCTTTGTTATTGTAATCGCTACACAATAATTCAAGTCAGGTAATTTTATAAAGAATCCCCCAAAACGTCGAATAAAGCACATGCATTACTTATCTACGATGAATAATGAACACTTGATGAGAATCGTAGGGATTTGGCGCACATCTTGCACGCCATCTTGAAAGTTTCACCTCTTTAGTGGTCAAGTTGTGATAGAAATTTGATATAAAGCACATATACCACAGAGAATGTTAGTAGAACTAGTCCAGGAAGAATAATTGAAAATTATAACTTTCCCCTAGTCAGACTGTGATTCAATTTGGATATGTTATTAAGAACACTTGATATTATAATAAACAGTTGAAATACTTAGTACATGATAAATAATATAAGAGTAATGGATACATTAAAGATTTAGGGGCTTTTCTGGACACCATCTCGAAAATTTCACTCTCCCAGTAGTCAAATTGTGGTGGACTAAGTATTTTATCGAACACACCTGGTAATATACAAAAAAAAAAGTTAAGAAATCTTCTGTTGTATTTTTTTGATGTAGAACTAAAAAGACACGTGACATTTCAGTTTTCACTGTTTTAGGTAAATGTGATATTTTTTTCAATCAGACAAATCACAAAAAAGACAAAATGACGACTGTATTTAAGTGGCGCTTGACGGGGGACAGAGTGCTCAAAGGTCGGGCTGTCCAGACGTCTGGTCATCCTATGTAGCGTAAAGGTTATTTGTGGACCAATGCACCACTATACATATACATATATGTATATATATATATATATATATGAACATACATTAATAGAAATAACTGAAGAACTTCGTCTATTCGACCTTTTAGTTTATTCTATTGTTGGCGTAAAAACTTTTTAATAGGATCGAAATTTTGTGAAAATGTTGCTAAGTCAGTTGGTTTTAAAGTTCTGAATTTTCCTAATAAGGATATTTGCACAAAGAAGAACTACTTGGACTACTGTATAAAAAAGTGGAGCTATTTGCCCAAACGGAATAGTGCCGCCAGGACATTTGTTTATTTGTGAAATCATTATTACCAACATAACACACGTTCACATATCGATCCAGGGCGTCCTCACTCAAACACCCACCCACCCACTCACACGCACACACACACACACACACGCACAAATGTACATATATAGATCTATATATATATATGCATACCTGTATGCTACTTGTGCGTGTGAATATATGATAATTCCATTTATTTGTGTAATGAAATTCATATTGATCTCTGACTACGATCGAATTGTCGCTCCCTGATCACAGTGTAGTATCTGTGTGTTTATCACCCAATTACTCTTTATATATGGATGCATGGTTCGTATATGTGGATACCTATTAAATGTATGACTCACACACACATACACACGCATACACACACACACGTGCGCGTATATAAATATTCCTAGAGTTATACGTAAACACCTAACCTTTTAGATTTATTTTCACGAAAAATTATAAAATGTATATATACAAAAAGGACATATACGCTCCTAGGAACATTTTCCAGACCCCATCCTGATATTGAACTTTTAAATATTTGATAAATATTCATGAACTGATATGCAAATTTTCACCAGCAAAATTCTTATCTTTCGGTTATGATTTATTATATCGATTTCCAGAATGCAAAATAAACCTCCCCCATCCTGTTCTTCCAAATTACTTATATGCAGATTCCTTGGCACCATAATCTTCACTTAACCTGATTTACCTACGTGTCTATCTACATTGATATATTTTGGAGAAAATAACTATGTTTATATTCGTGTTGATATCGACTTTGGGGTTATTGTCGATTTCCTTCTTTTCCAGAGGCAATAAAGTGTCAAACTGACGTAAAAGAACAGGTGAAAATGAATCGATATATTGATGAATAAATAGATATGAAAATATTAAGCGACTTACAGACATTCTTCAGGATTTGTGGAGTAGCCTAATAGTTACCAGCATTGGTTCGAGTTTCGGACGATACTGTTTACATTCATTTCACACTAATACTCTTTGGAGATGTATAACTCAACTTTTGCTATCAGGCTATGGTAAATGGCTAGATATTCGGAGTTTTATAAGAAAGATTGATCCTCAAACTGAGAATCATGCAACGGGAACGTGAGAAAATAATGCTCGACATCACTTTGAGGGATCATAAAACAACTCAGTACATTAAGGAAAGGAGTCGGAGATATCATAGAAACAATCATAAAATTCAAATGGCAATGGGCTGGACACGTTGCATGAATGTCAGACAACTGCTGGACATCACGACTCTCTATGCGAATCCCCAAAGATCATATCCTACATTGTGGCTGACAGAAAGTAAGATGATGTGACGAGCTAGATAAATTCAAAAAGTGCTGACTTCGCGGTGCCCATGATAGAGAGTTTTGACAAAAATGTAGGGGAAGGTCTATGTCCAACGATGGTCGCTGAAAGGATAATGATGAAGGTAGTTTATCCAAGAGAATTTGACTATGATGCAAAGATACAGCTGCTTGACAATCGCCATAGCCGGTCTAAAGCTCGGGTGAAGAAAGAAGGTTGGGCGTGGTTCTGGCAACTCCAAAAACATGAGTGAATAAATAGATTGACACATCTGGTTAGTCCCCCAATAGAAACCGTTGCGTGACCAACATCTTTTGGCAGCAGGCTGTGTTGGGGGTGATCTATTGGAAACATTAAAGGGGGGGGGTGATGAATGTGATAGTTGCTTCTCTCGCCCTTTGTTTGGCAATGGCCACCGAACAGAGTCTGAATTCACGAAGAACAAGCCTGACACAAACTGAAGGGCTAATTCAGCATGAATATACATTGTAAATTGATTCCCACATAAAAGATCTATTGACAAAATTTTAAAAAAAGAGCAGACGCTCAAATTTCAGCCCTTTAGCTCTGTTGATATAGGTTATAAGCGTGACACACGGATAAATAGTCTGTTAGGTAACCCGAACCACGCAAAAATTGTAAAGCACATGCTGACAGTTTTTGGTGATGGTTTTGCGGTTTTCGGTTTGTAGTGGGTATGATAATATGGCCAAAATGCCCCTGGGAGAAACATAAATCCACTACCGATGCAGCTATGTGTAAATAGGAAGGCAGATAGAGCCTTATGAAGTAGTCAATCTAAGGAAAAGTCACTCTGAAAAAAAACAAACAAACTACAACTTGATAGTCACATAGCTGGTCTGAAGCCTAGGTAAAGGGAGAAGGTTTGGAATGGGGTTAGCCACTCCAAATAAATCAATAGATTAATGAATAAATAAATACATATGAAAAATTAAGTGATTTTGTGACCATTGGCAGATACAGAGAGGTGTGACAGTTACCAGTATCGAGAGAGAAATGGCTGTTTGAGTTCAAGATCGAAGCTGCTTAGGTTTATTTGGCACTAAAGGAATAATCTGAGCTAACTTTGAGACTCATTTCTACGGTGCTTGTTATCAAAATTACATGACGTGTTTAACCAACTGAAATTATTTAAAAAAAAAACTTACCAGCTCTCTCAGATTGGGGTTTGAAATGATTTTGATTAAACTCAATGGATTTATACTTATGCAACAGCTATAGTTTTCTTATGTGTATATATGGATAGATACATACATATATACACCCATCTATCTAAACGAATCCGTATATCTATGTATTTATCTATTCGACTGTTGATATCTAACTATTAGTTTTGTCTGTTCCCCCCCCCCAATATATGTCAGTATTATTTCATATATCTGCTCATATCTGTTTATATCAATCGGACTGTTGTTTTCCACTGCATATAGTTAGATTTAGAAACGAAATAACAACGTCACGCAAATACAAAATGGCTTTATCATCTGATCAGTGAAATTTCTTCTGGTGGTATAGATATATAAATCTCTGTAATTAGCGGATATATTTGAACAGAATATACACTGTTGGACGGTCCGGATGTCTGGGCACTCTAAATAGCGTAAAGGTTATCAGCAGCGTATCTCAAACCATTACTACAATATATATATATATATATATATATATATATATATATTGCACAAAAGTTGACAATATAGAAAAAGAAGAGATTTGATACTACTAACTACATATGATTTATTTTTCAACAAAGAGAGCATTAGCTCACGTACGTTTCATCCATTGTCCTGGGCTTCGTCAGAAGTTTGGAGCTTTTATTTGAGGGATTAAATGAAAATCATTAAAACGTTTGGATGGTAGTTGGGATAGAGAAATTACTAGTTATAGGTAGAGACTTGTGCTTATTTCAGTAAGTATTAGAGGGGGAGAGGCTTGATATACGCAAGTTAGGTCTCTGGACAAGAGGATGTCCTTTTTAGTTGGTAAAGTTATTTTTGGGAGGGGAAAGATTGTCTTTATGGTGTGGGATGTGTGTGGAAAAGGGTTACATTTTAAAAGTCATTTGTTAAAAGTGTTATGTAGGTACATGTGTACGGGGATTAGCTTCAGCCAGCATCAAATTTGTTATTGATACTTGTATGGCATGGTATTTTATGTTGTTTTTATGATTAGATTTGCTGATTATGGAAAATACCTGGACTTTGGATAATCGTATAGCTAACCTAAATGAGGGCAGAATTAATGCACCTGTGTTTTATTTTCACTCGTTCGTGTTTGATCATCACTGTTTGTTTTTTTAGGTAGAGATTGCGTAAGAGGTTTCGATGTTGGACCTAAGCGTTAAGATGATTATCCAGTATTAAGGCGATCCGGTGTTCGTAAATACTCTCCTGTATATATCATTGTTATTTTTTACTAGGTACCTTGCAGATGCCTGCGTTGGAGTTTGTTTTTAAAAAACAATAAGGTTTTTCATGTCGGTGGATGTTTTAAATACAATGTGTATACCTAGCTCTTTTAGATTTTTGCAGAGCTATGTAGTTATCAAGTTGTGGGTAATATTAAGTACCTTTCTGTATGTTTTGTTCTCTTTGTTTTTGTTCTCTGTATTGAATATGTTTATCTTATGCACTTTTCGTGGCCAGTAGGGGTAGTAAAAAGATCTGACAGATTTCTAAATGTATTTTCCTCAAGATCTATACAGCAGCCGAATATCAGGAGCGCTATGATTGGGTGACGTTCAGTATCTCCACCAATAAGCGCACGATGATTGCCCAACGCGTTATTTTTCAAAAAGTTGAGGAAACTGCGTTTGAATTTGACGATCTTCTGTTTAAAATCAACCAGAACTGTTGCCAAAATTGTTTCTTTAGTTTTCAAGTCAGTCCGGCTGGCTGGCTATGGATCTATCACATTACAGGCCACATCACTGGAGGTAGAGGGATCAAAATATTTATTCCTGCTTATGTCTACAAAGAACGTTGCTCCCGATCGGTTCCGAGCAGAGGGGTCTATTTACAATGTAAGTATACGCTGAATTGTTCACTTAGTTTTTGTCCGCTCGTTTTTGGAAAAAATAGGTATTTTCAGTGATTGCTTCAAGAGAATAACATTCACTTCTAACTGACTCCCCCCCCCAAGACTGCATGCTGCAAAAACACGTTTGTCATGTGACGTTTTCTATTGAGGGACTAACCAGACCTACTTTCAATATTTTTAGAGCTACAGCACCCTGATCATGTTTTTTTTCTCGAAACCTGAACACTCTGGCTTTTAAATTTGATTGACGTCTTTTGGAGCTGGGGTTAGCTTCATTTTGGTGCAAGAAGAAAACTCTCACATCCATTGTCGGATTTGCAGACTCGTTGATTAATGCAGATTAGAGGCCACTTATTCAATCTACGTCATAATTGGCTGTTTTCATAAAAGCATCAGAATACAAATGTCAAGAGGTGCACGCAGCAAAGGGAGATAACCGCCAAAAAAACCTTTGGAATTCCTCATCTACATGGCGTACTTGATGGACGTTTGGCAGGCACTGTGACCAATAGCCTTGACCAACGTGTCATTGATCATTCATTGCTGTTGAGTTAAAACTAGTACAAACCCATTTGCTTGATATAAAAATTTCTGCCTCTCTTTGCTGAAGTATTAGCATCTTTTTTATTACCTGGTACAGACATTAACGAAACGCCGCGCTATCTGACGGCAGATATGGAGACGGCTTCCGATGGGCTGAGTCAGTATAAGTGGCTTTCTTAAAAACGAACGATGGTAAGGAAATGGAAGAAAAAAGATACGATAAACATTAATATATATATATATATATATATATATATATATATATATATATATATATATATATATAATATGGGGTTGTGCCCGCGTATATACATATTTGCAAGAATGTGTTTCAGAAAATCCCTGAATATTTCAATAATTCTTCTCTAAGTAGTTTCGATGTAATTGTCAACGTGTCTGAACTGCAGAAGGATCTGGATTCGATTTCGGTACACTCAGCTGTTGAGTACACCCCAAGCTGTGTGATCAGGGTGGAAAAAGTCAGAGAGGAGTTGCGACCTCCCTACTTGAGAGGATAGTAGTGAAGTGAAGAAGGGGTCAGCGGGTCATCTCCATTTGTGGGCACAGTGTGGTCTTTGACTTTGATCACTAGTAGCCTCGTGTCCATTAAAGCTAAATTAGTATGTATCAAGTACATTTGACTTCAATATTTACTCTGTGTGTGTGTGTGTGTGTGTGTGTGTGTGTGTGTGTGCGTGCGCAGCTTAGTCATTTGAAACCTTCAAACTGTCACCAAATTTGTCAAAATAGGTCTCTCGAGTCCCTAAGTTGGTCTGGCTGGCTAGCTGGCTAATGTGCTAGTTAGCTGGCTGTGAAGTACAGACCTCACTAATATATACAGAAGGGTGAAAATTTAAACATGTACATCTTATCCTTTATAGAAGTATGTTTTTTCTTTGAAAATTCTAAATCTAAATAGGCATTTAGAGGGGCTTTAATTTGCATTGTAAATTCCAGCTAATTGTTTTCCGACGGAATCCATGTTTGTTTTTTTTTGAACATTCAGACTTTTCTTGTGATCACTGTCAAAAGGTGAGATAAGTAACTTACCCATTGATATTCTTATTTTCAATGTTTTTAATTGATAACTTGCATCACAGGAGACTGGTAAAAGACGTGAATGTTCCTATAGAGTGGTTAACCTGGCATACGTTTCTTAGACTTATAGACAACTTTCCAACCTGAACGATCCTACAAGCGAAAGGGAACTGAGTAGACTTTATAAATCTATGATTCCACTAACACAATTAAAGACACGTCGATTTCTAGCCGATTGGAGTTATTGGAAGCTATAAATGCATCTGGGATGCAGACATTTTTTGAGCACGTCTTTTTACAGCGGAGGTTTTCGGCCATGTGAATTTATTATTCACAGCGATTCGACGACACGGTAAAGACATATAGTTTCTAATATATCTAACAAACCTCAGAGCCAAGAACTCGTTTAATTGAAAGGGTAAATAGACATTTTCATTTTCTTATATCTGGTCTCACGCACATCGGACACACTTCCCGGCAGACCCATCCGCAAATATTCGTTTTAGTCAAATATTTGAAAAGAAACTGAAATAAAATACTTTCTGTCGGAATGTTGTGTTGCTTTCAATCCATATGACCTTCATTTCCTCCGGTAATTTATCACTTTTGAGAGAAATTATTTTTTTTAGAGGGGGAGGGGTCTGTCTACATTGGAACTACAATGCGAAACTTGAAGTGCACAAATAATCGGCTGAAACAGAATTTACGGATATGAAAACTTTATAAAATATAATTTGGTCTCTTGCATTGTTATATTTATTGAAGTTATTTCCCCTGGGCAATGCTTATATATATATATATATATATATATATATATATATATATATATATATATATATATATATATATATATATATATATATATATATATATATATGTGTGTGTGTGTGTGTATGCGTATGTGGTCTTGAAGGTATATATATACATATATATAAACATAAATCTATACATTCACACACGTATATTTTTGTATGTTCTAGGATATATATATATATATATATATATATATATATATATATATATATATATATATATATATATATATATATATACAAATTACAATGATAAACTTGACGTTCGCAAATAATTGACTAAACGGATATTCACGGATATGAAAACTTTATAAAATATAATTTGTTTTCTTGCGTTGTTATTAAAGGTATTTACCCGTGGGCAATGGTAGTACATATATGTATATATATATATATATATATATATATATATATATATATATATATATATACATACACACATATATATATATGCATATATACATATATATATATATATATATATATATATATATATATATATATATATATATACACACACATATATATACATGCACATATTTATATATATGCACATATATATATATGCATATATACATACATATATATATATATACATATATATACATATGTATATATGTATATATATGCATATATATATATATGTATATGAATTTACATATATATATATATATATATATATATATATATACATATATATATATATGTTATGGTAGATGGGAACAGAAAAAATTTTTGTGGGAATCCAAGAGATAGTTACAAATAATTTGTGGCTTTAAATACAAATTTTCACTGGCGAGAGATCATAGACTAGGCTAGGCAATGGAAACTAGAAGAGAGAAACAGAACAGCTCATAATTGCAGCTCCAAACCAAAAACATCAGGACCAACCTCGTCAAGGCAAAAATCGACAGGACCGAAACAAATAGCAAATGCCGCCAATGTGATGAAAGATTTGAGACTGTAAACCACACAACACAGTAGCAAAGGTAAGATACAGGGAAGTGAGCAATGGAATGGGATTCGACCATGTGGACGAATGTATCAGAAACTGACCACCCCATTCAAGCGGGGAGACTAGACCTGGTCATTGTAGACAAGAGTGGAAGTACCCGCCAAATGACCACGGGGTTGTGTCAGTGGATTACAGAATGAAAAAAAAAAGTTGAGGAAATACCAGGACTTGGCAAAAGAACTGAAGAGGGTGTGAAACATGAAAGTTTGGGTAGTACCAGTAATAATAGGTGCACTCAGAACCAAACCAGACGCTGAAAATGAAATTAGAGGAACTAAGGATAAGAGGAAGTGGTGGTTTTATATATTATATTGATATAATTTTACAACAGAATTTTTTCCAATTATCCTTCTGGCACAGGATTATCGCAGTAAGATTAACAGTTTTACAAGTTCGGTGCATTTTCATTTACACACATATCGCCAAAAGTGTGAGGAAGTACTTAAATGATTGAAAAAAATTTCATCTTCAACTAATCTTTATCTCTGAGTGTGTAGTATAAGATTAGGAACAATTTACGACCAGATTTTATTATGATACTGCAAAAATAGAACTATAGAGATAATCGTTTCCAGGATATGAAATTTCAGCGTATATATACACACTAGCAAGGATATCGTCACTTTCAGGGACAATATACTGCTCTCTTGCTACCTTGTGACAACAATAATGCTAAATTGGAGATTTAATTTCAATCATTTTTACTGAAGCACCAATGGAAGTACGGCTAAAATGAATCATTTTGCCTCCGATCTGATTTTATTTTGTACGAATTCTCTTACTTCACTTTTTCATATCATCTGGCTCGCAGCACTTTTAGTATGGGGTCATTGTAAGCCAAACCTCCGTAAAGATGGCAGAAATTTGATACCCACTTTAGCTTCATGGTTGAATTGAGAGAAGAACCCATTCGTAGAATATTGAACTTTTTTTTTTCGAGACTAAACACTTTTTGATGGTTCGAAAGGGCTGAGTGCACCTGAAATCGAAAGGAAGAAAATTCATCAAAGAAAACCATTCTATGTACGTGAAACAGGAAATTACCTAATTTTCTTCTATACTTCAATTACACAATTCAAATAACTTTGAATACAAGTTATTAAATACAAGAATTTTTTTTTCAAGTGTAGTTCATAAGATTTAAGGTGTTCTATTCGCGTGTAATCTAACTTTAGAAGATCATACATAATGGCTCAATAGACTCTTTTTTAATAGATTTATTTAAGATATAAGTAGTGTCATATAGAAATGAACACAAAAGGCCTATTTGCTACAGGGTTAAACTCCTCGCTTACTTATACTCCAACTGAATTTGAGAACTGCAACTGTCATCTAGTCTTAACAATTAGAATTTTGGCTTGGACAATGACACGATGTATCAAAATCAAAAATTATAATCATAAAAATCGATGAATTTAATTATCAAAGTAGAAAAACGTACTGATCAAAATAGAAAGAGTAATTATCAAAATCATGATTATAACAATTAAAACAGCGAAATATATTCATCAGAATCTTGGAATATATATATCAGAATCGAGAGATTAAATCATACCACTCAGGAGTACAATTATCAATCATCTGAATTAAAATTATAAAGCATCATTATCAACATTGACGAATTCAATCGTCTACATTATTAACATAATCATCAAAACTAAGAATTATAATTATCTTGATTGATTGATGTTTTTAAAATCGATAAACTGTAATTATCAAATTAGTGGAATGTAATTATTAAAATAAACTGTAAATCTATAAATATAATTATCAAAATCGAGAATTATAGTAATAAAAATCGATTTCAATAATCATAATTCTTAATTTTGATAATAATTCTTCATTTTTGATATTTACATTTATTAGAAAATATTTACTTGTGCGAGACAATTCATTTCAGTCCTCTATTCTGATAATTACATTTTATCAATCCGAATAATAAAGTCTCTCTCTCTCTTCTCTCTCTTTATATATATATATATATATATATATATATATATATATATATATATATATATATATATATATATATATATATATATATATATATATATATATATATATATATATATATATATACATATGCGTAAATAGGTATATCGCTTGAATTCAGCGTCTCTGACCGTGTAATTCCGTAGCCAAGAGGTAGGATATTGGTGTCCGGTTTCAATCCTTCCTCATGGTATTGGATAGGATAATAGAAAGTTTATTGCCACACTGAAGGCATGTAATACATCGAAACAGCTGTCTGTGGACGACACACACACACACACACACACACACATATATATATATATATATATATATACGTGTGTGTGTGTGTGTGTGTGTGTCATGGTGTGTAGAGCCAACCAGATTTACCATTTTTTCCATTAGGAGCTATCCTGTGTGAGATGTTCAGCCAACGCTAAGGTGATATCGTTGGCTCTTAAGTTTTGGGCGACAACATCAAGCCAACCGGTGTGATGTGCATCCTTGGTCCTCTGATGATCAAAATTTAGGATTGCGTGACTCATATTCTCGGGAGTAAGCGCAGGGTGCGTCTGTACCAACGGAGGCGGATAGGTGTTGCGTGCATCCTCGAAGGTATGATGGGATCAGTAGGTTCCTTCAGTGTTCAAGAATACTTTGCTGTCAAAACCGTCGAATCAATCTGTCAAAGACCTGTTTAGTGGTCAGGTCTCAGACCCCCATAGTTCTTAATATGCAAAGCTTCGTCCTCAGGAGATATATCAATGCTTCCACTAGGGCCTTGGAAGTGACTGCATGAATCCTGTAGCAATTCCTTGTCTACGATTTATTTTTGGTCAGAAGTCTTGTTGATCCAAGATAGGTAGAGGCTGGGATAAATTTCAACCGTTACGATGCTGAAACTAAAAGAAGCCATTGCCGAAATATATGCTTGGTTTTAAACCAGTTAACGCTCTGATCCAAACTCCTGGTGGCAAGTGCAGAGGGTTGATTTAGAGTCAGCGAGAATAATAGTATTATTGTGTGGTGAAGTGTACCGAGTAAGTTGTTATAGCTATCCGAATACAAGTTCTTTGCTGATTATTGGTAATATTTTTCGGCCCTTCGGACGATTTCTATGTCAGTGAAGGAAACGAACCAGTGGAAATCTTTCAGTCCCTGACTTACAGCTGTCGAGTGGTCTTTTGAGACGCACAGGCATTGTCAGGATCGATCTATACAGACTCCTTCAATCCTCCGGGCCACAACAGATGTAAGACAGATCTTCAGTGGTACTTCCTCTGTTACTGAACTAGCGAGCTTCATGGATGCCAGCCAAAGAGATTTTGTGTCAGGAGAGAAGTGTTATATGAACAGAACGGAGAAGCATTAGTTAATTACAAGTAGTAGTGAGGACTTTGCTACGAAAGTTCAGGATTCATTGTCCGGGGACAGGCGAGGGTCGATCATGGCTTTGGGTGGTCCGGGTATTTCTGATTGGTGTCGTATTTTTGCCATGTTCCAACAATCGTTAGGTGGCTGGTGGGGCTGCCACTTTGCCATATGCCAACATGTTGGCTGTCTGGGTTGGATCCTCTAGTTTGGCCCCATCCGAAAGTATCCCACCCTGCAATCGGAGAGCAACTGCATGAGATGATAGAGTGGCGGAAAGGTACGACAGCTTGCCCAAGGGTGACCTGGAACTATGCAAGACAGAGGAGTTCAGCTCCTTGAGTTATCTGAGCGTATTTGCATACCGAATACACACTCACATACACTATTTCTTCGAAATTTTGAATTACCTCGTTTCACTATATATATATATATATATATATATATATATATATATATATGTGTGTGTGTGTGTGTGTGTGTGTGTGCACAGGATGCCAGGATAAGAACGTCCTGCTGTTTAATTACCCATGTCAGCCATACAGAGGGAATACTCCTACAAAAGGATGGCCCTCCCCAATAGCTTGCTGGAGCATCTACCAGGAGGAGGAAATCCCTGTCAAACCTGCAGTCTAGAGGCCTTGGGGCTATTTGCACAGAACTGGTGGACCATAGGGTGTAAACCCTAAGTGTGAAGGAGGTGGTCGGCCGTGTACATATTGTACTTCACCTTGAAATTCTATTGCACAATCCTTTAAGATATCCACGTATAGGCTCCACCTAACTTGGGAATTGGTAAAACGTGGAGAATCCTCTGTTTGTGGAATCAAGCCAATATATATTAATATCCCTAAAACCATATCAAATATTTATTTTACATGAGGAATATTAACTTTTAGACAATATTTACTTTTTAAATGCACTCAATCGAACGCTGAAATTTAATCACATAGATGGAAAATTAATAAAAGAAAACTTTGAATGAAAATCATCTGATAACCCTGGTAGGCTAGGCGTTCATTTATCCACCTGATTATTAAATATGTAGATAATTATTTTTCTCGTAGTTTTTTCAATGTTTTACACAGAATTCAATATTATGGTACAGTGTGTCAATTTTTCTTGTAGGGATCATCAGTCGTTCACTATGTAACTGTTTCAGGGATTCAAAAGCAAAACAGTAATATGAACGTATACATTTCAAATACATATATACTATCTTGGATACCGAGCGTTGTGTGGGTAAAGAGTGACCAATACTGGAGAGTCAAGTTTTAAACCAAGATATAAAGCTTCTCAAAGTACGGGATCCTATCCCTACAGGTGGATCGGAATAAGAAAATGCTAAAAATTTATCCAATTGTAGTTCTGTGAAAGTCACCTGTCGTATGTTCATCCTGTGGTCAAATTACCAACGTACACAATTCACCTCTACCTGACCTTAAATTGACGTTTAAAGGTCAACAGAGGTCAGAAGCACGTATCTTATGATCACTACCTTTGTACCAAGATTTGAGGCCCATCATTGTATAGGTTGAATGATAAAAATAAATCGTAGATATACCATTACATGGATACATTATATACAGTAGTACCCAGATAATCATTAAACCTTTATTGACTCATTATCAACTCTGGTTCGTAGATGAATCCATAATTTTCATTGGGATGTTTGACTTGTAAATACCACATAACTTAGATGTACAATCAACAGCGACTATGACGTACCCCATCATTTTATGAAGATATATCTCTCAATTAAACCACAAACAACACCTCTCGGCAAAAGACGTCTTCTTACTTTAAAAGAAACATTCTACAAATAAACCAACACCACAAAACGAATTTTTCTTCCTACAAGGCACTCAGGAAAATTTCAGTTATTTCCCTGGAGTTTTCTCAGTTTCAGAAAAATGAGTTCAAGACAAAAAAAAAATAAATACATTTTTGGTTGTAAGTAAAGTGTCTAGAGCATCTACACGTCTGTAAATTGTAGATTCCAGTGTACTGAAGAAAATACACCGACCCCAGCTGGGATGAAATTATCATCTCTGTAATTAACATTATTTGAAGTCTGAGATGAATTATTCTCACTCAAGTTTTTGCTAGACATTTTTCATTATATGGTTGCTTTTATCGAATTTCTCTTACAGGGCTCAAATACCTCCAATAACAACGAATGATATCTCTATTTATATTGAATATACAACCCCCCACCCCAAACCCAGACAAATCATATATAAAACTACACGCTTGGCTGCTGCTGGGTCAAACTCCACCCGAACTCCTATTTCAACTGAAGATGATTGCTTTTACGTTGTTTATATATATATATATATATATATATATATATATATATATATATATATATATATATATATATATATATATATATATATATATATATATATATATATATATATATGTGTATATATATATATATATATATATATATATATATATATATATATATATATATATCTGTCTGTGTGGGTGTGTATATATATATATATATATATATATATATATATATATATATATATATATATATATATATATATATATATATATATCTTTTTGTAATAATGTATTCATTTGTTAGAATTAAATAAGCCTGCATGTGTCTGTATGACGAATTTCAGTTAATATCCAGGGATTGTAAATTCAGCTTAGTCAGTAAGATAGCCACCTGGTAATCAGTTGGTGGTGAGTTCGAATCAACGTTGGTGACAGTGAATTTTGCATATTGGTTTACACCACTAATTTTGGTGAGGATTGTTTTTGTTCTTTCAAAAACAAAATGCACATACATTGGTGAATTTTAAATATTGTAATGGAGCAAAAAACCTTGGACAAGTCACGTTTAACAACCTTCTACGACGAACAACGATTTTTGATTAATATTTAGTAGGAAATGTCTTCGGAGCTATAAAGTATGGTACTTCGTGCGCTGAATCTGTTGCTTGAACGGATAAAAAAAACTGAGATCTATATCTAGACGAGACAATATAAATCAATCATTTTTTTTGGTCTAAAATCAAAGATTCAGTCTATACACAATATTGACTGATAGCTGACTATAACGGTGTCTACGACGTGTGAGTTGAAAAATATTCCTACTTTCATATCTCATATCTTTGCAACATACAGTATTTTATATTTCTACTTCTTCTGTTCTTGCGTTCATTCCTACTAAATTTTGATCTCTCAGTCCTAGCATTTTGCGAAGTCAGCAATAAATAGTGGATCTGTGGATAGTATGGTAATCATAAACAATTAAATCGATGGAATTGAAATGCTGTGGCTCTTTACGTTTGGGAAAACTGATATTTTACGTGCAATCACCTGACAATTGAGCTCTGGTACTGGCTTGCTAAACATGGCTTCACGATATGTATCGTTATCGTTATGAGTTTTTGAAAAGTGTTTCTTTTATTATTGTTGCTTTTTATTGCAACGCTCAAGTCGTTTTTGCATTTTATGACCACTAAGTAAGCAGCATAACTTGGAAATCATCATCATCATCATCATCATCATCATCATCATCATCAGTCTTTTAACGTCCGTCGTTGGACATAGACCATCCCCAGGATTTGCCACACTTCCCTATCATAGGCGTCACGGGGCCAGTACTTCCTGAACTTGTCTAGCTCGTCTCTCCATCAAACATTTTACCGGCCTAGGTTGCGCATGTGGTCTCGGGGATCCATGTTATGAGTCGCGATGTTCATCGATTGTCTGCCATTCTTGCAACATGGCCAGCCCACCGCCATTTGAGATTTTTAATTGATTTTATGATGTCCCTAAGTCACTGATAATATTCGAATTCGCATCTTGCATATCTGGGAGCCTCAATGGCATAGTATTCAGTGGGGCACTGTTCATATCAGAGCGACCTCAGAGATTCTGGTTGCAAGTTCATATCTCCTTTAAGAGGCTATCCCCATTTATGTCAAATTCATGCTATTTGATTACTGGTTATAGATTGTAAAAATAAGCGTTGCGATAGAAAAAAAAATTGATGGAAAACTACAGGAAAATCAATTGACAATGCTCCATTTGACAACTTAAGATTATTATATTTATCTCTATTGCTGAGTGTTAACAAACCACAAAAAAAAATGAAGGAAATACTCTCAAAAATGTCAATGCATCGCCGAAATTCCGAAAATTTGAGACCATTACTTGCACAACTGAAAAAAGATGAAAGATGTACGTATTAATCAAAATTTGATCATGTCTACGTTTTCTCTGAGAAATTACGTACTCGTCCTTTTATCAAATTTAATATACGCTGTAACAAGACCACAGCATTCGATTGTTAACCAATCCGCTATGGTAAGCGATCTCAAATTTTAGATTAACGACTGATTAATTTTGTATTATTATATATACACGAGTGCCTGCCATTGAGTGATAGTTAGAGCCATAGTCACTTCTTAATTGGATTTAAGCGAGACGTACATCTCTCCAATTCATCACTGTCTATTGCTGTGTGGAGGAACTACATGATCGAACAGCACTTAGGATGAACATGGTAAGCTGAGTTTTAACTCCGGCTCGGGGGTTGGGGGGTTATGCTTGCCTCGCACAAATGCTCTTGGGAAAAGCGTGAATCCATGTTGTGAGTGATGCCACCGAGTGTCTGTTGCATTTAAGTCTATTTCACATTTCACAAAATTTGGAAAAATATGTAATGATGTGATTTCCTGTATAACCTACATGCCTATTCATATAAATTTAGTCTCAGTCTTTTATTCTACTTAAACAAAAATACAACTTGATTTACGATGATAATGATGAAAATTTCTGGAGTAAAATGACCGTATAAAAAGTGGATGAAAATTTTAAAGATGATACACCGCGTATAATATAAAAACAAATTCGATCCGAAAATAATTCAATAAAATCTGGATTATTTAAAATATTTAACATATAATTTATGTTTAGATTATCATAAATGTTGAAAAGAAAAAAGGAAACGAGCTCAAATGTTGAATGCATTTTGAACTATGACTTCATTCTTTGACCAATTGATTATTTTTTTCAAATCTTCAATCTTCATCTCAGCTTATTCACTTGGTCTGTAGGATTATTTCAGGAAGCAGAGTTAACAGAAACATAATTTCAAAATTACTTTTATAATGAAGTTGATTTAAATTTGATCGACTCACATGGTCAGAAAATAACTTGAAATTTGAATGTCAACTTAAAGAGCTCTTTAACACAGCACTTTCACAATTGCTGTATGCCTCTGTTTTACTGTACGCAGTCAAGCCAGTCTTGGGGGTGTGCCAAAGGTTGGTCTTTGGCTTGCATTATTGAGCTGTAGAGATCAGTCTCCTCCTTAGGAAGACTATCTAAAGTTCATTGAGAGGCTGTCTATTTGATCAGCAGCTGCGTAATCATCTGACTAGGCTCGACGTTGCTTAACTTCGGTGATTGAACGATATATGAATAGTCTTTCTACGTTCATTACGTTCAATATGTTCACGTGTCTCCTCCCTGCCCCTCTCTTTGTTCGTATTGTGTTCCTTTCGATCTCCCTCTCTCTCTCTTTTCTGTTATCTCTCTGCTTTTCCACCTTTCTCTATGTATTTCTTCCTTGTTTTTCTCGTTATTGTTTTGTCTCTGTTACAATATGAGGGCCAGTGGGGACTCTCTAATCAAATTTTAGATTTTATTCTTAAATATTCTATTTTATTATCAAATAGCGTTTTTTTGTTAAAGATACTTTTGGTGTGATCATAAGTAGACCAAAATATTTTATCTACGATAAGAAATTACAGAGTAACCCTTTTCTGACGCCAAAGGGACTTAAAAAACATAGTAAGTAGATTTATGGTCAAGATAAAGAGTGGTCGCTTGGAACCCCCGCACATAGATAGCCAGTCACCGCCACTTAATTAAAAACACATTAGAGAAAGAAATAAAAAAGATGGTGTATAAGGATTCTAACAGCAGAAGTAAGAAAGACAGATTGTAAGTTCAGTTGCGTGGGAAACGAAAGAAAGCAAGAGGGAAATAGAAAAAATAATTTAGTAAAAAAAAAAAGATATCGATAGAAAAGTGACCCTTGCCTTTAAAAGAGCAGTTAGTCAGACCAGAAGAGAGCTGAGTAGGGAGAGCAGGCGGGCACAGGTACCAGGTTCTACGGACCAGCCCTTAGACCCTGCAGTGAAAAAACAATCCCCTCTCTCTCTGTCTGTCTTTTTTTCTGTATGAGTGAGGTATTTGTTGTCGATGACTACGTATGCATTTTCAGTCGGCTGAAGATGAGAAATAAACGTTGAATCCCAGTATGAGTATTGCGTCCTTTGTTCTTCCCGTGCAGCAGCTGTAATAAGCATAAAATACAAACCACACCATTATCCAACAACTGCCTTTCTTTCTCTCTCTCACTGGAACTTTCTTTCTATATAATTATAATGTCTCTTATTAATAGTTTACCTCTTTTCCCCAAACTTTTTAAAAACTCCTTTCTCCTTATTGGAAGAGAGGAAGAAGAACATAGAGAGATTAGAATAGAGAGACCCGGGGCGAAAAACACATAGAGAGACAAAAGATGATTTAGAGAGGGAGAGAAAGTGTGAGAGAGACACAGAAAAGAATGGAAAAACAAAGAGAAAGATGCAGAGAATTATAGGAAGAGACGAGAGCAGACTGTGAGAATGGGAGAAAAAAGAGATAAACATATCAAAATCACGAAATATATAGAATTGTTTAACATTCGAATTCAATGGTCAACATAATCTCATTACCCCGGAACTAATGGTCAAACTGAACATAGATTTTAAGTGGACAAACAAATTAATCAAATCAAAGGCTATTACTGATCGAGGATGTAGTTAGGAGAGAAAAAATATATATAGATGGTCAGAATGAAATTAAAGTCAATAATTCACTCGATGTCATCAAGGTTTGTCAACAGTTCAGTGGTCACGATTGTTGCAACTCATAATCCGTATGTATATATGTTTTTACTTCCTTTGTATTTATTATATATTTATATCATTTATAGATCAAGTTGGTGCAAAAGTTCCCAGCACACTTCTTTTGTGAATTACACCCAATACACTGTTGAAAACCAATTTCCCGCCGGTAACTTTTGCACATAACTGAAATGTATTACCACTGCAAACGATGTTGGAGTGGTTCATTCATATTTAGACGCATTTTCCCGCTGGTCTGTCAGTATGACCACACAATATCTCAAGTCACACTCAAAGAAGTTCAATAAAATTCCGTTGAAGGATGGGCATCGGGGCTAAGTAAGAATAGGTTGAATCTGGGGTGGATCCAGGAATTTTTTTGATCGAAACATGTTTTTCTTTTTGATTTATATATTCATTTATCTGCTGATGACTGTCCACACATTATCTCCGAGAGTTCACTATTGATTCCACGGAAAATCGGTTGGAACGTGTTTTATTAGCAGTAGGGTCAGTGATTAGATTCTAAGCAGTATTCCTACACGATTACTCCCTGTCCATACTATATTTATGAGTTTACCATGAATGTCGATGAAATTTTGTTTGGTAGGCTGACAATTAAATAGAGAACAAGTGATTGAATCTTGGGGCAGATCCATACCAAATAAACTGCTATGCATTGTTGTCATATATTTATCCACAAGATATCTCAAAAAGTTCCTTATAAATTTCAAAGATATTTCTCGGAAAGTTTGATAACAGGCTACAAAAAGTGATCAGATTTTGAGGTGGATCAATGCACAATTACTTCCCATGACAATGGTATTAGCAAAGGTATGTGCCCTTTGAGTGTTTCCTAGTTTATCGTGTTTTTATTCTTCAGTTTACAAAGTCAGTCTACAGATAGAAGGGTCCGATATAAGTGTAGCAAATACGATGATATAACATTCACTCACTTGGTACACACGTAGTTATTACCTGAATAATGATCTGAAATTTCCAATGTATAATGTTCGGCCTATGCAATCAATATTTGCAACTGGATTAGGTGAATTGACCTGGGAAAAGATGATGTTCAAATATAGATATTTGTTTTGTAAAGTGGGTATTCTTTCATTTGGCTACGGACTACGCTTACCCTCACACACACACACACACACACACACACACACACACTTATACACACACACAAACATGCACGTATATATATTTATATATATATATATACTGTCCAGGTTGGATCAATAAGTCCATAGCTTGACACGTAGTCATCAGCTGAATCTTGGCATGACATTGCCACTCTTTGTGAGTACACAAGTTTTTAGTGAATTTAATTGACAGTTCGTGGATTGGGCAGTGAAGACTTCGTTTAACTTTGGAACATTTTTTTTTCGATTGAGAAGTATTTTATATCCTTTTCATACATATTTGTATTCTTTCATGGTCATGTACACTTCTCTGAAACCTCCAGATTTCTTGAAGAATTTCGATGGCATAACGTAGAACAGTAAGCCATCGATGGGACATGAAGGGACATCGTTTTCCATTGAGAGATATTTGTTCGGATGTTAACAAGAGGTAGACAATAGGCCCGTATATTTGTAATTCAAACAGTTACCTCCCTTTAATCTTACCTCTACAGAAACTAATTTATTCTTTAATATGGCGTTCCCAGAGGTATACGTTCTGTGAGTGCTTTTGGTTTTCTAGTTTTGATTTACTCATTGGAGCATTGTCAGTACTTCATTTATTAACTGCCTTTCTTTCACATTATCGTCTTTCGCTCATACCCTTGGCACATCTGTAACTGTTCATTTAGTCAGCAGCAGCGCCCTAACGTTTCAACGTTTTCGTCCTAGTGCTAGGCCATTTTGAAAAGGCAGAATCATATAGGCGAAACGGGCAAATGGTTCGTATCTCTTCTCTTAGCATGTATCATATTACGCATGCGCGTAAGTTTATCCGTGCTGCAAAATAAAATGGCTGAATATAATCTGACGCTGGATGTACGATTTCTCTTTTTTCCGACCCGTTTTGCAAGTCTCTCGATCTCTCGCATTATCTTTCCTTATCTGAATATCTATCTATCTATCTATCTATCTATCTATCTATCTATCTATCTATATATATATATATCTATCTATCTATCTATCTATCTATCTATATATATATATAGATAGATAGATAGATAGATAGATACATACATAGATAGATATGCATTTGTATGATTTGAGAGATCTAGAGGGAGACAGGATATATGACTTAACATTACGCATATTTATATCTTCAGGTATAATTCAGTCAAATTCGGAAAGAGTCAAACGCACGCCTGCACACGTGTGCGTGCACACACACACACATGCACACCCACACACTTTCTCTCTCCTTCTCTCTCTCACATACACATGCACTCAAACGCATGCATACATATATATGTATACAACACAAGTCACAGAAATACAATATGATATCAGGGCAGAAACATAAACGTGTTTGTGTAGCGAATCCTTAATCCAATCATATATATATATATATATATATATGATTAAAAAAAAAGAGAAGTCTTCAGACATCCAAGTAAGGTTGAAAAGGAAGTGAGACTCTTCGACAAAATAAAAAATGGTTGAATATATATATATATATATATATATATATATATATATATATATATATGTATATATGTCAGTATTTGTGTTTTTCGGTTTGTGTTGAAAGAGGGAGAAAGCAAGAGAGAGAGAGAGAGAGGTAAATGGAGACAGAGGGAGTTTATAGAATAGCAGGCAGTTTAAGGAAGAAATAAAGATACGTCTCAATTTTCTAACTGAGCCCAATTTATGCGTGTCAAACATTTTCACAACTCAGCATTCCCAACACTAGATTTGTAAGATTAGATTCTAAAGATATTCATTTTCGCAGACAAAACATCTATCTATTTACTTGTTCCATCTTTTTCGTATCAAACCATCTATTTTCCCAAGATTCTTCTATATCTATCTATCCATGTATTTATGTAATTCTCCTCACCCCCTTCACACACATATATGTATATTTATCAGTTTCTCGAGAATTTATGTTCGTATTCATCTAATAAACTCAATCGGTCATCCATGTGCTATCAAGATTACATACACACACGCATATGTATGTATGTATGTATGTATGTGCGTGTTATTGTGTGTGTATATGCATATGTATGCGTACACGTATTTATGCACACAGAAACAGACACTTTAAGACGAATTCAGTACTTCCCCCAAAATATTGGGAAGAACAAGATTAATAGGTATTTGAAATATCCCAGTTTGAAAGAAAAATCGAATATTTCAATTGTATCTTGGAAAAGAAAGGGGAAGGGAGGAATGAGGGAGAAGCAAGGAGAAAAGAGAGAGAATGATTGAAGAAAAGAGAACAGAGAGTGAAGGTAAACGTGGAGGAAGAAATATTAGAAGAATAAGGAAAACAAATGGAACCAGAGAGAATGAAAAAAAGGAACAATGAATGAATTAAAGAAAGAAAGATAGAAAAAGTGATGGAATAAAAGAAAGGAAAATCAATGAAATATTTAATGGATGAAATGAAGAAAATAAAGAATGGATGGAGGAGAGTCAGAATGAAAGAAAGAAAGTGATTCTCCCGCTGGAAGGTATTGGAGTACAAGAACGACAGTTTATGACCTGATGAAAATTGATGGAAGTTAGCATTTTCAAAGAGAAAACCGGTACTGGGGGGATAGAAGAAGAAGAAGAAGAAGAAGAATAAGAAGAAGAAGAAGAAGAAGAAGAAGAAGAAGAAGAAGAAGAAGAATAAGAATAAGAAGAAGAAGAAGAAGAAGAAGAAGAAGAAGAAGAAGAAGAAGAAGAAGAAGAAAGAAGAAGAAGAAGATTTTCCTAGTTCTGACAAGTTCCTAAAACGTGAGGTAGTGAACAACCCTACCAGCTCAGTCACTGCATAAAAAAGTTCGCCGATCCCCTGCAGAATATCGCTGTGAGGACATTGTAACAAGCTTCCATCAGGTTGTAAACAGGGGACCACAAAAGAATCACAAAAGCTTCTCCCTCAAGCTATGCTAAAAAAATGGGAGTTCTCTTCAGTTGAAAATTTACACCATTCTATAACAGCTCTCCGATACAAAGTTAGAGCGCTCCAAAAACTCGCCAAAAGAGGAATGGATTTCAGGTGGTGAGATTAACAGACTGTCCTCTCAGATGGACAGTTCTTTGTGCACTGGCACCAACTCTGCTGTGACGTACAATGTAAAGGGGATGTCAGATCTTGGATTACACTCTTCTGCCTCTTGGTCGGCAGGGAAACAAATCTAAGCAAAATACATTTTTGGCCTGTTTATTTTGATTTGGTGTTCTTCATATGTAGATTTATTCTGAAGTCACTAAGGAGTTGAGGAATACTAGGATATACTTTTTAATTACTTACTAGGAGCATATTAATTTCAATTTTCAAAAATAAATATCAGTGAAACTGATTCAAGAATTGAAATGTCGTAAATTGTTCATAAAAAACAATCTTTTCACTGGGCATCCCTTTTTTGTGAAATTATTGCTTTTGAAAAGAGAAAAGATACTCGAAACACAAGGTAAAGATCTCAAGGTTTTTCTTTCTATAATTAATGGCTTTGTTCAGAGTTTTCTGCTTTTTTCTTGGGAATTTGATTTTACTACTACCATTTAAATATGGATCCTTATATTATAAACATAATCATATCGTGGGGATCATCAGCTAATTTTTTATATTCATTTGTAAGTGTATATATATATCTATATATATATATATATATATATATATTCATTCGTGTATATATGTATTACTCTCTCTCACTCTCTCAATATATATATATGTATATATTTATATATATATATATATATATATATAGACAGAGAGAGAGAGAGAGGGAGAAAGATCGAGATCGGCAAAAAGATAGGGTGATATATATATGTGTGTGTGTGTGTGTGTGTGTAGGTACATCAATAAGTCTGCAACCAACTTTTTTTCAATTCGAACATTATGTAAGTGTCGAACATTTTGATTTAAATCATACAAAGCATCTAATTTCGCTCCAATTATATTTTTTGGCGGATTATATTTTTGCGCTGATATTTTGCCCTAATTTAGTATTCGGTGTCATCAGAGCAAACTTTTCCCCTTATCTATGATGTTGTCTCTCTGAGGTCGTTTTGTTTTTATAACGTATATTTCTACCGAAAAAATGAATGAATTGATCTTCTAGTGACATCTCTTGAGTTAACAAAATGAATAAATAACAAATCAGGCTACACTAAGATCAAACATCCGTGCTTCATTAAAATCTAAAACATTAACAAAAGGGAATTAGTTGCACCATACTATAGAATAGTACGTCTCCCATTTCAACTCTTCTTAGTTCTTTGTAAATGGAATTTGCAAACTTTAGCAAAATTATTTGAGTTGGGCTTTTGTAATCTGAATGAATTCTTGCATAACGTCATAGGCTTTTGGTCAGCTCATTGCCACCTGTCATCGTTGTTACATACGAAAATAAGGTCAAAACTCAAAACTCATTAGTAAGAGTTGGACAATATAAAACATCAAATTTGGTTTCAAATATTTCGTATGACTTATTTATTTTGTTACCTATAAACATGTAGCAAGGAAACTGTGTGTTGTTCAGAGATAAGTTTAGTAATCAAAAGATAAGCTTAATGAATATATACACAGTGGCCAAAAAAGTCACAAAGGACTTTAAATTATTCAAAAGTTTCTAGTTTTAATGAATTTTAATTTGTTTTTTAATAAAATGTATAAGAAGGAATCTTTAATTACCCTATGAAAAGAAAATAGTTTCTTTAAAAGGCCTGCCAATTTCAAATTCACAAAGTCTTGCTCTTTTAATAACCTCCTGCATAACATTTAAGAGGATATCTAGCCGTAAATCACTTATTTCTTCTAATATATTATTTTAGTTGCTGATTTGTGTATTTTTCCATGATGAATTACTCTCTGAGTGTTTCGTTATGTATCTAAAAAGAAGGAAAAACAAAGAATATTGAAATAAGAAAAATATAATTGTTTTAGACTCCTCCATGAATTTGAACATTTACTCACGCAATAATGCACGAACAAGTTAGATCTTTTTTCTATTTGTCTCATTCGTGACACCCAGAGCCAAGATGCACAAAAGCAAATTGCCAACCTCTTCATGACGAACGATGTCAATTTAGCTGAATAAGGACTTCCCTCGCTACAGTTGGCGATAACAGTCCATATGTCACATTACTATATACTGTGTCTATTTGCGATACAACAAATAGATTGAAAGGTGTCGAATACCCGAAGTAGCATCCCACAATTCACTCTGCGCTCGTTATTCTTGCCATAACTTGGAGAAGAGATGGATTCGTACTTCTACCGAAGGTATTAGTGCGAAGTGAAAACTTCCAACTTCGTTGAAATATATATCAGAGTTAAAACACATATACCTATGCAGCAACTCATTTTATCAGGTTGTACAAAGATTCTGAGCCTCTTCAGCTCGAAAAGGGAGTAAGACAATATGGAACCATCTCACCCAAAGTCATCACAGCCTGTCTCAAGATGATCTTCCGAAACCTAGATTGAGGAAATAAAGACCATAACGATCGCAATAGACCATAACGATTTCCAAGTAATGTCAGAGTAACTGATCAAAGAGAGCAAGAAAGTTAGACTACACATCAACGTCAGTAAAAAAATGTCATTTACAACAAATATGTTGAAGACAAAGACACAAATAAAAATCGCAGACCAGAGAATAGTGGACCACTTCTTCTACCCAGGACACAGAATTTCTATGAGACCTTAAAAGGATAAACAACTCTGGGATGACAAGCTTCCGGAACAAAATGCCCCATTAGTCTTAAAAAAATGTATACAACTAATGCATCCTCCCGATAGTCACCTATGGAGCTGCAATATGGAACCTTCCCAAACGATTTACCCTCAAACTGAGAATCATGCAACGTGAACCTGGGAGAATCATGCTCAACCTCACATGGAGAGAATACAAAACAGCGCAATATATCAAAGAGAAACAGGAGTTAGGGATAACAGAGAAACAATTGTAAAACTCAAATGACGATGGGCTGATCATGTTGCAAGAATATCAGACAATCAATAGAGGTCATGACTTGCAACGTAAATCCCCAGAGATCATATGCGAAACTGTGGTCTATGATGACGTAAACAAATTGGTATGTTAAGAAAGTTCTGGCTCCACAATGCCCATTAAAGAGAAGTCTGGTGAATCCTGGGGAAAGTATATGTCCAAAGACGGTCGCTAAAAGGCTACTGCTGCTGATGATGATGGTGATGAAGAAAAAGTGTCCCAGCCGGCGTCAAGTTTATTCACCGTGCCGTGACCCACTCGACCACACCCGGTTTCGTATGAAATGAAAAAAAAGTCCGTCTTTCCTCTCGTGGCCATTTTGTCATTTATAAATAGAGAAACCGCTCGCATTTATTCAGGACCAAATTATTTGACAATCGTTCCCTACTAACAATGGCTTTCCATTAATCTCAGAACATGGCTTCTGTTTTTGTCTTAGAAAAAAGCCATTTCATCCAATCATTCAGCTCTCGTGGAAGACCTGACACAGGCCTACACCGAACCCATCCGCAAAACCCGGGAAAAGGAACGCACGTGTTTCCGTTTCTGGATGGCAATTAATTTCTTCCAAAAGGAAAGCCACCATTTATCAGAAGATGTTTTTATCCCAAACAATATACTTGCACAACTATCTCGCGCCATTTCCCTTCTCTTACAAATTGTTCTTTCCTGTGTTTCTCTCTCATTCACTCTCCCTCTTTCTCTCTCTATCTCTGATTGGTTCTCTCTCCCTCTCTCTCTTTCTTCCACTGCCTCTCTTGTTTTTCACTTGAATTGAGTTTTCCGAGTAATGTATTCA
Source organism: Thysanoteuthis rhombus (assembly GCA_963457665.1). NCBI lineage: Eukaryota > Metazoa > Mollusca > Cephalopoda > Oegopsida > Thysanoteuthidae > Thysanoteuthis > Thysanoteuthis major. The sequence continues at coordinate 24,087,302 of OY735232.1, read as the reverse complement.
TTAGTCACAATGGACGACAACGGAAGAGAAGGACAAAAAGATGAGGTGGAAAAAAAGGAAGAAAGAAAGGAACAGGAAAACAATGAAAAACTGGTTGTCTCTTTTCGACCGAACAGAAACCGGTTCGATCGCCCGTAAGGGAGCTAAGGCCAATCAATCACCAATGCCTCGTTTAAGAATATTTGGTTTATCTATCTATCCATCCATCTATATCTATATCTATGTGTGTTCATGTATATATATGTATGTATCACATTATATATATATATATATATATATATATATATATATATGTATGTATCAATATGTATCAATATATATATATATATATATATATATATATATATATATATATATTGCAATGTGTCTCTCTGTCTGTTTGTCGGTCTGTCTGTCTCTCTCTCTCTATATGTATATATATACACATACACAAAGAAAGCACACACACGCTCACACAGATATATGAATACATATACGCATTGTACTGCTTATAAGTATTTGACCAAAACATATTTTTTTTGAATAGCTTTGTTTTGTTAGTTACGATCAGTAATTTTACTGCGCTGATGTTGACAGTGTTCTCAGAATGTGACTTAGAAACAGATCTCGTGCCGTGTTGTGGATAATCATTCACGCTGAAGAATTCACAGTTATCTAGAAAACATTATCAACCCATTACCTGCTGAAGGCTGCAATTGTAATGGTTATTCATTGCAACATTTAAGCCCTTGATTGTTCTCCATGGCAAGATAAAAGCTCCGACTTGCAGGTGCAAATGAACCTTCATCAACAATAAAACGGACATTTTATTGAGTCAACCATAGAATTATAACAATCGCAAAAATAAGGAAATATTAACTTATTAACGAATCGGAAGTTTTGCTTGGACTTTTGCAAGTATATCTGTTTATTTTGGGGGGATTTAGGAGGGTCAAGGTTAGTATTCCAAGATGCTAACACATCGTCTTCAGCTTAAGACTTTTCTCTGTCTGCAATTTCCGTCATATGCAATTAATGGGTTAAAGAACAGCCCTTTTTAACAAAAAAATTCGATACATCTAACTTTCATACATCTAACGTTCAGTCACGGAATTCTGTGCTTTGTCTTAAATAATAATGAGTATGACCTCATATAAATACAAGAGAGGCCAGATCTTTCAACCTCCCCGTGGGCTTCGAAGCGAAGGGCTATTCTCTCGCTCCTCCATTCAAATATCGGTTGACGTTTACGATAATCAACAATCATTAACCTGTGGGTCATTCAGTCCATTACTCAAAATTCGGTGGGAAGATGATTGAGAGCGCTAGGCATTATAAATGGGCCTATGCGATTATTTTTGGTTAAGAGAGCGTAAAATGATCAAATCAGTCAAGGAGAGAGAAAGGGTTGCGGCTGTAAGAAAGAGCCGAGGGAACGAGAAAGTGGGTTTAATGGAGGGGGGGGGAAGGGCAAATATAAGAGAAAAGAGTGAGATTTTCTATAATAGAATAGATTTGGCACTGTATTTGATTAGATTGAATAACTGTGACGTACAGTTTTAGAATATATAATATATTGCCTTCGGTCGAAGAAAGAGAAATATGAATTCAACTACACCACACACACACACACACATATATATATATATATATATATATATGTATATGTATATGTAGTGGAATTTATATGGACAATGAAAGAAACAGATTGGATGAATAGGTATTTATTCACGGACGTTTAGTATGTGAGCCTACATCATCAGTGAAATATCTCTGATGATGCAGGCTCTTACCATACGAAACGTCAGTAAATAAATATCTATTCATCTGACCCGCGATTTTCCACATTGTCTACTTTGTCGGTTATAACCTATCCATCCAATTAGCACTCATGCATACATACACAATCACACACACACACACACACACACACACACACACACACACATATATATATATATATATATATATATATATATATATATATATATATATATATATATATATATATATATAGTCTAGAGAGCATTACAGCATTAAGCACTAAACACATTCAAAAACCTTCTTCAAAAATAATTCTGTGACACTCTGATCAATTATTTCCCTAAATCTAGTGACGTAATTTATGTCATTTTTTGCTGTGATTTTTTTTCTAATCTTTTACTTATACTTTCTTATTATGGTATTATGTGTAAATTTCCTCTCGTTGGGATCATAATTTGTTAATAATATAACCGTTTCGGGGATTTTAGATTTGACTCCCAAATTTGAAAGAAATTGAAATATGTGATGAGATTGAACGAACAACCAACCAAAATATCAGTCATCGTCTCCATCACCTTTAGGTTTTGAACGTTTGTGGTAGGATATTGAAATTTCCAAAGATTCGCCAGAACTCTCTATCATGAACGTTGCCCAGCCAGTACTTTCTGAATTTGCGTAGTTGTCGCGCCATCTTACATCCTGTCTGCCACATTTTGCATATGATCTCTGGGGATCCACGCTGTCCAATTTAACTTGAGCACCCCACCTCTCCAGACTTCAGAATTAAATTACCTCTTAAAAGCAAATTATACCCTTTATCTGATCTTTTTGCTCCGCACGTTGTACATAGATGTACAAGACTGATATTTGTCAAATATACATTCCTTCCAGAAATCCTAAAAACACAGCAAATATTTTGATAATTTTTTTTCACGTTGCTTATTAGTATGTCCAGATTTTCATAAGATATTTCAAAGTTATTCTCAACTATTGTCTACACGGTTATAATTTTCAATTTTTATTCATTGTTCTTGTTTTTTTTCTTAGATAAAAAGAAAAAATAATGCCCACTTATCACAGAAAAAACAATACAAAAGTCAACAGAGGTTGTTGCCAAAAACAATATTCAGCCAAAAAAGGTGATTTTTTATGGCTACAATTTCTGTCTTCAAATCCTAAAAAGCACGATCTGCCACTGAGTTTGCCAATTTAGAAAGTATAGATAGTGGGATTTTCTCTCATTAATCCTTTATAGTATCTTTTGGCTCTTCAAGAGTGTGATATTAGGTGCTGCAAGCGTAAATATCTCTTGCAGCTGTTCTCCAAACATTTTCATCGGTTGGAGGTCTGGAGACAGGGAAGGCCATTTCATTACAAATAAAAACCGATCACTGAGGTAAAAAAATAATTGTCTTTACAGAATGGCAATGCACATTGTATTTCAAGATCAACCTTTCCATTTTTTCTTTATTCATAGGCAGGTTTGCGATCAAGCTACGTCTTAGTATGTGAGTGCACTTAAATGCTCGAAGAGTTCTGTTAACAATAACTGGACAGCGTGGCCTCTAGCTAGTAAAGCCACCAAGACCATAAATCCTCTATCTCCGAACCTACAAGCAGCAATTTTCGGTGGCTCTCGTCGTAGATCATGTCAAAAAGCTGTAACAGTCGGGCCGTCAAGTTTTGAGCGCTTTCCATCTGTACAGATCACTTTTTGCTGACCGTGAGTGCTCATTGAGGGTCAACTCTGCCCACAAGCATCTTGCCTCTTTGTTCCGTGTACGTAAAACAGTTTCGTCTTATCTTCACCGGTACTACATGGAAGTTATTAGCTAAGATATAGTGAACAGCAGATTTTTATAGTTGCGGTACTTCTCTTATTGTTTCTGTGATTCTTTGAACACCTTTCGAGGGATTTTCCATGGCTTCTCTTACAATTTGTCATTTAGTCTGCTCAGAAATCTCCATTTTCTTACCAGCCAGTTTTCATGTTTCACTGTGAGCTTCAGGATTCATCATAAAGGTGAAGATTACAACTTTAGACCAAATATTCAACAGAATTTAAAAAAGTACCATCATCACACATTTTTTCTCCAAGTAAGAATTCTTTCCCTTCTGACAAGAGCAAGGAACCTTCCAGCATCTCCAGGGAATCTATAGGAAGCTCTATCGTGTTAGAATGACAGAAAAGCATTAGATCCATGTTTTAAATACTTTCTGGACATTGGTATATGAGCTTCAGTTATGAAAATTGAACGCATCTGACAATTAATCATGGAATAAAACCCTTTAGAAGTATATTGACAGTTCCCTCGCTCGTATGATATAATCTTCTAAACACAAATCACCTAATTCAACAATAAATCAGCCAACTTCGCAGTGTCCTTGTAATCCCTGGACTGCATGTGTTAGTGGGTAATTGGCATTGCATGTCGAGTTGTGATCTACTAAAAATGAATATAAGATTGATCTTTTACCTAAAATCATCAACAAATATGGATCCAAATTTAGATATGAAATATCCATATTAGCAGTTGGTATAAATTTAGATATAAAATATCAATATTAGTTGTTGATCTAAATCTAGATATGAAATATCTGTATTGGCAGTTGATATAAATTTAGATATACAATTTAAATTGGTATTACTGAAGAGGAGTGACCAAAATACTTCGAAACCGTAGTTCCGTGCGACGGACGGAACACAAGTGAAGAATCACACTAGGATGGCAAGCCTTTGGCAGAGCTAGCTCAACCTTCAAAAATATTAAGAGCCCATTAATCCTAAAGAGAAGAGTGTATAACCAATGCATCCTCGCAATAGTCACTAATGAAGCTGAAACATGGAACTTAACCAAGAGACAGACCTGTAAATTGAGAACCATGCAACGTGCACATGAAAGAATAATGCTGGGCCTCACATGGAGAGACCACAAAACAGCACAGTACATCCGAGAAGAGACAAGAGTTAGAGTCATCATAGAATCATAAAAAATCTCAAATGGCGGTGGGCTGGCCATGTTGCAAGAATGGCAGACAATCGATGGACATCACGACTCACAACATGGATTCCCCGAGACCACATGCGGAACCGAGGCCGGCAAAATATTAGATGGAGAGACGAGCTAGACAAGTTCAGGAAGTACTGGCTCCGTGACGCCCATGATAGAGAAATGTGGCAAATCCTGGGGAAGGCCTATGTCCAACGACGGACGCTAAAAGACTGATGATGATGATGATGATGATGATGACTGTTATAGCATTTCTGAACAGTTATGCTTTAGCTTAAGCAATGTTCCTCTACATTTTTTGTCCCTTTCCAACCAGAATAACCCCAAATTATTTTGCATTTGTGAATTATCTTTATTGGGTTATTAAATAAAATGTCTCTATCAGCATCTCACTACAAAATATATGAAAAACACATATTCAACATCAAAATATGCATTTAATCAAGAGGTGAAAATGTGTATTAAACTTGATAGAAAAAAATCCAGGTTCATCGGTACAGAGAATCATTTCCGTGGCAGATGTTTTCCTAACTTCTCCTAACTTCAGCTGATACCTCCGAGGATCGCTGTGGTAATTGATTTTGTATCCAAACGGTTACTATCTGTTTGTTAAAGAAAAATGTTTGTCATAAGAAAGATCATGATAAATTTCTATATAGTTGCCGTTAAACAATTATGAATAAATGCTGCTTAATCCTGAACGTTTCAAATATTCAAAAATATCTTGGAAACTCCAGAGTTGATGGACAGTGCAGACATTTCGGGGGCATAACATTTTTGTTTGAAATGATGAGAATTAATTGATCTTAATTATAGCATTCATTCTTGATGAGGAAGGTGTGTAATTAAGATTAAGGTTATAATCACAGCTGCTATTATTAAATAAATTGTGCACAATTCTTATGCAATGTATATATATATATATATATATATATAATTGTGTCATCAACAGACAGCAGTTTTGTTGGATTACAACTCTTCAGTGTGGCAATAGACTATCCATTATCCCCTTTAGGACTACGACGTAGGATCTAGACCTTAGTTTCCGACCCAAGGAATGGCATCCTCCCTCTACTCCACAGAACTAGAGGTCAGTAAGGTTGAATTTAAGCGATACATTTATTCACACATATATATTCCCCGTCCACCAGAGTGCTCTATTCCATGATGGAAGAGCATTGCATAAGCTTACAATGAACAAATTATATATATATATATATATATATATGTGTGTGTGTGTGTGTGTGTGTGTGTGTGCGTGTGTGTGATAAAGTAAAGGATTCCTTGATTTGCTTGAAGAAAGTGTTTGTGTAAGAATATTTTACATCATCATATTTTAAGATCTAACGTTAAATGGAGCAAAATTGTATGAGCGTGTTTGTTGTGTATTTCCTTGGGTGTGCGAGTATGTATATACATATATATATATATATATATATATATATTGAGAGAGAGAAAGACTGATAAAGACAGAGAGACAAAAACAGAGACAGAAAAGTTGATGAACGAAGAGTGAGATAGAAATATACATAGAAAAAACATATACATGTATTGAGTGTCTCTCTATGTAATAAACACAGAAACACCTGTTTCATGCCCCTTGGCAGCAGATAACATTCGACACATGGCACCATTTCAAATTAAGAACTTGTAAATATTTGATCCCAGACTTTTCAATATACTCCTTTGATCCATACAACATCGCTCCCTTGTTTTGCATGGAAATTAACTCTCTTCTAGAGACACTAAATATCTGGAGAGCTATTTCCGGGTTCGGTCATACAACCAAGACATTATGTGATACCTCACTGCTGACTACACGTACGACGTACCGTTGCTCTCACCATTTCGCTAAATAGACGCTGGTTATGGAAAGGCCCAAATAACTGTTTCCACTCGAAATTGTCATCTCGTTTATTCTTCGGTCTATATCTGCTCCATTAGTTTCTTTCGATGCGAAGGTTTTACATTGATGGTTGGATTTTAGTGATCCTACATCACTTTTATGTATTTTGTCATATCATATAGAAACTTTCATTAGAAATGATCCCCAGCCTTTAAACGATTAATGTATCACTTGGACCAGACAACTTAGATAGAATAAACAATCAAAGGGAATAGTAAGAGTAGTACTACGTTGAAGCGGCTACCCTATTGGTCACGGGTTCGATTCCAGCAGCAACCCGATTTTCTTTAGTTGTTTGTTCTATTTAAGCTGTCTTGGCAAAATGCTACATTAACCGATTAATGATGGAAAATCATTTCAAATAAGAGTTTCTACATAATGTAACGCAATATATATATATATATATATATATATATATATATATATATATATATATATATATTACAATTTGCAATCTGTCATTCGGGCAGTCGCTTAACAAATAGGAAGAGGAAAGGGGTAATGAGAATGCATGATCGGAAATTTATCTTTCTACCTTTTGTATTCACCGGCGCTTGTTCGATTATTGCTTATGATACGACTACAGCAACATCTACCGCTGCTACTGCTGCTAATATGGCAATTTCGTGTATTAATGGATACATTATGTATGAAGTCCACAACACTTGGCCTTAACCTCTGAAATTTGTGCGTAAGCATACTGACAGATAGCACAAGATTTGGTATACGGTTAGCAAAGCAACGGACATTTACTAGTATATATATATATATATATATATATATATATATGCCTCAAACGCTGAAGGTCCTGTGTTCGATTCCTCACCTGAAGGAAGATTGTAGAGAACACTTCCATTGGACAAATTTCCCTTTGAACTCAGCAGCTAATTGAGCACACTTTAATATATATAATTAAAACAGAGGTATCATTTTTGTATACTTGTCTCCCGTCATGAGGGGGGGGGGAGTTAATCATAAATTTTATACATAAAGTCCTGGTCTCAACCTGACTTGAGACCTGCAAGGATCACTAAGCCGACACATACAACAGGAACCAGGATTTCGTCACTGGCTGTCATACTCCATTGAAGACTCTTAAGTGACGTGACGCTTTACCATGTGAAGTAGAAGCAGACAAAATAAGAGCTTGACTTATAATTGTTCAATGCTTGAATATAGCTCCCAGATTGTACTTTCACACGGGACGCATCTTGCACAAAATAGGAGCTTTACAAGTATGTATATTGTGGTGCACTGTAATGATTCATTTTTTGTTAGATATTTTCAATTCAATTTTGATAGTGCCAGTAGCAATAAGAATTTCATATTTATAAAATGAGAAAAGAGCGTTATTCCTTACCTTAAAATCTGCTGTAATCTCAACAAAGTGGTTCTTCTTCATTTTATCATCGTAGAATTCGTCAACGTTTTCGGGACAGAATGTCACACACGATTGGATTCCAGGGTGAAAAATTAAGTTAAGGGAGGTTTTATGGTCGAGGGTGCAGTTTGACTCCTTGGGGGCTTCCTCCAACATTTAACAAGCATTGTCAGTGGAAATTCAGTGTCATCATCAGTCTTTTGTCGTCAGTTGTTGAGATATAGGCCTTACCTAGGATTCACCACCGTCGCGGTGTCAATACTTTCCTAACTTATCTAGTTCGTCTCACTATCTTATATTCTACCAGCCTCAGTTTCACTTATGATCTCTAGGGATCCATGTCGTGAGTTGTTATGGCCAGTGGTTGTTTGCCATTCTTGCAACATGACCAGCCCATTGCCATTTGAGTTTTCTAATGGATTACAAAATTTCTCAGACTCCCGTTCCCTCTTTATATATTGTATAGTCTTGCAATCTCTCCATGTTATGTTGAATAAGTGAATCATTTATAGAGCTTTTGGAGATCTCTTTCATTGGGAATCGGATGTTATTTCCAAATAGCTCTCTTTTAACACACTCATCTATGTTTCCAGTAGGGATCAATTGAAAAGGTCCACTATAATGGCTTACTCAAGATGATTTTGGCTCTGTCGTCTTCAAAGTACTCCCTTGCCCTTTTAATCTTGTTTTGTTTCGACCCAAAATTGCCTCTGGTCCGTGAAAATTTGTACGGAATTCACACGAACTAAATGAACACCTGCATATATAATCCCACGAGCTTCAAATAATTTCTGACATAAAAAGCGTTTTAAAGACCAATCGACTTATACACGAGTATATATATATATATATATATATATATATATATATATATATATATATTACTTTTTATTACATTTTTTTCATCCTCTGCGTTGACACTTGCTTTGATAGAAATATGGTAAAAATAAATCTCGAACTTTTTTCTGCGAGATAGTGAACAAGTTTGGTTTAATTTATAACAGAAACGAGACAAGCCTCTGATGACAGAGATTTTCTTACTTGTCGCATTAATAATGATTATGACAGGAACATATTTTTTCAATGACGTTCTGCTCTGTCTTAAAATTATTTTTCGTCTCCAAAATAAAGAATGACCATTAATTAATGGAAGTAATCAAGTATGTTGGCCGACCAGCACAGAGAATCATAATTATAAGGTAGTAATTAAAGAGGCTGTATATTTCGATTCGTCACTTTGTCTGGCTGGAAGAGTATTGTTTTTCTGTGCTTTGTCTGATACACACTTTTCGATCTGAACTGTGTCGAACAGAAGTGCTTTTTGTCCGACTCCAGTTCATTTTAAAGTTGACTTTTTTCCCAACGAGAACAACCACAATACTCATCAAATTCAGGGGAATAAACTCTTCACTGTTTGCCTATACCGTCGTGTTAAACCAAACAGATATAAAATTAACGTTTCCAGACCGTGATTTCAAATCACAGCTAAACGATTACCTCGTGTCAATTCGAAAAGTCTTATAGATATACAAATTTATTTGAAATAAAGAAGTTGCAGTAATCATTTTCAGTTGGAATTGAAATAGGAGACTCTATGAGAAGAAATGTTTTTACTATTATACATTGATTCCTTTGGGCAAGTTTTCTAGGTATATCCTATACTCTATCTCAACGTTATTGTCACTGGATTTTCAAGTCTATATTTTATCTAAATTCCTGACACATCTCATTGCTATCGTGCATTTTTGGTGGCCATATAACCCGGCATTTTTTGTCGATGAATTGTAACTATTACTCATTGATAATTTGCTGTTATTATCACATCGTTTCGGCTGTTGTATCCTCTGACCGCCTATATGCACGAATCTCAGAGACAATGAGCTTTTATTAATATACAGTGACATGTATTCGTTTAGTCGTCTTTGTTGTTCCTACCATAATCTTTCGACCACTGTACCTTCTTGTCTTACTTATGTGTCTGTCACATCTGTTAACCCTCTAGAAATAACAAACAAAATCTGATTTAACATTTCAAAAGATATTAACAGACTTGCTGATTGAACATTGACTTGTAGATGATGTTCCCTCTAATCTGTAGTATTCAGTATGTGCAAAAATGTTTTTGTTCTGCAATTTTTTTCCAATGACAAAAGTTTGAGTGCATTTTGAATTCAACCAAATGAACCAATATTTTTTACATGAAAAGGGAGTAAGATATCCATCGAATTTGAAATCTTTTGTGCGCACATCATTTTCCATTATGCGTTGGTTGCAAAACATGCATGCGCCCGAACACACGCAAAGCTTTGACGGAACGGTGCTAACGGATAAGACCGTTTGTCAAAGCGCATCTGCAAACATGAATTCATTTTCTATGTCTAGTAACCCAGATACAAGAGGGCAATCTTTCGTTTTATGTAAGTAAATTCAAGAAATAAGGGAAAGTTGCTCTTATTCGGTGGAACATGCATTCAAAAATTGTTTTAATTATTAATCATTTAACTGCGGCAGGTGACAAAGAGTAATAGTTATTACTATTACTGCAAAGACTGAAATTTCAGCCATTTGCAGTTAATGGGTTGATTTCTGTTACTATTGTCGAAGTATTCCATTATGCATGTACGTGTAAGTTATACCGGAGCTTCGATTTTTATCAGCGCTAATGTAATATCAGAAGCTCTATTGATTCAGCATAATTATATTTTGCAATATATACATCGTGTGACTGTTGACGTCGAATTTTCGAGGATAATTTGTTTATGAATTTCGTTTATAATATTAGACAATATTTTTCGCTGTAAACAATTTACTCTAGTCAATAAATTAATTTTTGCAACTTGCTACCCGTATTATTATTTTTAGAACGCATATCATTACTTCGTCTTCCGGAATTATTATATTGATTGAGAGAAGCAGACTACGAGCAATAGTTTTTTGTAACTTACCAAGTGAGGATTGCTTCCTCTCATTTTCTTGGACATAAAATGGATATGAAAGGAGAGTTAGCCCACAGGATAGCTCTAATTCCCAGAAAAAGCCAAACAATGTGACAATTGAAGGCATGAGAGCAGCGCGCTATCAGGGTTCAAGAGGAAGGCCAAAGCGATGTGATGAAGACAAACATTTGCAAAGAAATAGGTTGGAAGCAATCATTACTTGTTAGTAATAGCAACTCGTCTCAAAAGTTCCAAAAAAGAAAGCCGATGAGTACAGCGACCGAAATATTGAAATAAAAGCAAGTCGACTTGTCAAAATCAACTGAAGACTAATTGTTTATATCAATTTCCCCATACACGGGTTAAATATTGATAATATCGTTGCTGACCGATGGGGGTTGTTGATAAAGACCGAAATAGAGGTGATATCATCTATATTTATGAATGGTTAATACACTTGAATGTTTATCTAGCAAATTCTCCATTGAGATCCAAAGAAGTTAAATGTCTCGTTTTTATTTCAGTAAAATAAAAAGAATAAATTTGTTATTGTTTCTTTGCAGCCCAGTTGCGCATGCTTTCAGTCCCGAACCGGTCTGCAGTCCTGTAATCGGGGCCACTGCTTTACACTCAATTTGTTTAGAGGCTCGATTGAGACACTTGTCTCCCTCTGTCAATGGAATGTAGAATCGAACCAGTTCAAGCCAGTCAGTGAGGGTCATGATATTGTCATGGATAAGAATTTTACTGGCATTTAATCTCAATATTATAACTTGGAATATTGATATTTGCTCGTCATCACAGTTAATAATTAAGTCATGTAATTAGGTTTCATCGAAGGATAAATATGGTCAGAATGAATTCTATTCATGACATCATAAATATTATCCTCTGGAAAACAGCTAAAATTGAGTAAAATACGCCTAGAAACATGTAAGTTCTAGATAATTTAGATGTTGATTATGAACCCGTCAAAAAGTCACCCCCACAAGTCAAAAATGAAAAAAAATTAGAATGGGTCTAGCCAAAACAGTATGAACAAGAGCGCTGGAACACACTCACACATATATAAACACACAAACACAAGCAAGAAAAGAGAAGGTGAACCTTTTACATCTCTGATGGCTACGGCTGGTCGATGTCAGTGAATCTCTTTTTATGAGGACCGAAGAAAGATGCTGTTTATCTTACGGTTGACATCAGAAAAAAAAAGATGGAGAAAGGAGTGGAAGCTATAGTTGTGGCAGTTGGCGTTCACTCCACACTCTTACGGTATGAAAATCTATTTCGTTTCCTAAGCTATAGGTAAATAACACAGTAGGCTCGTCTCTTCACTATGGTTAGTAGCCAGTCTATGAGACGGACAACTCTGATTCCTTAACAGGAAAATCAAACATCGTGAGAAGTGGGCTATGGATCGAGTAGAAAGTGTTTGCGAAACGTTCATGTTTTACAAAATTAGGTCTCAAATATACTTATTGGAATGATTTTTACCCGTCATTGAGACATAGATCTTCCTTAAGATTCGCTAGACACTTCTATCATGGACGTTGCAAAGCCAATACTTTCTGAACTTGTCTAGTTCGTCACGCCATCTTATATTTTGTCAGTGATGGTTTCGTATGTGATCTCTTGGGATCCATATTTCGAATTGTGATGTCAAGCGATTGTCTGAAATTCTCTCAACGTGATCAGCCCATTGCCATTTGAGTTTTCTGATATTTTTTTCTATGATATCTCTGTTTCTCATCTTTATTCTGATATTTTCTGCTTTCACTCTCCCCATATGAGGTCGAGAATGATTCTCTCGTGTGCACGTTGCATGCTTCCCAACTTGGGGGTCAAACAATTTGTGAAGTTCAATGTTTTACTCTATATGTGCACTGGTTGGAGATTTTTCTTTTTCTTTTCTAGGTTTTGGGAGGTTTTTCTTGTTCTTCAGGGTTGACCTTTCCCTTCCGAAGTCTTGCTATTCTTGTGTGATTCTTGTTTCTTTTCTTATTCTTCTGAGGATTTTATGGATTTATATTGTCTTGTGTGAATCTAGAGGCTTACTTTTCTCCGGTTCTGCATTTTCGAATTTGACTTCTGTGTCTTTGTTGCAAACATATATTACTTCGGATTTTTACGCTACGGTTGTTGAATCATTGGCTTCGGGGGCAAATTTTTCTTCTGTTTTGAAAGAAAACAGGTCAACCTTTTTAGCCATAACTAACGTAGCTGTAGGCTTCTGAAACCCAGCTAATGTAAAACATGAAATAGAGCGACAGAACCAATACAAATAAAACTTGCACGCCTCTCAGATTCGAGAAAAGGTTTTTCTTTCAGTCATAGAGTTGGCGTCACCTGTATCATCCTTTCCAACCCCAAAAGGACCATTGCATTGCGTGTTTCCCAGTCCAGTGGAACCCATAGTTATTGAGAAAGATTTATATTGCTGGCTGTCTTGTCCATTTGTTTTAATGGCGAGCGATTTCGTCGTATAAGGACCGCGGACAGCTAACAACCTGGACTGTGTCCAGCGATAAGGCCAGGAGGAAATCGTGTGCGTGAAAGGAGACACGCGATGGACAGTTATTATATCTGCGAACCAACTGACCATTACCGTCATGAAATTTAGTGCCCTGGAAGAGAGGTCTTGCCTGTGGTATGCAATGACTGACCGTTCAAACCATGATTATGTATGAACATGAAAAGGTGAATAGACAGCTTTTGAAATCAATCTGCGGTTTGGAATTTTGAAAACTGGTCATTAAGATGATTAGATAAAACGCCAGCATTCTCATTCGGACACACATATATGTATATAGGGATAAGCCCATGTGAATTTGGTCATCCGGGTCAGTATGTGGATATGTTTGAAGTTACGTGCTTTACTCATGAAAAAAAAACAACAAAGATATATATATATATATATATATATATATATATATATATATATGGAGAGAGAGAGAGAGAAAGAGAGGGAGAGAGAGAGAGAGAGAGGATGGGGAAGCTGCTTATTATAATCGGAGATGGTGTTATCGAACAGTTAAACGTTGTCAAAATCAGACTGTTCCAAACACTGTTTTTGAAGTAATTATAATAAGACGGTTGTTTTATATATCAATCGCATACTGTTATCAGGGGATTACTGCTATTGGAGAGACTTAGATCAAAAGTGATCACAATAAGGAGCCTACTCTTTCTCTCTCTCTTTCTCTATATCTTCTCTATATATATTTATATAAATGTATATATATTTTGTCTATCTTGTACATATACATGATACACATTACGTTGTTGCAAAGATTTTGAGTGCCATCTTTCGTACGAGATTGGTGGAATCTTAGAAATATCTCTAAGTAAGTAGTTTAAAACCTATCTTTTTGAAACTGTCAACCAAAATTGTCAATAGATCTGTCAGCATAGGTTTCTGCATTTCTTAAGTCGTCTGGCTGGCTGGCAATCTATTTATGCATTATCTCGCGTACAAACTGAAACAATGTAGCTAGATGGCTGGAAATTTCAACATATACTCGTATAGAAAGATAGCTTCTTTTGTTTTTTTTCCCGAAATTCCCCCGTAAATTGTTTTTTGAGGTAGTTTTGATTTTCGAGATAAAATTATGCTGAATTTGACCACACAGTATGCCCAGCAGTTTTCCCGTTTGTTCTTTTTTAGTCGAATAATTGGCGAGGAAAGTGACTTATTCATTGATCAGTCCGTTTTTCTCTTTTTTAGTTGATCACTCTCAACACAAGTGCAGTCAAAAGACGTTGGTTTTTAGCAGTTTTGTCAAGAGATAGAGTTTATATAATTCTATCAAGATGTATCTAAACGTTGATGAATTTCTATCCGTCTCTTAAATCGTGGACATAATTCTCTCCAACGCTGTTTTCCACTGGGTAACCTTTTAAAGCCCTCAGGTGAAAACAGGGATCCCCTTACGTTTTCCATTAAATGAAAACCTCTGACAAACCCACCCGGGGTACAATCTTGCTTTTGAACAGGTGTTGTGCTTTTTTTCACTCACATTTCCCCTGTGGCCATGCATTAAGCTAGAATATCGGGACTATTAAGACGACCTACCCTAATATATTCTTATTACGTTCATAGAATCAAAAAACGATAGGAGGAAAATCTTATTCTCATGGCCTGAGGGTTAACCTTGGGATTCTTTTGTACATAAAGAAAGTTTCTCTTTTCCTTCGAAATTCTCTGATATAACTGAAGTGATATAGCGAAGTATAGGTTGCTACACTTGAAACGTCATTTGTTTTTTTTTTCAATAATAAGGAAGCCATAATTCGTGCTCGCTTCTAAATTTGCGATCCCAAAGAATAAAAAAAAAAGAAGGATATGATTTTATCACTAGAGGATCGTTCCAAAAATACTGCTTCGATTGGGTCGTGATATTATTGGATATTCATTATTTTTTCTCTGTTTTTTCATCTCATTCTGAACCTTTCTAAAAATGACGTTTTATATGCAACGGCTATGAAAGTCAGGAAATCGCTCGATTAAAACGTTCAGGTAAGAGAACAAGCATCAAAAAGATTGAGATCGACGTTTGGAATGATGATTCATTTAAGAATTATAAGAATTGATCATTGTACGATTTGGTAAGGCCATAGAACTGATCAGTTAAAATGTTCTTGTGTCACCAAAAGCATAAAAAGGAATATGATCAGTAATTCGAACTGTGACTCATTTCAAAATTACAAAACGTATTATTGTACCTTGAAGGAAGTTGCATTATGAGTTTGTTGAAAGTGGTACCAACAAAATATATCCCTCAAAAGAAGAAATCAAGCCAAGAATCACACAAGGATGGCAAGCCTTCGGCAGTGCAAGCTCAACCTTCAAAAATAAGATCGCATAAATCCTAAAAAGAAGGGTGTATATCCAATGCATCCCCCCAATAGTCAGTTATGTAGCTGAAACATGGAACTTAACCAAGAGACAGATCCACAAATTGAGAACCATGCAACGTGCACATGAGAAAATTATGCTTGGTGTCACATGTAGAGTTCACAAGACAGCACAGTACATACAGGAAAAGACAAGAGTCTGGGACATCATAGAATCCATAAAAAATCTCAAATGGCAGTGGGCTGGCCATGTTGCAAGAATGGCAGACAACCGATGGACTTCACGACTCACGAGATGGATCCCTCAAGATCACATGTGGAACCGAGGCCGGCAGAATATTAGATGGAGAGACGAGCTAGACAAATTTAGAAAGTACTGGCTCCACGAACCCCATGATAGAGAAGTTTGGCGAATCCTGGGGAAGGTCTATGTCCAAAGACGGACGTTAAAAGACTGATGATGATAATGATAATGATGATGGTGATGATGAGTCGGAAAAGAACTCCTCGAATGATAAAAACTCATTTCGAATTCATGGAATGGATTTCAACGGGAATACAAGAAAAACTGTTCATACGGTTGTGAAATATCGTAGATAAACACAGAATACAAAAGCTCTGAGAGGTTCTAAAAATGATCCAATAAAGTACAACTATACAATGTATATATTAATGTAATAATGGAGATTAGGTTCATTAATTTTTCCATACACTCTGATTATCAAGAATCTCTTAATGCACCTCAGAAAGAAACAACGACTACAGTTTGGTACGTCGAATACACTGTTTCTGTCGTAGCTCAGCTTATCCCTTGTGCACATTATACTGATAGTAAACAAATTAAGGACTTATTACTTCGATATATGATCAGTACGTTGTATAAAAATACTTTTAGAGCCTATGTATAACCTTTTAGAACATTTATATACAGTCAAACTACTTTATTTCTCTTATGTAAAAGAAAGGAATACTGAATATATCACTGTATAAATCACTACAGGTCATTAGTAAGTATAGATCTACAATGAACAGTATATAGTGCTTAACGGATGCATGATGGGAGCTAACTCAGTTAATATTCCCGAAGCTGTTCCTTCCACCTTGAGTGAATGAGTCAGATTTTACTGAGAAAGAAACTCTGTATCATAGACTCTCGGATTGTTGTAGCATAGAACAACCAAAAAAGGAGACGGGAATAAGGGAGAATAAGAAACATACACTTCTGACCAGAGGCACGCTGCAAGATCAATGATAATAGTTTATACATCGGCGATAAAGAGTGAATAGCCTCACATAATTTGGTACGTACTCTATCATGAGTATCTTCATACATTCAATGACACACATACACGTACACAGACAGAGACACACACACACACACACACACATATGTATATATATATATATATATATATATATACATATAATTTGATAGATTACCAAAGTATGAATAAATTCACTTGAATAATTATCGTTGAGGGTTGAACCTATCCTGCTGTGGTACAATCCATATCAATCCATATATATATATATATATATATATATATATATATATATATATATATATATATATACATATATATACATATAGGTATCTATTTACATTTATCACACACACACACACACACACACACACATATATATATATATATATATATATATATATATATATATATATATATATATATATATATATATATAAATATATATATAAGAACAAATCAGTAATTCAATATACGCTATGTAATGGGAACATTTCATAAGCTGCTCTCCACATACACTCACACACACGCATATATAGCAATGTGCTCAGCCAAAACATTATAACTACCTGTCTAGTACGATTTTGGTCTTCAATGTGCCTGCAAAACAGCGCTTCCCTCATTGAACATGCAGTTTACATTTACCTATCGACCCATCTCAGTCAATACATTTATATATTTATATATATATATTTGTATGATAAACCTCTCTTTATCATTCATAAACACAGTCATGTATGCAAACAGCTAATCATACATTAAAACATTTTTCGGTAAAAGTTCTTCCATAGCAGAGAGAAAAAATCAAATATAATACAAAACTTCCCGCTTGGAAAACTGGGTCCCAAAACGATGAAATCTACGGAACAAGTAGAGAAAAGCATGAGTGTGTATATAGAATAAATAGATAAATGATAATAATGATAATAATAATAATAATAATAATAATAATAATAATAATAATAATAATAATAATAATCTATTTATATATATAAATATATATGTATATATCCTTACATGAATTTACTTTTAGCATACAGCTTGGCTAGTATTTAGTTGGCGTCATTTGTATTCTGGTTCCAGACAAAATCAAAACTTAGTCCAAGTAAATAACAGAAACACTAATCGTATTTAGTCTTTCAGTCTTCATGCAATTTTGTCTCGGACTTTGTTGCTCTTAAGTCGACGCCATTTTAAAAACGAACATTTTGTAGGACATTAATGTTGCCAACTGTAGCGACTGACTCAAATGTAAAAGCACCTCGTCTGCCATTCTAAGTGGTGATTAGTATAAAACGGGCGTCTTATGGCAGCAGGCTGCCTACAATGAGCATTAGAGTCTGTGCTGACTCAATTCTTTCTTATGACCTGGGATGATTGGCAATTTACATTTATTTGGTCCTGAGCCAGTCTATCATGCTGCTTATAATCTTGCAATAACGGCATGTTGATAATAAGAGTTTCATATACATCGATGCCAGAGTATGCACCATTTATCTCAATCTTTTCATTTCTATCTATCTATCTATCTATCCCTCTCTCTCTCTCTCTCTCTCTCTCTCTCTATATATATATATATATATATATATATATATATATAGGTAACTACAATACTATTTTATTCAAAAATAATCATAATATAGTTCCCTTCATTCATCCTTGTCTTTATAAATCTATCTCACAAGGAGCCCAATTCATTGAAATCCACTAGGTTGAGTCAATGGCTCCGTACATTAACACAGTTATAAACCAAAAATTTGCTAGAAAATTATCATTGTATAATGTTGAATCTAAGTAAACAATGGAGAAACGTTCAATTGAGTGCATCAAATAAGAAAGTGAATATGATCAAAACTAAATATTTGTTGCTCGAATTGATTGATATTTTTCTTAAGAATTAAGCTAGGGACTTCATGCATCTTCAAAAATATAAATAGATATATATATATAGTAATAAAATATTCTTATTGTGGTTCTATGATTATTCACACGTTCAATGAATGACGATGAAAGAAGACGGTAATTTCAGACATTGCTGTTCTATGGTTAATGCGATGAAATTTCCGTTTTAGTATGATTGATGGTAAATAAGTTCTATACGTGGATCAAGGCTTTTATTTTACAATAAATAACTGAATCAGTTATAATTGATTATCAATAATGTTCTGCAATTATCTATTAAGTTTGCATCGAAAAATTCCCAAATACCCACACATGTCCTTCAAGCCTTGAAGATGTTCAGTATTATATACCTTTCACCAATGTAATGGTTTCATCACTTGATTTCGTGAGATCTCGAGTCTTTTAGTCAAACAATCCCAATTCTCTAAGTATAGACATAGTGAGATTCATCGGATGTTGGACTCTCCGGGGGGATTTTATCCAGTTAATGTTTGACTCATAATTTCAACTTCTCAAACTTTCTTGTCACCTTGTGATAACATGATAAGATAATTGTTCAGGTCCTAAAGTCTGTAGACAGCACTCGAACCATTGCTTGTTGGTCGTCGACCATAACTTGTAACAACCAAGAACAGATTTTGGTCCCCCTCGAGTTTAAAAAAAAGGTATCCAAATTTCCAGACCTGAACCTAGCGAACTAAAGCTGATTAATTTGGCCTGTAGCTTTGTTCATTCTAAAGGCTTCGTTGGCGTTATCAGCAGCTTGAGTAGACTTATACCCTAATTCGAAATTGTATTTGGAAGTTAATGCAACTGATTGGGTTGACATCATTGTTGTTAAGGGATCTCAAACCCCGAATAATGAAGAATCGTATCTTTATTAGCATTGCATCTACAAAGAATGCAATTATTTTAATAAATCCTTTTCTCATACCATTGTTCTCTATGATATGAAAAAATAATTACAGTTTTGTGTAACAATCTAATACTTATTTATATCTCATCATCATAAGCCTTTTAGCGTACGTTGATAGACATAGATATTTCCAAAGATTTTCCAGATCTATCATGGGCGTCACAGAGCAATTACTTTCTGAAGACTTCTAGATAATCACGACACCCCATCTCAATCTACAGCATGTTTATTGTGCCCTCTTATCTTGATATACATACAGCGAGGCATCTAGAGAGAATCAAAACCAGTACCTTATTATCAAACCTGGCAACTGCAGGGTCAAACACCCCCCTGCTTCTATTCTAACTTCAATTGCAATTTTACTATTTTATATATAAATTAAAACATAGAAGTATACATTTATTTGTATAAATATATCTATTTACTAGAATAAAATGAGACTGGGTGGTTCTGAATGGTAAATTGTCGCTAAAATTAGAGACTTGTCAAGTTAGCTGAGTCAGTAAGACAGCATCTTGGTTTGTCAGTTGATCATGAGTCCAAATCACGGTAGAGGAATATGAACTGTACATATCGGATTTGATAAGGTTTGTAATTCTTGTTATGGTAGTTTTGGAGTTTGACAATAGCCTGTTAAGCAGGTGGTTATGATGTTTTGTGTATATATATATATATGTATATATATATATAAAGAGATAGAGAGAAAAAAAGAAAGAGCAAAAGCAGAAGCACACTCTATGAAATAAACACATCGAGCATCAGGTACTGAAATACTGAGTTCTACTTTGATTTACAGCTATTAAGAGAACAATCGACAAAGAATAAAAAAGATGAGAATTCGGGGTGAAAGCAGTTATTTGGGCCTTTGTATTATCGGTGGCTGTTTAGCTCAATGATAAGACTGACAGTACGTTGAAGCAGCTATCCTGTTGGAGGTGGGTTCATTTCCTGCATCATCCTCATTTTATTCAATTGTTTATTCTATTCACGTTGTCTAGGACAAGTGATACATTAACTATGTAATGACGGGTATCATCTCAAATAAGTTTTTATATGATATAACAATTCATAATCAACCTGTCAGACCACATTTGTCCATCCCTCTATGTCTCTCTCCATATATATATATATATATATATATATATATATATATATATATGTGTGTGTGTGTGTGTGTGTGTGTGATGCAAAAGCCCACATAATCATTGGCATTCCAATTCTCAAATAATATAACTCAATTTATAATCATATGTACATATATTGCACCACAACAGGCTCGTCTCACACTTTTGACAATTTGTCAACTCCTGTTTCAAGTAAGTTGGGTTAATTTCTCCTTATGGGTCATCTAATCAATCACATGTACTTGAACGATCGAATATATCACAGACTTAATACATGTAAGCATTTATTTATGATTATCCACTTCTGGCTTACTTGGCTCATCGAAGCTGCATTAACTGTTTATTTCGGGGAAACGTTCCTTACTCTGCGCATTTTCAACTTCTTGTTAGGGTGCTAGGCTATCCTCGTTTGATAAAATTGGGGGAAGGGATGGAGTCATCCCTTTAAGTGTAAGTAAATTGCCTCAACCAGGGTTTGAACTCAGCTCACCAATTCCATTTTATGTGCTGCCAACGCTTGTCGTTATCACTTGGTTTATGAGAAAGCATCAACCAAAACTGACACCAAAATTTTCAACATAGGTCTCTTCAGTTTTCAAATTTGTTTGTATGGCTGACTGGCTGGCTGGCTGGCTGACAGTGATATGTCACACGTATAGGCCGTACCATTGGTCATAAAGGGTTGAAAAATTAAACAATTACTTTTTACGACAAGAAAAAACAACTGCCATTTCATTTTTGTACGGTGTTTAATTTGCAATGTAAGTTTTCACTAAATCAATCCCTAAGTTTGTGTCAGGCAGCATTCACGCTTGCATTTAAAAAATTCAGACTCTTTAGCGATCACAACTGAACAGAAGGCAAGAGAAGTAACTTATTCATTGACCCCCTTTTCTTTTTTTTAATTGATCACCCCCAACAGAGATTGTGACCGAAAGGCTTTGGGTACATGACGGTTTTTATTGAGTGACTAACCAGACCTGCTCTACAATCAATCAACTTCAAACTGTCCCAAACATAAGACAATTCATCAAAGTATCATGTTAAGTTAAGTACCTTGAAACTACGTAATTCTTATTATCTCTCTTCTTTTTTTTTACTCTTACGGTCTTTCTTTTTGCTGCTCTTTAAGCAGATGTCCTTGTAGACGTATACAATCTCCGAGTTTTAGGATTTTTACTCACGTCTCCTGGGACAGTTTGAATCGGGTTTAAGAATCTGTGTCTCTTGTAGAAGCAAAACAATGGTGGTAAACCATTTGGATCTATAAACAACTATACTTAGATGATTACTATCAGACATCTATTCGAGTTGATTCCAGTTTATGAACAGACTGTCCTTTCCCTATTCAACATGAAAGACTCTCTCATGACCATCATTCCTGTCAGATATAAATCGCCTTTGGACGCTCTCAAGGAAATATCATGATAAAAAAAAACATCATCATCATCATCATCAGCAGCAGCAGCAGCAGCAACGATAATAATAACAACAATAATATCCTTTACAAGACTGTTGCTGGATATAGATCTTTCTTAATATTCGCCAGGGCTCTCAGCTGTAGTCATATTTTCAAACTAAACTAAATCGCAACGCCATCTTATTCTTTGCCGATCATAATTTTGCATATGATCTCTGGAGATCCACGGTTGTTCGACATTCTTGCAATATAGCCGACCCATTATTACAGGCATTTTCTAATGGATTTCATGATATCTCAGACTACTCGCCTCTATTATTTACTAGTTCATCCCCGGGGGAAATTTTCGAATACATAGGTATTGTTATTATCCGAAAAAATTTCCTCAAAAAGCTTTTCGTAAGCCAAAACGTGCAAAGAAAAGAAACGATTACCATTTATTTGTATAGGAAAACTTTTTGAGCGTTCCTAGATCTCCAAAAGGATAGAATGACAAGCTTTGTCATCTTGGGTAGTGGTGGTTTGAGATTCAGGAGACTGAAGCATAATAGAGAGTAATAGGGTGTGTACTACTTCACAATGCTTTGCGACAGAACAGAAGCTGAACACTATTTTCGGTTCTCGTTTTTGGAAAAGCAAAATAGTGGGGTGAATCAAGATTTTAACAAATTGGGACTACCTGTGTTTGAATTCTATCAGATGATTTCAGTTTTAAGAAAAGAAACTGGAAAACTCGTTTCAGGGGTTAGGGTGGAAGGGTCCATTGTTTTAAAAGGTGCGTAGGTGATATTTTTATCAGTAAATTTGTTGCTCTTCAAAATGGTTCGTAGTTAAAGACAAATACCAAGAAATGCTGACTTTTCACTACGTAAGTATAGTTTTATTCGTATTGAAGTATTGAAGACATTTTTTTGAGACTTTCATACCTATGCAAACTTGTGAAATGAATACTTTTTGTAACTGCAGTTTCTATCCTGTGTTATATGACTAACTTTTTTGAAATATTGCATTTTCTTTAAATATTGACCCTATGTTGATGCTTTTCTTTAACAGAAACTACCTTAAAAACTGAGAACCATGCAACGTGCACAAGAGAGAATGGTGGACAGATCACAAAATAGTACAGTATAATGAAGGGAAAACAGGAGTCAGAGGTATCACAGAATACATAAAAAAAAACTCAAATGGAAATGGCCTGGTTATGTTGCAAAGATGGCAGGCAAAATAACATCTCGAGTGTGAATCTGCAGAGATTAAATGCTGAACCGGGGCCAACAAATATAGGATAACATGACAAACAAGATGAGTTCAGAAAATACTGGCCCCGTAAAACCCATGATACAGAGGTCAGGCAAATCTTGGGGAAGGTCTATATCGAACGACGAACACTGAAAAACTGATGATTATACATTACTGCAACGATTACACAGGTTTTCCCAGCGCTTTTGTTCAGTGGGATCTTGGGTTTTAGGGTTCTCAGTTTGTTGTATAATAATAATAATAATAATAATAATAATAATAATAATAATAATAATAATAATAATAATAATAATAATAACGATGACGATGATGATGATGATGTATATCAAGACTGAAAATTCTTGGAAAATAGTCTACATAAGTCGATCCAAATTCCGATGTAAAACAATTTTCGAAACGTTAATTGTGCGTTCTACAAAGAAAAACGAAATATAATTCAAACGCCGCACATCAAAGTACTAAAAACATGAGTTTTTTTTCTTGGAAACGATTTTCCAAAGATTGAAAAGGCGGAATGAGTGTTTTGTCAAAGAAAAACGAAATAACGCATTTCACTTTTTCGACTTTCTAGAGAAAAAATCCATCGAAAAATAAAAATGGTCCGACTAAATCCTTTTTATAACATCACTAGCATTTCCGAATGGGGAAAAAATCTGAAGTAGTTAGAAAAAAAAAAAACATCTAGAAACATCTAGAGTCCTGAGAGTCTTGTTAGCGATATACTGTACTCGTTTTTAATCTTTGTTAAATGATAATTTTGTCGACAGTGTTCAAAACCTCAGTTTCAATTGTTTTTTTTTTCAACACAAGCAACAGGGACTTCCAACGTGATTTGATCATTCGATGAATGCTGCTCGCCTAACAGTCGTAGAATGTAAATACTATCTGGGCATTGTGGTATAAAGCAACCTGATGCGATCTGAAAAGGAAGATCTTAACATTAATCTCTAAAACTCTCTAAATACCGACGGGCGTTCTTTTATCGAATACTTACATGAATTTTAAATGATAATCTTCACTTTTGGCGAACTCAACTCTTAACTAGAGACTGAAGTTCGCATTGGTTTTTCGTTGTAACAAAAGCAAGAACAATCCTCACCTAATTTGCGGGGAGAAAACTCTTTATCGTTTGTCTGTCCTGTCACGTTAAACTATACATATAAAATCAACATTTCTCCACCTTGACTTGAAATCAAAGGCAAACGATTGTTATGCAGCCAGCTCTCTTACCGACGGAGATAGGGTGATAAATCTTACATATCTATGGAAATTCATGTTACAAATACACAAGAGCTCACTCCAATCTAATGGAAACGATCGATTTATACTTAAAATGCATAATTTCGTATAATTTCTTCGTTGTTATATACACAATACAAAGGTTTCAGCAATCTTCTTTGGTCAGAACAAAAGTAGGAGTGCCATTTGGCTCAGTAACAGCCAGGCTTGTCTTACTTTCAGTTTAATATCATCTGAGTGCCTTTTATTCTAACATTCATACAGCCTTTATATTTGATTGAATTCGATTTAAACAAAACACTTGAGACCATGATTTCGTGCGCTATACGTTTGGGGGGATTTTTGGAAGCGATTTTCGCGGGTTTCTTTCAGAGATGCCAGTTTCAGTCAATTTATCATCATTTAAAACGATCCAATGGCGGGAATCCAACGCTACACAAGTGACAATTATGACAGCAGATAAAATAAATCGACTGCATAATGATACGGGATATTCAAAGATTCATCATTTCACAGCCAATCCCGACCCTCTTCTCTCTATCCCACTCTCTTACTATATATATATATATATATACATATACATATATAGTGAGAGAAACATTGAAAAAGAGAGGAGGGAGGGAGAGAGATATTCATTCAGAGGGAGGGGTCTACTGTGAAATGATATATATATGTGGGTGTGTGTGTGTATATGCATGTGTGTGCTTATATATATATATATTTATATATGGAGAGTAAGAGAGTAAGAGAGGGATAGGGATTATAAAATCAATTGTACGTATATATATTCTTACTGACCATTATATACACACACACATATATATGTATATATTTTTGAGTGTATTTGTATGTGTATGTGCGTGCGTGTGCATTTTAATGTTTATTACAGCATTGGTGGCAATTTATATCCATATTTGGGTGTTCAGAAAATTATATTTGTGATAATTTTTTATCCACAAATCTTTCAATATACACCTTGGTAAAAAAAGGTTATGTGCATAATTTTATGACATGCGCTCAAAAGCAGCCTCATTTTAACATATCTGTATAAAAATCGGAAATTTCGTAAATAAAGATATTTTCTGGAAAATTAATTTTTATATTTAATTTTTGGTTCTACATACCTAATCATAATGAAAATATCATATATATGAGGAAGGAACATAAGGACAATTAAGTTTCCATTCCTTTTTCCATATGTGGTCCTACATGGTTAATAATGAAAAGATTACGTGTATCATATATATATATATATATATATATATATATATATATATATATATATATATATATATATATGTGTGTGTGTGTGTGTGTGTGTTACAAAAGAAACATTATCATGAAAAAAGTTTGTTTTCATTGTTTATTCCCCATCAGTGTAGCTTTGGATGGTGTCGGGGGCACATCTTCTGTCTTATGATTGTCTTCAATATTTTATTATAACTTTCAATTAGATCAATACATCATCATCATCGACAACTTTCATCTTCTAGACTAGCTCTTTAAATTCACTCCTGTGAGTTTTCATCTAGTGGATTCTCTTGATGGAACTAATGTGCTTTTTCCATAACTGTAATATCTAGGTAATTAAAGAGTGTCATTCTTCACGAATGAAACCACATCATCATCCATACGACCATCGAACATATTCATTTCCCGAGTGATCTTTAGCTATATGTTTGGGGTTATGCCCCATTTTCTTTTTGTGTTTGTACTAATCCTGTTATCAAAATGACCACCCTATTCAGATGCTCCGACTAGTACCATATATGGTGACTTAGGGCTTTTTGGGCCACTTTTCCAACAATTGAGATATCTATCAGGGGCACCCAAGATTTCAAAATCATTAAGACGAGAGTGTGTCCCTTGTATCCGACAAGTTAAACTGACAAGTAAAGCCAGCTGCGTCACATCCCATTTTTCACGACCCCTGGAAGAGTGAGGTTAGTTAAAGGGATTCCCTGATGTCATCGATGCAGCAGGTACGTAGTTGAGCATTTATTTCCATATCTCTTGGAGTTTGAGTCCCAATGCTCAGTCAAATTCTTTAATTGAGAGAGAATACCATGTTTTTTAAAAAAAAAGTCTCTTCAAGTTTCAGGTTCTCCAATAAATAGGCATTTCCCGAAGGTTTTCCCAAGCTTTTCTAGGTTCCATTGCCTTAAACCTAGATTGAATGCCTGGGTGTATGTTTCCGAGCAGCTTTTCTTCTTCAAAAGTAATGATAATTTTCGATTTCTACGTCTTTTTTTCCATCGTATATTTTGATACTTTAATACGTCCATATTTCAAATATTCATAAGATCTGAATGGATCTAACATATGGAGGGATATTATATAAAACAAGTGGAAAACCATATAAAAATAACATGACTTAAAAATAGAAAACAATTTTTTTTCCTTCAAAATTGTGATACTTTTGATTGATTTGACAGAACTTAGCGCTAGCCTATTGTGAAGAATAATATAATGAAGAATAGTGAGACTTTTAAATGCCCACTCATTTGACTGGAGTTTTGCAGACATTGGTTACAGACTGCATGGGGAAGCTTGTGAAGGTTATTTACATCAACTTTAGAAATAGATCGATGTTTTTGTACAACCCTGATATATATATATATATATATATATATATATATATATATATATATATATATACACACACACACACACATATATATATATATATATATATAAGGATGTGCCATCTAGGTAGGCAATGTAGGTACTGCGTACCCTGAAAAATCATGAAGGTTAGTTACTGAATAGAAAATAGAAAAAGCTCATAAAGGTTTTCTCGGGCCTTTTGATATCAGTATATTGAATGCAAATAACTAGGTTGAAGAGACGTATTATGATAGCTAATCTTGATTCGGGGTTTTGAAGTAGTATAAAGGTAGAAAAATCAGCTTATGCTAAAAAAGCTGACAAATTTTCGTGTGTAGCCATCATTTTGCCAATTTAAGGCTTTTGGTGCTAATTGCGTTGTTTGTTTTGGCAGTGCAAAATTCAATATTTTAGCCCATTTTTAGATACTTTCAGAGAATTCAGCTATCTTCAGTCACCAAAAAACATTGTTTTTTTTCACCACGTTCTGACGTATACTTTTCTACGGTCGATATTGCGCAAAAAAATTGGCAACATTGAGTAGCCAACAGAGTTGGATGTCACTTAAAACTACCATTTCAATTTGGTGAAGGTTGTGTCTGTTTTGACAAAGGTTTCTGCAATCTAGATAGTCAGTCACGTGACAAATATAATCGAAAAATAACCAGATCGCTATCAGGCCATTTAGATCAATCGAAGTTTTCTTCCTGTGAAACGTTTTCCAGTATTAAATGATCATAACTTGTTTCTTAATTAATTCTCTGTCGACGTATGATAAATTATGATTACACTTGACCGGGGCCAGTATTTTGATTGTATAATCAAATAATTAATAGTTATTGTAAGATTTTGAGCTAGAGCAAGATTAGGACTTTGCGGCTAAACAAGGGGAAAAAGCTAAATCTAATTCCAAAATAACTATTTTGACAACACAGCTCCTAACGCATGTTCTGCTGTACTAAACTTGTTCGACTAATTAGTCATAGGAATGATTGCCTTAGTAACATGGGTCTTACAATGATACCGATAATATGAATTATCCATAGTGTTTTGTCTTTTTCCTACAAATTTTATCCCAGAAAGTGGATAAATTTTGCAGTAAAAAGATTCTCTTCGTGCATCACTTTCCTTTTTAGACCGTGTGGAAAGGATAAATTCTATTACGTCTTTTTATAATTTTCCTCGGCAAAATTCCATATTCAATCTTTCATAACTTTTGATCTTATGAGCGGATTTTGATCAAATAAAGTACTTTGTGCTCAGCAAAATATCTTTTCATCTTTAAGATAACTTTCAGTAACACCCCACACACAACTGAAATTCACCTGACCTGCTTGCTGTAAGCGACTACGAAGCTATTTCAAAATTCAAAACTGAAATAAAGGTATACCTTGATTTACAAGCCGAAAGTGTGTGTACTAAGAACATTTTGCGCCTAGTTAAGCATAAGGTAGGTGACGATGTCCTCTTGAGACCCCTATGAGTCAATTTGGGGGCAGATACATTTGGCTTTTTCTAATCTACCATTCGCGACTGTACAGTAAAGGCCACAAATTTATGTATCATGTTCCAATCAATATATGATAGATGATGCTGACCTCTGTTGACCTCAAAAAGTCAATTGAGGGTCATGTATATTTTTATAGGGTGAGGCCATTTTGTGTATTTTCTAATCCCATGCAGATGGCTGTACACTAAAGCCTGCAAATGAGTGTACTTGGCCCAAGGATTAACATATAATAAGTGGTGTTGATTTTTGAGATCCTTGCTGGCCTATTTAGGGTCAAAGCTACTACCCCGATTTGTTAGCTTCTATTCTAAGATTCATTTATTTCTGAAATAAGTGGTATCAATAATGAGCCCGTGGTTAGTTCTAACACTGGCTGAAACAATTAGAAACTTTAAAAAAAATCACTTGCTTTCACTCTATTAGACATTCGAACCTCGCGAAAAATTTTCAGTTGGGTTTTTCTTTGTGGGTAGTGCTCCAGTTACAATGTAGCCCTTACCTGATGATGAAACGTTTTTCCTATATCGAAACTCTTGAACCTAATAGCAACCAAAACAATAAAAAATATCAAAGAATTTTGATTTCCACTTTGACGTGCAAACTACTAAAACCATAAGTGATTTCTTATTCTGAGACAAGTCAATTTATGACTTTTTAATGTTAGCTACATAGGCCTACCCGCAGATGTGTGCGTGGGTCTTCGCAGGAGTTTATGCCAGCCCAACCAGTGAAAATGAAATCTCTATAAGACATCATTTTCTTTGGAGAGTTGAAGTACCAAGTGGCACCCGGGACCCCAGATATATATATATATATATATATATATATATATATATATATATATATACAGTGTCATCCACAGATGTTTCGATGTATTACATCTCTTCAGTGTGGCTATAGACAGTACCACGAGGTAGGATTGAAACCTTCGCTTCAGAACCGGAGGCCAATATCTTACCCCTGAGCTATGGAACTGGACGGTTAGCAAGGCTGAATTTAAGCGATATGTTTGTTTACAGATAAATTCCTCATCCACCAGAGTGCTTTATTCCTATGGAAGAGAATTATGAAAGAGAGAAAGAGAGAGAGAGTGAGTGAGTGAGAAAGTGAGTTAGTAAACCCTCACTCTAACGAATTAATTTGGGTGAAAGAGGGGTCATTAAAACCGAATGTTCGTTTTACCCCTATAGTTCCTTCCGTTTGGTAAATAAGGAGTGAGTACTGTAGTTAACTACTTTCAATAAACCTCGGTTTATAAATCCCGAGGCAGATCAATGGCCCTGTCTTCTTTTCTTGTAATAAGAAGAATGTTCGACCGAATAATGTTTTCGCTGACTTGAATCTTATTCATCAAAATCATTTTGGGGCTTTTTACCAATTATGAGTGCCAAGTGTCACGTGTCACGTCGCTTATCTTCCAATCGGGTTTCATCTTGTTTTTTATACATAGAATGGATGGATACACACTTTTGATTTAGTCAATATTTGATTTAATCAAACCCAGGATGCCATATTCGAAATTTGGTAATCTTAGATTTAAGCTAAAGAGCCTAAAGTAAATATAGTATTGAAAAGGGGACCACAATTTAAAAAAAAATTTATTAAGTTTTATGGAATTAAATCAGTGGATGAGTTTTCACGTCAACTGCTTTCAGGGGATTCACAATTTAGGTTGTAATAAACTTATTTCTATACAGACATTGAGAAAATGAAATAGATTTCATAAAAGATGTGCAATGATAAATTTGGTTAGTCTATTAGTTTTTCAAGAAACAAAAACAAACAAACAAACAAACAAACAAACATTGAATAAATAAAATTGTTTGGGGTTAAGATATATGAAATAAATTGAGAATTTCTGCCGCTAACCAATTACGAAAAATTGAATTTGACTTCATCTAAAAGGGGACGTGATGTAGAATTCTGACTATTTAAACTTACCAAGAAAAGATATCGCAAAGAAGTAGTAACACAAAATCTAAAACACGTCCATCAGAACAAGCATTTTGTGGTTAAAAAAATCATTAGTTCCCTTTTACAAACTCTTCCAGGTTCTCTATCTTTATTCCCAAAGCTTTCTTAACTATTTTTAAAGCTATTTTATCCATTGGCATTATCCATCAACAGCTGTGTCAGCTGTGAAAAAAAGCAATTTATACATTTATTTTAATCGATCCTAAAACATTTGATTACAAGAAAAAAGGAGTCGGTTGGAACAATTAGAAAATTATAGTCTATTTGTATAAAAATACTCAAATGTAGGGGTTCCCATGGTCAAAATAATTAATGCTGCTATGATAAAATGAGGTATATATAGGAATCTAATTTACAACGCTAATCTAGGATTACAAAAAATTCATTATGGCATCCTTGTTCTGATTGAATTAAGTTTTGACTAAACCCAAACAAATTATTTATTCATTTTGTATGAAAGAAAAAGACACGGAGTTTTGTCGGAAGATAAACTATGTAGAAAGTAATAAATACGCTTACAACTGGATTAATTGAATTCAGCTTCCAGAAGATAGCATTGTGTCAAAAGTTCGTTATCGTTCACGTTTTAGACATATTTATTGAACTTCGTTTGATAAATTCAAAATCAGTTCAGATGGATCTACGATTCATTAAAACCAAAATTTGTTAAATTGTGGTTCGTTACAGCCCAGATTTATCATACACACACACACACACACACACACACACACACACACACACACACACACACATATATATATATATATATACATATATATAAAATTATTTGATGTTATATCCGAATTATTGGTGAAAATGTTTATAGACAATGTAGAAAACAAGGATTGGGTGAATAAGTATTTATTCACGGACATTTCGTGGGTTGGGATCTTACACCACCAGGGAGACAGAGAAATGAAGAGAAAATGAAGAGAACCGGAGTTTTTCTTGCGTTTCAAGTGGCCTGGAATGGCCTGTTTGGGCTCGTCAGTGAATGGATGATCTTACATACAAGTATCCCATTTTTGTGACTTGCAAACAGTGGATGATTTTTCCAATGTAAATGATAAATGATCTTACGTGATTTAGTACCCTCCAACTCACAAAAAGATTTTATACAAACGCCTCATTTTTGAATAGTGTGTTATTTTGTCGATTCACTTTTCTATTAATTTTTCTCTTTTTGGATTCTTTGCTCTTTTTAGGTTACAAGAATAAAAGAATCACCCAAAGTTTTAAAAATAGTTCTTCAAACATTTTGAATACACATATATATATATATATATTTATATATATATATATATATATATATATATATATATATATACACACACACACACACACACACACACGTATATATATATATATATATATATATATATATATATTGAGAAGATTTTGATGCGAGCCTGATAAAGCATATGTTGATGCAAATGCATGTGTGTATTATACACGCCACGGTTATATGAAAACATATGCGTAAACGTGCGTGTATGTTCGTGCGTGTGCGCACTTGCGTAATGACTCGATGAGAAATGGATTATCGTGTCGTATTTCAGACAAGATACAATTGATTGGCAGTGAAATGATTGAGCTGCCCAGTATGACACAAGATTGACAGGAATTGGTGTTGATTCTAAATATGGTAGGAATGCACTTTATTTGATTAAAAGGTTGAATCAAGCAACCAGCCACCTGCTGTTATAAGCACTCATAGGAAATGTGTGTGTCTTTGTGTGTGTTTATTTGTATGCATATGTGCGAGTGTGTGTGTGGGGGGCACGAGTTTGTTTGTGAATGAATTTGCGTATACATATTAATCATTAAGTTTGATATGGTTTTGTAGTTATTTCCTCTTTGAAATATCTTGATGAAAAAAAAATCAGAACAAAGCGTTCGATAACAAATTGTATACATAGGTACTTAACGGAAATATATTACAAAGTTTAAAATAGAGGTAGAAACTACGTTTATGTATTTATATTGGAGGCTACTCGACTAAAGTTTGACTGATTGAGTTTGTTTATTTAGTGAGATATTGTTGGGGTGTCCCAGGTTAGTAGTATGATATTTTCCGTCCATAAACCACGCCTGACTGCAAAATCGTCATCTGCAGAAGATTTTGTCGAACTATATATATATATATATATATATATATATGTATATATATATATATATATATATATATATATATATATATATATATATATATGTATATATATATATATATATATATATATATATATATATATATATATATATATATATATATATATATATATATATATATATATATATATATATATATATATATATATATGGATTAATCTGACTATCTATCTACCTACCTTTTCTTCTTTTCATGACCTTTCTCTTCATTCTTGTTCTCCTTTTCTTTCTTTCTTTTTCTATTTCAATAACTTGTACCAACAACAAACCGAATAAACACTATTAGTGGGGTCTAAGTGATTCATACGTTCTGGCATTGATACACATCTCCTTTTCTCTCTCTCTATCTATCAATATATATATATATATATATATATATATATATATATATATATATATATATATATATATATATCTTTGTGTGTATATATATATATGTATATGTGTGTGTGTGTGTATATATATCTCTATATATCTCTATCTATCTATCTATCTATATATCTATATCTATATCTATCTATCTATCTATCTATCTATCTATCTATCTATCTATCTATATATATATATATATAAGAAATGATTAGTTGAAACGTTCTTCTTTTTTTATGTAAAATTCTACTTTCATATATTTGTAGTTGAGATTTTATTTCCAATGTAAGTTAATAATAAATCGATCCCTCACTAAGTGGCCGGTAGCGTCCATGCTTGTTTTGTTTAATGTAGATTTTTCTTAGTGGTTAATACCCAGCAAAATGCAAGGGATTTAACTTATTCATTGACCATCGCGTTTTCCAGTCTCTTGATTGATTCCCACTAATGTGTTATGCTCCTTGAAAACATTGGTCATTGGACAATTTCCACTGAATGGTTAACAAGGCTTTTTTTTTTTCAAACAGTTTTTTCAATCTTTATGATTCAACTAGACTGGTAACATTCTTAGCAAGATTGTTTTAACTCTACCAATGCTTAATAAATGAGATTGGATGCGTGAGTGGCATTGTTTCATATATCGACTGGAATGCTAAAATCTTTTCTCTTTACTTCCTCTGTAAAGTCCTATTTACTTTTGTTATTTTCATTCTCACTTTCTCTTTTGTCTCTCCATTATTTCCCTCTTTCTTTATTTTTCTTTCCCCCCTTTTTTTAGTATATTTTCTCTGTCTTTTTCTCCTCCTCCTCCTCCCCCCTTCTTCTTCTTCTTCTTCTTCTTCTTCTTCTTCTTCTTCTTCTTCTTCTTCTTCTTCTTCTTCTTCTTCTTCTTCTTCTTCTTCTTCTTCTCAAGCGAAAATACATTAAATCTAAAGCTGATCTAAAACAACAACAACAAAAAAAGTATCTAATTAGATGCACTGGGGTCAGTTTTTTCCGCTATGTATCCCCTACCCTCTCTCACAAATCAAAGGAGAAAAACCCCACCTCAAGTCAAATCAAATTTCGTACATGACATTTAGACCCACAGATCACCCTGAATCTATGGAAAGCCAGTCAGCTGCACCCCAAAGCCCTATGGTTCCTCTCTCCAGGCTGTTCCTTCCAAAACACCGACAGTTTTTCATGGATTATCGAAACACTCGGCTAAATTGCCACTGTCTATCCCTTTACCTTGACAGATGTTCGTACATAGCCTGGAGATAGTTAAAACAAATACAGGAAGAAAAATCTTCAACTTAAGGTCAAATAACACCCCCCCCCGCTCCAACAAGGGCATGCATTGAAGTTTTGACTCCAAGATTATTCCTCCCTCATCTTTATCTATATGGCATCATCAGTTGAACTATTGTTGCAAAGGAGTTAGCAAATATTGATTCTCCCATGTTTTATGGTCAGAATTACAAGACAAAAATATCAAAATTCAGATAAAGGTTGCTCCCTTGGAGAATTCCTCATTTTTTTTTCTTAACAATAGAAAATTCGAAAAAAAATGTCTCCTATTTCCTGATAGAGATTTATATTGATTTCTGAAATTGTAATGGAGTTTAAATTGAAAAAAATATTCTGCGATAAATCTTTGTTGCATTCTATATCGGCATCAAATTATTTATATTATCTGAGTATAATTCACCGAATGTCCGTCTGTATATGGCTACGTAAAGTAATTCCCTGGGGGTCAGAATTACCAGACGAAGATGTCACGATTCAGGCAAAGGTTGCTTTCGTGGAGAATTACTCATTTTTCTTTTTTTGGTTGTCGACGTATTACAATACAGAATTCGAAAAAAAAGTCTCCTATTCGTGGAAAGAGAATTCTATTCTAAAATGGAGTTTAACTTTGAAAAAATTCCACGATAATTCTTGCTGCATTCTGTATAAACACCAAATCATTCAAATTATCGGACTATGATTCACCAAATGCCTGTTTTCATATGACAGTTCAACTCAAAAACCACACAAGTTCTTAACAAGTTAGCTCTTGAAAATTCCAATGGGAAACAATAAAGAGATGTCAATGTTATCTCGATATTAATTACTTGTTTTCAAATTTTGTATCCTATAATATTTCACGAAATGCCGTCCGTATGCGAAAGCTGCAAATCATATCTACATGAACTTTTCAACATATGATAATTGGACCCCATAGAAGGCTTTTAGCGATTTAGATTTTGAAAATTG
Source organism: Thysanoteuthis rhombus (assembly GCA_963457665.1). Taxonomy (NCBI): domain Eukaryota; kingdom Metazoa; phylum Mollusca; class Cephalopoda; order Oegopsida; family Thysanoteuthidae; genus Thysanoteuthis; species Thysanoteuthis major. The sequence goes on along the minus strand of OY735232.1, from coordinate 24,051,478 downwards.
AAAAAAAAGTGTGTGCATTTATTCCAATGATAATTATCAATTTACTTATCTATCTGTTTATTTCATTTCTATGTGCGACCTCTTAGTAGCTGAACCCATGCAAAAAGAATTGTACGAAGTAACTCCTCAAAAACTGTTACTACAAAGCTTTCGAAACAATGGACCAATCAACTGAAATGGATCCAGTAATTTCTTTTCTATAAAAAATATTATCTCATTAAAATTCAAATATCTCCGTGAATTTGTTTGGATGGATCAATTAATTGATTAATAAATGAGTAAATTATAAGAAATGAAAAAAAAATCCTTCTTTTTTAAGTTCTTTTTTGTAATTTCTTTTCTTTAATTTTTTCTTTCGAGTTTCAATGTCTTTCAATCTTTTTTTCATCTTCAGATCATAGAAGATCATCTGAACCAGGGTTAAGTTTTTTGTTGAAAATTTTATGAGTCCAGTGTTGACAATATTTACACATATCTTTCAATGTTTTAAAGTCAAATGTTACCAGTTGAGATGTCTTTTTTTCTTATATTTGCGCGTTTCAGTGCGATTTCCAGGATTGGAAAATCGAAAAATCACATTTACTTTGGAAACCCTGATCTAAACTTCACCTTATTTCGAATTCTCTCATTTTCTCAGTAGTAAGAAAAAATGTCTAAGTCCTCGAGAATTCAAATGGAAGATGTCCGTGTTACTTTTCATCACGTAAATTGCTTAAATTGGAATAAATAGCGATCCTTGATCTTATTAATGTAAAATGAGGTAGTTGAACACATACGTGAAGATTTTTTAACGTTTTGGATGTCTGATAAAGAACACATTAATTAATGTTAATACCAGATCAATACATTGTATAGTTTTGCTTTTTGGAGCATTTAATAATTATCAGAGCCTATGTATGATGTGTTTGCGTACCATATTTTACATCCGCGAGACCTAAGTTTATCTCCAATTTACGACATTAAAAGTGACATAAATCACGAAGGATAGGAACAAAACCCTCGATATTTTGGTCTTAATTACGTTTTTCTCCAAAACAGTTAATAAGAATTGCTGTTCAGTAACGCAATGTTTGGTTTTACCTCGTTTAGTGCAGATCTGCTGTAGTGCACGTTTTAAAAATACCGATATACCTTGATTAATGCGGTTGATTCGTTCCCAAAGTTCCCATCATATGCAAAACTGCGCTGTTCAAGGCCTTATTATCATTTACTGTGTTTTTTCAGCTTATACTTAATGGCATTTATCCGTACAGAAATATCTTAACAAAACTACATTCAAACCGCACTATCAAAAGTATTGCTGTATATTTTGTAATAGATTTAATGATATTAAATTTCTGAAAGAATCAATTGAAGAAATAATAAAAACAGAATCAGAGATACTGACTGCATGCCACCACCATCATCATCATCATCATCATCATCATCATCATCATCATCATCATCAGTCTTTCAACGTCCGTCGTTAGACATAGATGTTCCCCAGGATTCGCCACAATTCTCTATCATGGGTGTTGCGGAGCCAGCATTTCCTAAATTAGTTAGTTCATCTCTCCATCTTGAGTTCTGTCGTCATTTCTCATGTGATCTCTGGGGATCCATGTTGTGAGTCGTGATGTCCGTTGGTTGTCTTTCATTCTTGCTACATGGCCCGCCCACTGCCATTTTAGTTTTAAAAAATAGTTTCTATGATGTCTCGGGCTCCTGTTTTCTTCTTTATGTACTGTGCAGTCTTGTGATCTCTCCATGTAAGGTTGAGCATGATTCTTTCATGTGCACGCTGCATGCCTCTCAGTTTGTAGGTCTGTCTCTTGATTAGGTTCCATGTTTCAGCTCCATAAGTGACTATCGGGAGAATGCTTCGGTTGTACACTCTTAAACACAAACATATACACATTCATCGTGTAATGATAGAGATCGACATTTAGTGATTTTTACTAGTCTTTGTAGTAGCTACCAGATGATATACACAGCACTAATTCATTCAATCATGTTGAGGCTAAATAACAACATCATATATTTTAGAATGATTGTTGGCTCAATATCAATCTATTCTATGTTATAATGGTCTCTTATAGTGCTGTTTCGCTTAATGCTGTACTTTATTGACGAGCATTAACCGAGGTATTTGTGTTTCACGGGGATTTCTTGAGTAAATATAAAATGTGAAGACTAAATTATCTACGAATAATTATGGAGAAGATAACAATGATTCTTATAAGATTTGCAACCATCTTTTCTTTCTTCTCTCTCTCTTTATACCAATATATATATATATATGTTAAACTCACTTGATGATTTAAGATGAGCAACAAATGAATTTGTTCGCAAGATTCAATCCGTATATATACGATTATATGATTAATACATTTCTTCAATATATTGAACAGCGACTCAAAAGTTCGATTTCCTGACACAAGTTTCTACTGAATTTTGATATAAAACTTTTTATTCGTAACATTCAATTTATTTGATCCTCGTGGAAGTGAATATATATATATATATATATATATATATATATATATATATATATATATATATATATATATATATATATATATATTCTTGTCGGTTAAACTAACTCGGTAATTGCAGATAAGCTACAAATAAATTTATAGTGAAGATTCCATACGTATATATACATAGAATTATATGGGTGAATATATTTCTTTAATATATTAACCGGCGACTCGAAAGTTTGGTTTCCTGACACAAGTTTCTACTGAATTTTGATATAAAACTTTCTATTCATAACATCAATTTGTTCGATCATTGTGGAAGTTTTTGGTTGAGTGCATTGACCAATAAAGTTGTTTGTTGGCAAACTGATTTCGGTTGCAAGATAAATGTTTTTTTTCTATCATTAAGTTACGCATATATACATGTTAGCCTAATCTAAGCTTAGAAAATATCTTGAAAACTTTATCTTGGGGCAGTGGCGGTGCTCAGGCCGACTGTGGCCCCTACGATTGATATAAAGATTTTTTTTTCTATTTTATACATTATTTTTTAAATATATTTCCAGATTATTTTTCTGAAAGTTTTTGCTCAGATATATTGCACCCCGAAGCTTTTAAAGAGTTATTTCCCTTTTACATGTGGTGTTTTTTTAGACACCCCATATATTCAATAAACGAAATAGTGGTCAAAAAGTCAAGTCACTGAAGTGGAAGGAGAAGTAACAAAGAAGTCACAAAAATTGGTACATCGACTACTAAACATACCAAATAAACTGTAGGTATCTGGCCAGGATATTTTGACTGAGAAATATCGGAAGTAAAACTGAAAATTACAAAAAAAAAAAAAAAGAAAAAAGACATACAAAAAAACACACACACAATAAAAGAATAGAAAAATCAAATGCGTAAAAAATGTAGGTCGGGTAGGAAAGAAAAAAAAGAGAGAAAAATTGATTGTGTATCGGAAATGAAGCGACATATTTTAATTCGCTGTCTGACCGTCCTCGGAAGAGAAGCGTTTTGATTCAATTCGATTTTGGACTCGTTTGATTTCCGATCTAGTGAAATACATTGTCATCATCACATCAGGCAAAGAAACGGAGGAACTGCTTCCTAAATTAATAATTTCTATCCATCTATCTCAATCTTTTCAGATCTATCGATAAATTGATGAAAATTTCACAATCTGTTCATATCTATACTCATATCTATCTATCTTCATATCTATGTACATCTCTATCTCAGTCTGTTTAGATCTATCTATCTATCTATCTATCTATCTATCTATCTATCTATCTATCTATATATATATATATATATATATATATATATATATATATATATGAATCTGTTCTGATCAATCTCTGTTCATTTATCGATCGACTTTTCAACATTTCCCTGTCTATTCTTATCAATAATCTTATCTATCCATGCTCATACCTATGTTCATCTCTATCTCAGTCGGTTTATATCTACCAATATATATATATATATATATATATATATATATGTATAAATTTTATTGTGTCATCCACACACAGCTGTTTCGATGTATTACATCTCTTCAGTGTGGCTATAGACTTTATCCCATCCAGCACAGCGATGCAGAATTGAAATCCTCACATCGAAACCCTCACCTCTGGACTACGGAACTGGGTGGTCAGTTAGGCTGAATTTAAGCAAAATATTCATTTACGCAGAAACTCCTCATCCACCAGAGTGCTCTATTCCTAAGGAAGAGCATTATATTTGTTTATCACTCTGAACTATCTCTGTTCATCTATTGATCAATCAATGACTATTTCTCAGTCTGTTCATATCTTTGCCCATATCACTCTTTCTATCTATGTCCATATGTATGTATGTATGTATGTATCTATCTATCTATCTATCTATCTATCTATCTATCTTCCTCTATCTTTCTTTCCCCCTCTCTCCCTATATATATATATATATACATTGCAGTCTTTCCATATTTGGAGACATCGACATTTTAGTGTCTATCGAAATATAGTTAGTATCTGATGGCTGAAATATCTACCCTTATGTCCATTTACGCTCAGGAAATATGTCCAGAGTACCTGACTGCAAACTTTTATGAGATTCCATGCGGGCAGAATCAATGCAAGTTCCCTGAAGATAACGGACTGCCTTCATTACTATCAAGCAAAAAAATTACTTAATAATCAATCTGCATTATTCATTATTACCTGATGAAAGCTAATAGGGTTTATTAACGTGGACTATCAGGGGCGTTAGCAGAATTTGTGGCAAAAGGGCTCTGTGATGTTATCAGTTCAAAATAGCTACCGCTAAAGAAATTCACTCAGATTTTCTTCAATAACTAGTTCTATATAAAACGTTCGCTTACGAAGTAATTTATGCAGCCTAAACACAAAATGTAAAAGGCTACTTTTCACTGAACCGTAGGCAAAATCGCTCCCGGAAAGAAGCATGCAGTTTTCACCACTCAATAACATGTGTTTTGAATATTCATTCAGATTTTGAAACGAGCTCCTCAGACCCGACCCAGTCCATGTATTTCCGAAGCCTATTAACTCAAAAACTAATGAAGATAGAAATATAGAGTTTTAACCAATCAATAGTACATTATTTTAAAATCTATAACGACTTTTCAGTAGTTGGGGAAGTATGATTGGTTCTCTTGAAGCATGGGATCCTTATGTAGGCGGATGTCAGATATAGTTACTGAATATACGATAAAAACGACGCTATTTTATCACCGTATAAGCAAGAATTACTTCATTTCAACTGCATTTTAGAGAGAAATTTCTGAATATATTTTCGACAATAGAAATTTCGACTATAATTTCCGACAATAAAAAAAAATGAATTAGTAAAAATGGTTCCTACGAGTATTTATTAAGTACTAAAATCTGACTATGTGATGGTGAAAAATCCTTGATTACTTTCATCGTGTGAGAGAGCATTATATCTACATTTTTAGTGAGGATTTGTTACTGATACCTCTTATTGTTTACAAGATATAGGCGTTTATTCTCTTGATTGAACGGCACATCCCTCATACTGGATTATCAAACATGGGGATTTGAAAATTTCACATTGGAATATTATACATATTAAACGGAAACAGGTATTGGCATCGCTAGGAAGCATTTGATGTTTAAAGCTAGTTATCAGTCTAAGAATGCAGTTTCACGTTCAGCTGCATTGTTATTACAGAGCTCTTCACATCACACTCAGCTTCATCTTCAGCATCATTGTTATCACTGAGCTCTTCACATTACACTAAGTTCTGTGCATCCTAGCGACTGGATTCGATATTTGCAATGTATTTTATCTCTGAGAGAAGAGCATCTCAATATGTGAATGACTCATTCTGGTGCACATCAGTATATGCACTACAGTTGTATAAAAATGCTCTGTCACTCTAGCCCCATCGAGAAGGAAATGGGCCTGGAAAATGTAGCTTGATCAACACATTTTCACTGCGGTTCCAGGTAATAGGGTCTAAAAATTTATGGTTCAGAGCTGGTCTTGCTGAGGAAACATTTTTGTCGCTTTGTGTGTCTTATTTGGTTATCACTGGATAAAGGACACTAAAGACTAAGCCCCTGACGGCAGCTCTTAACATTGGGAAAAATGATCCTTTTCTAATCCCCGGTTACAACACTGTACAGAGGAGGCGCTTAAAGCTGCCAAGAATGGTATACTTTGATAAATCTGCTATCTTACTTTTCTTCCCTGTTCGGTAGTACACCAATTTAACCCGCGAAGAAATCCTATGCTGACTTCAGCATGTATTAATTTACAAGTACAGGTTTATTTCATAAAGAGAAAACAAAGAAGTATTTTGAAAGAGGTAATCAGCCCAAAGTTGTTGGTAGAAGAGCAGATGGGTCATAACGAAAAAGGCAATCGTCTCCGTTTGCATGAGGAAGTGATCATCTGGACTGAAGTGATGTCGACACCTCTTTTGTCAATTAGGGCACTTTTTTTTTTTTGCACAGGTGTCAGGATCATCGAAGGTTTGTTGAAAAGAGAGAAATTAACACTTAATCCTCGATCTATCAGCTGATTTATTGTTTACAGTTAAAATTCACACGCACAAATACACACGCACAAATTTACGAACGAGACCTGTAAAAATAAACAATACACTCTTCAAAATGACGAAGGAAAAGAAACACATACAAATGAGCAAACACAGATGTAAGAATAGGGCAACGACACACAACTGCACACTCACACATTAATACATACACACACAAAAACCAGAAACACGAACGTACCTGATTCATATAAACATGTACGTACATTTAAAACTAGATAAAAAATATGTCAATTCATCTCTTAACAGCTCTATCTCCATAAGCTCGTACGTACCTTGGCTTGACCGTCCGACCAATATCTGGGACACTGCACCTCCTCTTGTTTTTCCTTTGGACACCATCGACAAATGATGATTTTCATTTGTTTTTTTCCACTCCAAACCTATAAAAGCTGCACTCAACATCCCTGCACTGCAAAAATCTCTCCTGATAGAACCGGTCACGCAGCATAATGCATAAAAATTATCTTAATCATAAAAAAAAAGTTTGGTGGTGCAACACATGTTTTCTCGAATTTCTTTTGCGCATTGTCAATCTCTGATATCATTTTGTGTCATTCTTTTACATCCACACAACACACACACTCACACACACACTCACGTATATATATATATATATATATATATATATATATATATATATATATATATATATATATATATATATAGATAGATAGATATAGATATATATATATGTATATATATATATATATTCACGCATATATACATACATACATACATACATACATACATACATACATACACACACACACACACACACACATATATATATATATATATATACACATCTATATATTGGTACGTGTGTGGGGCTTTTCATATCTTTTGTAGTGAGTATGTGTCAACTTTTGTTTGATATTCTATCCTTCTTTATATGATAATATATTCTACTCTGTTCAATCCATTCTATGCAAAGTTTTCTTTATATTAATTCAGGTGAATTTTGTATGGCAATGGGCCACAAATATTGTGCACTTCATGGTCATTCCGTTAAATAGTCGTCTTTCACAAGGTTACATTAGTAGGATATGTAAAAAGGACAGAACACAATTCGCCAGAAAATTGTTCTGCTATAGAGATGGTAGGCGCTCTCTCCCATATCTTAATCTAATTGCAATATATCTATCCATCCATTTATATCACTGAGTGTATTCCTATCTATCTATGGTCTCTTAAAGTATATGTCGAAGGAAAATCATTCTCTTTCTTTCCATTCTTTTGTCCCTTTTGAAACTGTAAAACATTGTACGACTGTCGTAAATACACTTAGAAATAAAAGTCCTTTTGCTCTCTGGTTTGTTCAGTTTCATTAATATTTCATTTTGTTCCCAACTTACCAAACTTTTGTTCACCTATCTTGCTCTGTCTCGTATCGAAACAAATTCAAAATCTCCAGTACACTACGAGGGATAACCATTTTATCCTATTGCTGCCAGAAAGGATATTTCGCATCGTAAATAGTCTTTAATTCAATCAGCGTCTCCATTAAAATAGATTAATAAGTCGTTCCATGCTGGCTGGCTTCCGCGTCTTCCGCAGAGGACGGAGCCAGGGACAAAGTTTTTATCTACCACAACCGAATAATTAACAGATTTACGAGATCAATTAAAAGTGGACTGTCAATGCATTCAATAAGACGTTGCTAAATCAATCGCTGATTCGACGGGCCAGAAAAATAGGACCGACCGAAAGATAAACAAAGCCAACCGCGTATGAATACATCCTTAAATCGTCGGTGAGCCGAAGCCAAGGATTGGTTCACCTGCAATAAATTCGAGATTCATTCGCGTTGACGAAGGGCGTTGGGGCTAAATTGGGGATGTAAATAAAGGTGAGAAGAAGGATGACCCTTGGATAATTCCGGTTTTACGAGTTTCGAAAGTTTTATTGACTCCATGATCGAAACTTATTAAGGATTAGTCGTGATTGTTTTGCTTTTATCACCTCGTAAATTTAATTCCTAAACGTATTTAAGGGGCAATTCTCGATTTTACTATACATACATACATACATACATATATATATATATATATATATATATATATATATATATATATATATATATATATATATATATGTATGATTCCATTTGGATTCATCCAGTGGGAACGACGGTTACTTATTATCATAACTATTTGTCGTGCACGAGGTATCACACACATGCCATACGCAAGCACACTCACATACACATTCACACATACGCATACGATTACATCCACACGCTGAAGCACACAAATATGATTCTAAAATGATATCATATTCTAACAGCCATTATATCTATTTATCTATTTGGTTGTGTGTGTAGGTCTATATATAGGCAACCATATATATATATATATATATATACATATATATATATATATATATATATATATATATATATATATATATATATATATATATATATATATATATATATATATATGTTAGTATATATGCGTGTCCTATTTGTTGTATCAAGGGGCTTTAAAACACTTTTGTTAACATTTTGTGATTGATGGAATAATAAAAAAAATTATTTGCATATACATCAAAGTGAATGTTATCACTCCTAAAGTTTCGAGAAATTTAAAAGGAAATATAGACAAATCTTAAAGGAAATATATATTGTGATGTGTCTTCAAATTGATAAAAAAATTCCCTCAAATTTCATTGGCTATCACTTGAATTCCTCTACCAATCAAATTATTTCAATAGAGTCATTTTTCGAGAGGATGTTGAAGGTTATAGAATAATATCGATATTCCGATGATCACGAAATCTTAGATATTATGAGTCTGGTATATTTATGTCTGCACTCATACACATAAATCACAAACACACACACAAACATATATATATATTTATACAAAAAAGTGCGTATATATACATATCTCTCGCTCTCTTCCTCTCTTTATGCATACATACATACATACATACACACACACATATATATATGCTTGTGTGTCGTTGAGTAATTCTGCTTATCCAGGGATGTTCCTTATGTGCAACATGGCTAGGGCCAAAGAACACTAACAAAATAACTGCCATCTGCAACTAAATACAATGGAGAGCTGATGTGCGTGCGTGGCACCGAGTCAATAAAAAAAAAGATTAGAAGCTGATATCAAAGAACCATGTTCGTGGTGTGCAATTCTACGGTTAGTACTTTATGTACATTTATATACAAAACTGAATGTATCAATCAAAGAAGAAAAAAAAACAAAAAGTTTTCACTGTGGAGGGAGAAGTCAAACACTATTCTGTGTTTTTTTTATTTTCAAAAATGTTATTTTTCAGCAACCACACGTCCAGCACTGTTGACAGTCTCTTTGCACCCCCCCCCAACTGTTTTAACTTCAAATTCTATATTTGTTTATCCACGGACCATAACTGTTCAATCTGTTTCTTTCAACGCACAGTAATATATTATTGAGAAATTGATGTATAATCCGACAGAATGATTATAAGTACGATCTTTGAGCCATTTCATTACTGGTTGCTGTTGAAGCACCTACCCTATCGGTTGCAGGTTCGATTACTGCAGCAGCACTATTTTCTTCATAGGAATCAAAATAAATCGAATCATTCGCCTAAAAAAGCCCAAACAAGGCAGAAACATAAACGTGTTTGTGCAGCGAAACCTTTATTTCATAATATATATATATATATATATATATATATATATATATATATATATACTATAATGACTATAAATTGATCTCACCATTGCTAAATCCGTCAATTTTTTCGATGATGACCAAACAGGTCGAAATTGGTACGTATATGTATTTCTTTTTGAATCATTTTTTATATTCATGCACTAACAATCATTCCTGTTTGTGCGTTATCCAACTATCCCCTTCTTTACATACATGCATATGTATTTACATATCCTTGAACAAATTATAGAATAAGGAAGATGAAGCATTTTTTTAGAGAGTGGGGGAGCAAGAGACTGATGTGTGTATGGCAATACGAATTGATTGATAGATCAGCTGCTCTAATGATTTTTCAAAAACAATTTTTACGTAGGTTGACCACAATGATAAGAGCAACTATATATATATATATATATATATATATATATATGTGTGTGTGTGTGTGTGTGTGTTAGAATATATACGTCCAAGTGACTGGTTATAAGGATCCATGCAAGAAGCCTATAGCTTTCTATTACGTAATTCCTTTATTTTTTCTTTTTGATAATTTAAGTATCCTGATTCTAAGTCTTTTTAAACTCTCAACTCAAACTAAGCTCTTTTGATGAGTAATCAAATTTGAAATTTTCTATTGTTTGATTGTCATCATGTCATAATGAGAAAATAAATCAACCAATGAGATCATCCCATTTGAGGGCAAACAAACAAACAAATATATAAACAGAAAAAAATTGCATATCTGCTCATTGTAAAATTACATATATATATATATATATATATATATAGAGAGAGAGAGAGAGAGAGAGAGAGAGAGTGAGAGGGAGAGTGAGAAGGAGAGAGCGAGACAGATGAATCAATTATAATCGATAATATATATATATATTTCCTCGAACATTTAAAAATTACCTGGTGAATAGGTCATACAAAGATCGATGTTTCGATGCGTAGATTAGCCACAGATAATTATGTATATAAATCAATAGACATAGAATTCTATTCATTCAAGCGTAAGAGACGTTGGAATTAGATCTATTGTTCGTAGCTTAGATTATCAATCACTTTCACCAATGCCCAGGCAATATTTATGAATTGAAGGCGCAAATGATGCAATGGTCAATCATCCAGACAATCGAATAGGTGAGCTGGGTTTAAAACCTTGAAGAGACTGTATACGTCTACTTTGCACCGATGCTTTCGGAAAAGGCATGAATCTATATACACCTCCCTCCGCCAGCTATGTGTAAAATAATAGCGCAGATTGAACGTTCTAGTCTTGGGAGACAACCAGACTAGGAGAAAGTCGACTCTGAATTCTGAACCATATTCGATCCTCACAGAAAACTAAATTATAATGCCTAAATTGCCAAGTGTGTGCATGCACAAAGCAAGTGAGTAATGATGCGATGACAAAGGCTTCAGCAGCCCCGGCTACAGCTCAGCTTATTACATTACTACTTAGTCAGCCGGTTTGCTATGTGTGAATTAGACTCACAGGCGACAAGCATCCGAGTTGGCTTCACTCACTTCATTGTATGCTGATTTATAAAGAGAGAAATGAATTCATAACTTTCCTCCAGGTCATTGGTAAGTTAGAACCATCTTGAAGTCGAATTTTGAACTTGATTAGCCGAGTCCCAACGCGGTACCGTTACCCGGGCGGCAACTCAACACAATTTCAACTAAGCCCAAAACGACGAGGAATTTGACAAATGGACGTGAAGTTTGGAAGATATAGGTTTTGTGCGCAATGGCTGTACAACTGGAAAGCTTACATGACGTATAATATATGATTACTCTTTGATATATCAACTGGTTAGTACGTACACACATGTATATTTACAAAGTGCACCGAGTCTTAACTGTATTCTGTCTATGGTGGAATCAGTGTTAGTATTCTTTGATATCCTGTTGGGAGTAGCAACAGCGGTTCTTGTTTTTTTTGTCAGTTGTGCTGGTCAGAGGGAGCGTTCGTTTTCATGGATACTGGAGATTTGGATAGTACAGTATTAGGCAGTCCTGGTGCTTGCTGAGTCTGGGATGAAGCTATTTCTGGTATTGGACCAGATGGTGGTGTCAAAGTGCCTTTGTTGTGTACGATCGAATATTTGTAGGGAAATATATCATTTATGGTTATTGCAGATGTTTTAAAAGTCTGATGGCTTTGAGTTTTACAAATACCACACATAGATAATTATAAGTAGGGGACTGTGTGACTGTGTTAAGTTTCCAATATTGGATACACAGGAGGGGGTACAGTATAGATGTAAACTTGTGATGTGTGATAGGATTTTGGTGTTAGAGATCAGTGTGGCTAGGGCTGTTAAGTTTAGTCAGTGGGGAGGTTTTTCAAGTTTGTTAATACTCTTATCTTCATGTCGTTCTAGAATTTTGGTCGTGTCTGTAGGGGTATTTCTCCTATTTTTCTAATAACTGTGAATCTTGTATGTGTACCGATATACAACCGGGGGTTGTAGGAATGTAGTTTTAATGGGAATAGGTTTGGATGATGGGATGATTTGATTCTTTGCCTTTAGTTATCAAGTCTAATGGTGGATTATCACTCGAACATGCAAATGCATTGTAATTTGCATCTATCACATTCTAGGGGGTAGATAACATTTTTGCATCGACGATCATTATGCTATATATAGAAAAAGTCTTGTCAGTAGTGGAGCTAGTAAAGGTGGTGTTTCTCGCAGCATAGACTATTTCGGCGATGACACATGGTTCTAGGAATATTTCTTTGTGTTCTGCTTTGAGTCTAGTTATACTCTATCTCCTATTGATCATATGTGACAGAGGTGGAAGTCTATTATGAAAAGTGGTTATGAGTGGTATGCAGTCAGGTTTACACTCGTCAGAAAGTGTAAGGTTTATTCTCTGGGTATTGCAGTGTAGTGCTTATTTGGTTACTTGTATCTTGCAAATATCCCTGTTTAGTGAAATGTTGGAGTAGGTTATAGTCCTGTGTGCTGAGTTCACTATGTATCTGTAAAGCAAATTCTCCTAATTCTAAGCGCTTGTGAAAATGGTATTTTTTTCAGTTGTCTGTATGTTAGTATAGAGGGTGGTCAGGGGGTTTCTATTAGTATCTATGTATATACCGTTGTCTAGGAAGGCTATGGAGTGAGTGACGTTTAAAGTTAATGTGTGAGAAGAATTTTCTCTTACGGCTCCAACTCCTATATATTTATATATACAAACATATATGTTACATATATATTTGATAAGAAATATGCAGTATTTGTCTATCTCTGGGTATATGTTGGTCTCTTCGAATCCGCCCATGAAGATGTTAGCGTGGGGGGCGCTATTGTGCAAATGGGACAGCTTTTCATCAGGAGAAAGTGTTGATTATCAAATTTGAAACTATTGAGTTGTAGAATGTGTTGTATTCGGATGGTAATAGTTTCTGGTCTTGGTTATTCAATTATTCTATTGTTATGGTCTTATTTGAGGGTAGGATGACTTTTCCATGGTCAATATTAGAATATAGGGACTTGACGTCCATAGTAACTAGAAGTACTTTAGAGGGCTTGTTTTAATGTGATTGATATTCATTTAGGAGGTCAGTTGTGTCTCGCATGTATGATTTAACTTGCATCACTAGGGGCTGTACGTGAAAGTCTGCATATTTTGATAGTTAGGTGGTATGGCAGTTCGTGGATAAAATGACTACTCTACCTGAGTTATTTGGCTCGTTGATTTTTGGAAGTAAGTAGAACCTAGCAAGTTTCGTGGAAGTGGATTTATATATACATACATACATACATACATATATACATACATACATATATATATATATATATATATAATCCAACACGGACATACCAAAGATTCAATGTCTCTTTGCTAAGCGCGATAACTAAGATTGAGGATCCTCTCTCTAAAGCTAAGAGTGTGCATACAACTCAAATAAGACACATCGGTTCTCATAAGATCACCAAAGTTGAGCAACGTCGAGCCCGGTCAGTACTTAGATTGTCGACCATTGGGAAATACCAGGTGCCATTAGCAGAACAAAGCTTTCATAGACCTGGTGAGCTTGAAATGGGTCTTAATAAGAATTGCTCGTGCGTAACTTATCCTGCACACCCTAAATGGATGTATGAACGGAAAACTATAATACATGCATACAAAGAGTTTGATGCAAATATTGCTAAGAGAAGTTCACATAAACTATAATATACCGGTCCGAAATTACAGGCTTATTTATGTATGGATCGGCCCTAAGGAGCCCAAAGCTATTTGATAATTTCTTTTTTCAACTAGTTTAAGTAACCTTATTCCAATTTTTCTTGAAAGTCTCGACTCAATACAAGATATTTCAATATGTGAACAGACGTTGTAAGTCTTTGACGAGTTAGATTTTCGAGTCTCCATAATGTAATCTATGACGTTATTGTTATGTCATAGTAGGAAGGTAAATTAATCAATAAGACGCATCAGCGAAAACAAATAAACAGAAAAAAATTGCTTGCAAGCTCATTATATAATTTTTCGAAGCTCACTCCAGTCTGTATTGCTTTTGTACTCAGTCAAGTCGTTCATGGGCCTCAGGGAAATTTACGAAGCTAGGAAAACAGTTTCCACCTGAACTAACTGAAACGAATATCAGACAGAGTTTAAACACTTGTCTTTCTCATCTTGCTCGACAAAGGAGAAAGTCATTTTGAGACGAAATTGTCACTGCCAATTGAAATTGGATTTATTACGATAACGTACAGTTTAGAAATTCTTTGAGAGATCCAGTAGAGCCTTCAAAATACCAGCCGAAACATGATCAACACGGGAAGTTCTCAATGTTCGGTGGGATCCAGAAGGAAAAGAAATAAGATAAGAGATAGTGTATTTGTTTGTTTGTTTGTTTGTTTGTTTGAGAGACAGACAGACAGAGAGAGAGAGAGAGAGAGAGAGAGAAAGAGAGAGAGAGAGAGAGAGAGAGAGAGAAATTGAATGCTATTACATGTAATACTGTAGCGGAGCTAGGGTTTTTTCAAGATTTCCCCGGTTAAGGTAACTGGCTCGCATGAATATTTTTGGAATAAGAGAATTTTTTTACAGCTGTAGTTGGAGAGATGAAGGGAGGAGTAGTTATGAAGAGTTGTTTTGTGTATTGTGGGGTTGGTATGACTTGATTGGTATATCTTGAATAGGTGTGGGTGCTGGAACGAACATCGGCTAGAAGATGACACCAAAAATGATGAGACGAAGCCAAGTATCGAGAGGTTCTTCACCCATGAGGAAGGGGGCAGAGAGAGAGAGAGAGAGAGAGAGAGAGAGAGAGAGAGAGAGAGAGAGGGAGAGAGAGAGAGAGAGAGAGAGAGAGAGTAATAATAACAATAAATGCGTATATCTCATCTACCAGTAGCGGCACCCTGACTAACTGATACGATCTGACTAGGACTGGAGGCGTTCTCCATCCCAAATCCGGGATGGTTTCTTCATTGTGAGATCACTAACTCTTTCCTATAACGGTCATTCCCTTGTTCGAAGATACTCGGCATTTTCTAACTATGGAATCGTGTAATTCTTGAAATATTTATTAGTAGAAATGTGAAATTTTATGATTACAACCCAGCTCTAATCCTCTATTAATTTAGTAAACAGAGAAATATTTTACAACGCCCTTTGGTGTCCCATATTTTTACATAATTTTTTTGTTCATTTCCTTTGTTATTTTGATTATTAAAGAAAGATTTTCCATTCAAATTATTTGATAGTTATCCCATTGTCAGGTAATTTTTGTTCAAAAAGTTCAGAAGACGTCGCCTGATTTTACCGTGGCCCTTCTATTATCCGTAACAATATGAATTCTTGCGGTTCTGATTCTCATTCTTTACTCACTTATCGAGCTATTTTTTCTTTTCTAAAAACGTTAACTATTTTTGTCCGTACGTCTGCCAGTTTTGGACTGTGGAGAATTTCATGCAGATAAAGGGAAGTAATCTACAGCCTCTTAGCACATTTTTGGCAATCAGTGATTACATTTTGAACTTTTCTTCTTTGTTTTCCTCGCATTTCCTTCTATCTATCTACTTTAGATGAGTCATATCTATATATTTATTTATCTATCTCAGATTACTCATACCTGGCTATCCACCTGAGATTATTCATATCTATCTATCTGTCTATCTATCTATCTATCTATCTATCTATCTATCTATCATACCAAAATATGTATGTATGTATGTATGTATGTATGTATCTATCTATCTATCTATCTATCTATCTATCATACCAAAATATCTATCTATTTATCTATCTATCTATCTATCTATCTATGTATCTCAGTATGTTCATATCTATCTATCTATCTATCTATCTATCTATCTATCTATCTATCATACCGAAATATCTATCTATCTATCTATTTATCCATCCATCCATCCATCTATCTATCTATGTATGTATGTATGTATGTATGTATGTATGTATGTATGTATGTATGTATGTATGTATGTATGTATGTATGTATCTATCTATTTATCTATCTATCTATCTATCTATCTATCTATCTATCTATCTATCTATCTATCTATCTATCTATCCATCTATCTATCTATCTATCTATCTATCCATCCATCTATCTATCTATCTATCTATCTATCTATCTATCTATCTACCCTTTCGGGGGAGCTATGGTACAATGTTAGTAGTGTAATAAGAGAGAAAGAAAGAGGAAGAAAGAAAGACTAGTGAACAATAAATATTGAACACAAAGCTTCATATAAGAAAATCAAATACTATCACATCGAACCATTACCAATTTTCAACGGTTATCTCTTTTCCAATGTCTGTTCATTCATTTTTGTTTGTTGTTCATTCTTTTTCTTGATTTTCAACTTATAACAGAGTTGACATTAGGAGATGAAAGGTGACATCTTTTTTTTTCTGTCCACACATCTCCATCAGACGCTTTTCTGTCGACCAGCCGATCTGCCTGCTGGTCGGTCTGACTTACGTTAAACAACAGAAATAGGAAAGAAGGAAAAGAAATGTAATGTCAACAAAGATCAGACATCATTGTGTTATGACAAGACAAGAGAATGCTCGACTTCAGAATTTTGTTCTACAAAAAGCCATATACGATTTCAATTGAGAATAATAACCTTGGAATATTTTCATATTGCAATATTTTACAAGTATGGGAATCAGTTGATCTGAAGAAAGATTTGCTCTTCTCCTTCCTCTTCTAACTACGACCACCAATGACAACAGACACATTGTGTTTTTGCTTTTTAATTAAGCCGTTTATGATAATCTATTTCTGGCTTTCTAGGACCGTCGAAGCTTCACCAGAACCCCGTTTACTGTACATAACAGGAACTTGTTCTAGTAAAATGGTCACTTCGTGGAAATGATCCTGCTTTCACGACCGTTTGTTTTACAATAGTACAATGAGATGGTATTCCTATGTGCCTTTTTCCGTTTCGGCTGCTGGAGCTGCCTGAAAATAAGTAGAGTTCACTACTAGTCTATCTTAGAGGCTTCACTCCAGGTTCGTTTTCTTTCGAGAGTATCTTTCTCTCAGTTGTGCTGCCTTATAGCTCTGAAAAGCACACACTGCCCAGATTTTTTAATAGGTAGGAAGGTCGATTCACGCCTTTCAGAAAACACATTAATACCAAGTGAACGTTTACAACCTTATCCAGAACTACACCTCAGTGCTGCTCCATTATACCATCTAAAACCTGCACTTTAATATACTAAAGAAAAATGTTATCACTTTTCAAAATAGTTATTTTGTACAAGACACAACGCATATATTTTAGGTTTCCAGTTTTTCGAAAGTATCGTTCCTATAAAGATTTTTCAGACGCCTGTACAGCGCAAAGCGAAAATTGCCAGTGTCATCAAATTCCACAAAATTGGTCTGTATTTTAGGATGAGTTGTAGGAGTTGGGAGTGCTGAGAAGTATTGGAAACAGAGAAAGAAGATGCATACAGCCCCTATATCAGCCTTTTCTCCTTAATCTCGTTCATAATCTGAAAATTCCGAATCATGTCATTTCTTTGGGCTCAAACATCAAACTCTTGCATCAGTGGGGGAAATAACTATGAAATCAATTAAGAAATCTTTTACTTTTTACTAAGGATTGCTCAGAATGACACAAGGTTATAAATGTACAGAAGATGTGAAAGAAATAAATATGACAAAATAATCCAATCTCAGTACGGAAAGGAAAGAGAAAACCTATACAGTTATGAGTACCTCAAGTATTGGTAGAAGGAGTTAGATTGAGAAATGGAAATTTGCCTTGGTCGGCTAAAGCATTTCCCTTCATCGGTATTGTGTTCTACCTTCAATAACATGTTTTTATATTTTAGATATTTCACTGAAACAGGTCTCAGAATATATCAAACTTTCAGATTCCGTGAATTTAGGAGCGAAAGAGGGTGTACTCATACACATCATCATCATCATCATCATTCTTTTAACGTCCATCGTTGGACATAGACCTTCCCCAGGTTTCACCAAACTTCTCTATGATTGGTGTCGAGAAGCTAGTATTTTCTAAATCCATCTTGTATTCTGTCGGCCTCAATTTATCATGTGATCCCTGGGGATCCATGTCGTGAGTCGTGATGTCAATCGGTTGTCTGTCATTCTTGCAACATGCACTGCCCATTGCCATTTAAGTTTTCTAATAGATTTTATGATGTCACGGACTCTTGTTTTCTTCCTCATGTACCGAACTGTCTTGTGATATCTCCATGAGAGGTTGAGCATGATTCTCTCATGTGTGCATTACATGCTTCTCAGTTTGCGAACCTGTCTCTTGGTTAACGCAACTTCACAAGCATTCTTCCAATTCTTTGTCTCGGGGTATTTGCACCAATGCTCTGGTAGAGAAGTTAAGCAATAAAGAGAGGTATTATCAAACTTAAAAGAATATATATA
>OY735232.1:24007359-24027359 GCA_963457665.1 Thysanoteuthis rhombus | reverse complement strand
AACGTGCACCACTCACTCAGAGAGATATCTATCTATTATTCGGAACATATCGATCTTAGACTTGTATATCTTCCTTTCTTTTTTCTTTTCATCCTTCACTTTCTTTCAGCTTCTTTGTTTCTCTGTTTGTTTGTTTCTTTCTGCATTGACTATCAGCTTAGTACGACACAAGGCGACACTGGTATGAATGTATGAGTGTTACACCAATCAATGTTCAAAATCTTTGCAAATATTTCTTTCCGAATTTCACAATTTTTCCTACTTTCTCCAGCATGAAACATTTCCACTTCCTCCTGCCTTATCGGTTCTCAACTCTGGAGAACCTGTTGCACACTAACGCTTATCTATCTATCTATCTATCTATCAACTGGGGTCAATCAAAGTCTAGCTTAGCGTAGTTGAACGTAAGAATAATAGTTGTGCCAATTAATATTCAAAATCTTAGCTCATCTAATCCTAAGCTAAAACATGATATTGAATTTTACCTGTGCTTTTTGATAAGATGTTGAAAACTTTTTCTATGTATGTATCTATCTTTCTATCAATAAATCAATCTATTTATTTATATATCTATCAACAAATGTTTGATGTTTGTAGCCTGGTATTGTTGACCGGAGGAAGAATATGTTAGATAAATCAAAATTCAAAATAAAGATTATTCTTGTCTATCCATCTATATTCAGATTATTCATATCTATTTACTTATCTCTTCTCTCTTCCTCTCTCTGTTTCTCTCTCTATGTATTTTAGATTATTCATATCAACCCATCTCTCTCAGATTCATCATATCTATCAGGTTATTCATACATATCAATCCATTCATTTCAGTCCATCTTTGTCTATCAATTCCAGATTATTCATATATATATATATATATATATATATATATATATATATATATATATTTGTACATCACTACCTATTTCATATTATTTATATATGTCCATCTATTCATTTCAACTCATCACTAAATATCTACATATCTATCTATGAACAAGTGTTGATTAATTTCTCTTCTTTTGCGTAGTTATAAAATGAAGCTTGATGTAGAATTCACAGTGTTATGTTTGATAAATCAGTTTATCATTTACCACTGGTAGAGCTTTTGCACTGAGTGTTTTTTCTAGTTATTCTGGAATTCTTGTCCAAGTCAATGCTGTTTTTTACCCACTGTAACAACAAGAACAACCCTCACCTGATTCAGGGAGAGGCACCTCTCCACTGAATGTCCATCCCGTTACATTAAATCAAACTGATATACAAAATCAACACGTGATTGGTAGTCAGCTCTCACTGACTGACAACTGATCGGTAGTCGGCTCTTACCGACTGAACCAAACTGACAAGTCTTTCATATCGACGAATGTTTATGTTAGAATAACGTAAGAATATTTAAATTAATTTCTCTCTAATATATCATCATCATCATCATCATCCTCAGTCTTTTAACGTCTGTCGTTGGACATAGACCTTCCCCAGGATTAGTCACATTCCTCTATCATGGGCGTCGCGGAGCCAGTACTTTCTGAATTCGTCAAACTTGTTTCTCCATACTTTTACTTGAAGATATATATATATTTTTATATTGTTTTATCTATATATACAATGAAAAACGACGCAGTAATCATTTTTCCGTTGGAATGGAGATAGGAGTAGGTTTTGAGCCAGGCTTGCTACAACACTTTTGCAGAAGACCTTGAGAAAACCTGACACAAGCAGATCAAGCCTCATCATTCAAGTGCAGTTGTGAACAATCGTAGAGTGTTTAATTCAATCATGTTTTACAATACAAAGATTTTACTTATCCATTATTTGGAAACCCAAACGACAACTGTGTGACACTCGAGCAGTTCAACGTGTTCTGGGTTGTCTTATTCTCTCTATGCTGTTCTAGTGCTGATCTCAGAAAATTTTATCGACGTCAATTTGTTCGTTTGAAAAGCCCCGGAGTTACGCTCTATCTTGATTTTTCCAATCTGTTCAGCTACAAAAGAAACACGCGTTCGTTCTTTTTTCTTCGAGTAGATATTTTTATTACCCGCTTTTAATTTCCCGTCAAAAGATAGCCGCTGGCTTTTTTCAAAGGGCAAAATTAATCAGGTTTACTTCATGTCCTCGCCGTAATTATTAGAAGCCGTCAACCAAAACTGTCGTATTAACATGTTTCTTCCGTTTTTACGTAGGTCTCACCGACTGGATTATATGTATTGCAGCTGCACCAATGAAGATGGAGAGTGGAATATTTAAACATTTAGCCCTTATTAAGACTAGGAGAAAAAAAGAAAGATTTCCGTGTTTGTTTTACCCTACATAAGTTTACAGTTGCTATGTATGTCACGATATATTTATCACCTGATTTGTCTCCTGGCATTTAAACTTATTGTTAAAAAAAACAGACTTTTTTTGATCACTGCCCAACAAAAGGAGACGAAATTCATTAATCAAACCTCTTTCCAAATTTTTTAATTGATCACCCCCAAAACATCATGCTGCCAAAAAACTTTGATGACGTGGCGGTTTCCATTAAGTTACTGAATAGGCTTGTTTTCTCTTTCTTTTGAATACCTTGTTTTCTCATTCTTCACTCAGAATTTCATTCAATGTTCCACTTCTTATGCATCAGTGAGACCCAGTGGTAAAGTGCTCACTTTCATTTTGGTAGGCCATGGCTGAATCCCCCACTGCATCACACCAAGGACTTTAAAATGGTACTCAATTCCTCTCCGGTCAGCGCTCAGCACGATACTAAGAACAGAACGACTATGGCAAAATCATTTTAGTTATACTGCTTCTTGTGAAACACCGTTGCTAAGTAACACCCAGCTTGATACCTAGATGGATGATGATTTGGGAATACCACCAGAAGTTAGCAAAAGGAAGCTTCGACGGATCTAGCTGGCCTTTTGCAGCTCTTACTATCAATTGCACGCGTGTAACTAACTTCAATAAAGGTATAAGCATAGACTAATGATACATTTCAAGTTCTTATTTAGGTCTTGCTGTCACACATTCTCTCAGGTCTGACCATCTCATACTCAAGTGCAGATAACTGTCCACTGGGGCTTGAAGCCCATAAACTGCGGATGCAGTGCTATGGCTCGTCTATGAGTGACAAAAATTTGTATCTGTCACATAGCCATATGATTAGATCAAGCAAAGGATCACCCTAGCATTGCAAGCCTTTGACAGAGCAAACTCAACCTTCAAAAACAAGAAGATCCTATTGATCCTAAAAAGAAGGGTATACGACCAATGCATCCCCCTAATAGTCAATTATTGAGCTGAAACATGCAACCTAACCAAGAAACCTGCCCACAAATTGAGAACCATGCATTGTGCTTATGAAGAGTTATGCTCAACCTCACATGGAGGGACCACAACATTGCATAATACACCCAGGAGAAGACAGGAGTCAGGTACATCATACAATCTATTAAAAAACTCAAATGGCTATGGGATGGTCATGTTGCAAGAATGGCAGACAATCGATAGACATCAAGACTCACGACATGGATCCCTAGTGATCACATGCACAACTTAAGCCGGAAAAAGATCAGATAAAGAGACGAGCTAGACGAATTCAGAGAATACTTGCTCAGCAACGCCCATGATAGAGAAGTGTGGCGAATCCTGAGGAAGGTTTATTTCCATCAATGGACGTCAAGAGACTGATGAGGATGTTATTGTCGGCGTATTAGAGTATCAGATAAAGAAACAAGCTGGACGAATTCAGAAAATACTTGCTCAACGACGCCCCCGATTGAGAAGTGTGGCGAATCCTGGGGAAGGTTTATGTTCAACAACGGATGTCAAGAGACTGATGAGGATGTTATTGTTGGCTTATCAAAAGATATCCCAGGTTGAATGTCACGTTTGTTTATAGTTTTCCCGGCAATCAAGGTGCTAAGAAGGAGGTAAAGGAGCAGACACCTTGCTCGGTTGAAACAATGACAAAGTGAAATGACATTCCTTTCTGTTTGGAAAGGCAGAGAAGTACATACAACTTATAGGTTTACGTAAATATGTACGTCATGCTATCTCATTGCATATATTTCTCTTCACACCATAATAATCAACTTACATCCAGATTGATTGTGTCTATACTACCGGGACGCAGCCAAGACACTCGGCTTTTGTTCATGAATCCACCCCTTGATCCGTTGTCCTGTAGTTTGCACCTGTGTAGCAAATTCTTTATCTTTGTCCACGGTAATTTAAAATCGCGTTCAGATTTACTGGAAGTAGGATTAAATCAGTTACAAATTACCCCTGGGTAGTTCTATGATGATCTGGATCTACCTTACAATACCTTTGAAGCATTTATTTATTTTTTCGTGTTCATTTGTTATTTATGTTCATTCAGTTGTTAAGGTAAATTGAAGATGATTTCAAGCTATTCTTGTGTTTATTTGTATTAGAAAAAAAACTATCTGAAAAGACAAAGATTATCATATCGGGCTGTGGTTTTGATAGCTGATAAAAAAAATCTCAACAATGATCAGACTTAGGCTTAAAGCTAGGGTTAGGATTAGGTTTTATCCAATAAACGGATCATGTATCGTAAGCCTAAGAATTTATGATTTAAACCAAATCAGCGAGGAGTTAATCTAAACAGTTTAGGGGTAATATGAGATCAGGTTCAGATTGCCTTTGTGGGTAATATGCAACCAGGTTCAGGCTACAACCAAGGTAATACGAAATTAGGTTCAGGGGTGATATGGAATCGGATTTAGGTTACACCGGTGCCATTAGTCGGTGTTCGGGACCAAGTAAGAGCAAGGTTCTGGCATCAGACTGCTCCTTAGGAAAAAGACGCAATACAATCTTCCTAACCCCATTCCCAAACCCCATTTGGTCTTATGCTGTAATAAGCTCAACTTCTGAGGAGAAAAGCCAGTCCCTTGGCTAAGAGAGCTCCGTATTTTGAGCTGGCGTTGCTGGTCGATCTGTAAGCTCAGTAAGAACCCTGACTTCAAATACAGATTTTTGAAGATTGCATTTCTTCCTTACTTGGGAGACTGACATAGCACTATTGCATCATTGTGATTTTCCCCAGTCTAGCATTGAAGCTACTATTAAGCTGGGCTTTCGACAAAAAGGTCCTGCTTCATTGCAGAGAGTTACTGTTATTGCCCGCTGATAAAACGTTGAAAGCGGTAAGACGCATCATATAACTATGAAGGGGTTGTTGCAGAAATTATAGTTCTCAATACTATCAAGTCCAAGACACCGACTTACCATATTACTATTTTATTTCATATTTGTTCACTAAAGTGACTAAGATAACCAAAAGTTGTGCAAATGATTTTCAGACTCAAAATTTGGCTAACTAACATCGTCTTGGGAAGCGAAGTATATCATTGTTTATATATAAAAGATCAGTTTGCACCACCACTCACACACACGCACACACACACACACACAAACACACACACACACATATATATATATATATATTTATGTGTGTGTGTGTGTGTGTGTTTGTGTGTGTATATTGAGTTCAATAATTATCTGATACAATCTCAAAAAGTTCATTCCATCATCCTCATACGGATTCAAAATTGGCACGATCCGTCTCCAAAATTTAAGATGAAACGAAATTCCAAAACTATTGAAACACGATTGAATATAGATTAACTTTGTACAGAAATCTGAAATATTTGGTCCAAATTCTTCCAATTTTGAGGTGTATATGGAAAAACATAAACGTTTGGGAATGTATCGGATACTTTTTTTTCACTCACTGTACCTATATGAATAGATTATAATTATATAAAAAAAAATATAAGTATCTCTTCCCTTGCAATCGTTCAATATCCGATGTAAAGGCCATGTAAATATCTACTTTTAACACAACAACAAAAAAATTCTATGTTTGTCTATATTCAGAACCACCAGATGTCGCTGACATAGCCGATTAATATTGTACCATTATCTAGCAAAACATCAAGTGTTCCTAAATAGCGGGTATTTAGTATTCCGGGCGGTGCAACCATCTGCTGAAAAGAGACCTGAACCAGACGACTACTGAGACAAAATGGCGCCTAATTAGCAAAACACAGCCGTCCGATAAATAACGTACCGCGAAACAAAGGGTGGAAGAGAAAATAATGCCAGTAATCAAGTGAGCGTTTGTGAAGTGTTTTAGCTCTTTTTTTCAAATATTTGAATATATATATTGTGCGTTTCTCTGCAAAATGGGGGATAAAAAATCTCAGAGAGGAGGGGAAACTAGTTGTGTTGAAAAAACTGTTGCTTGATAAAGTTACAGTATGATTCCCTGGACTCTTCAGTTATTTGATGAAATACTAAGTTTCACAATCAGTATAGTTGACAATCTTGTGATTTTGACCATCCCTACTGTAATCAGGTTCGATCCTCATGAGTAGGGCAAATTGGTTGGCTAACAGCTGTGAAAGCGGAAAAGCTGATTTCAAAACAAGCCAGGAGATGCTTTGTCCAGCTTGGTTATCTCCCCTTGAAATACCAACGATTAAATCATTTAAGATCATCTTGCTGGATAGGTTTTAGCTTGTTCCCAAAAAAACTATACAGAGCCTTTGACATATGTTTTTATTGAATCATACCTTATTTTAAAATCATCATCGCTATGAGAGCTTGTACCACAATTGATTTAGATACCTGGTGATCGATCACAAAAGATATTGAGACAGACAGATAGAGGGAATAAAATCGGTGTGAATGTGACCGGAGACCCCACAATATTTTTACATTAAAAGAAAATGTTCAAGAATTAACCCGTAAATAATATGCCAGGATGTCCCATAAGTACACACATGGACATTCATGGGGATATGTTTTGTGGTTCCTGAAGTACTGTGTCACAGACGGACGGATAGACGGACTGACATTTGGCGATTTATAGCGGGTTTCAGTAAGCTATATTCTTTTTGGTGGAAGTTTTCAAAATAAAACTGGACATTTTTTGTTGCTTCTGATGAAAGAGAAACATTTATTTACAGACAGATGCAATGGTTCCATCGATTATCGATTAGAAAACACCAACAGATAAAAATGGAGATTAGAATTAATCCGAGAAAATTCGTGTGGATTTAAGCATACTAAATGTAATTCAGGTAAATATATATACTTGTACGTTGGCATACTAAATATTCATAAATAAGTATACTTTCTGTCTTTTATTTATTCATCGAAATAAACTCTTTCCTCATTCTGTCTCCCTTCTTGTTCTTGTTGTCCTTCTAGCTCATGTTCTTCTTGTTGTCCTTCTTGTTCATGTTCCTGTTGTTGTTGTTCTTCTTCTCATTTTTCTTTCTCTTCTTTTATTTCTTCCTCGCTATATCCTTCTCACTTTTTGTGTTCCATCTCAATCACTTTTACACCTTCTCCATCTTCTTCTTTTTCCATCTCAATCTCCTCTTCTTCTCCTTCTTTTTCCCTTTCTTTTGCTATCCTCCATTTCTCTCTTACTTTCACTTTCTGATTCTCCATCATTTTTTACACTTCCTTGTTGTTTTCACCTTCTTCTTCTTCTCCTTTTTCTTCTTCTTCTTCTTTTTCTTCTTCTTCTCCTTCTTTTTCTTCTTCTTCTTTTTCTTCTTCTTCTCCCTCTTCTTCTTCTTCTTTTTCTTCTTCTTCTTCTTCTTCTTCTTTTTCTTCTTCTTCTTCTTCTTCGCCTTCTTCTTTTTCTCAAGCTGATCTAAGAAGACTTTGCAAACTGTTTTGAAAAGTGTTCAAGGTCTTAAAGGGGATAATTTGAAGGGTCTTCATGCGCCATTGCCCTAGGTAGGCTATTTTTCCGTCAATATTCAAATGTCTGGATATTTTCCGGACAGACCTTGTATTGTGTCTGTCCGTGTCAGTGTAAATGCATCTATCTGAATATATGTTTTCTTCACCAAAATCTTTTCCTACTAATCTTAATCTGCAACGGCTTAATTTAATCTCTTTCTTTTATTTCTTTTCTTTCTCAGTTATTAACGGGAAAAAATCTATATTGCCATTGTGTTCTTAAACGCGAAGATGTTTTCTACTCAAAACATTTCTTTGTATCTGATAAAAAAGTTATACCAACAATTCAAAACAGACCTACCGTATATAATCGTGTACTGGTCGAGTGTTGAAGACCAATTTCCGGGTAAAAATAGGGGTCGACCTACACTTGAGTAATACATTTATAAGGTCGAAGTTTTAACATAATGGAAATGATTAAAAGCCACCTTTTACTCCAAAGAATCATTTCATGAACTAGAATTCTGAGGGAAACTATGAATTACCACCGCCTGCATACATTGTTTTAGAAAGTTAGAAGAAGGGATGTTAAATAGAATTTACATTACTCACCTTTTGTCAGACTGTGACCACTAAAAAAGGTCTGAATTTTCCAAAAAAAGCAAGCGGACACTGCTTAGTTACCAATGTAGCATGAAATTACATTGCTCATTAAACACTCCTCAAATACTTATTGTGGTGCAGAATTTTTCAAAAAGCAAAAAAAAAAAAAATATCCCCCATTTTACTGAGAGGGGTGGGTATGTACAAAATTTCAAGATTCAACTACAAACTGTAAGTCCAGATAGATACATAGATAGATAATTACGTATAAGATACATCAGATTACATGATTAACCTAAACCCAACAACAGTGGTTAAACCAGTCTGTTGCTGGTAATGCTGATTGATTAATGATTTCAAAACCATAAATCAAAAGTCAATCTATACTTGAGATCCATTATATTCAAGTACATACTATACTCCTTTTTGTACCCGGGCAGATATGTTTTGTTCTCACCTCAAATATGACAGCTGTGAGGGAAAGTATTTTCCGTAGATTAACGTCGATCGCAGAGACTATATTTCAGCTAGTTCACTATTTGGAGATCATAGTTTTGCCACCTTTAGGGGTATCATTGCAATGGGAACGATCTTGGAGATGATAAACTCCATCAATCAAGGATAAATGTCTTGTGAAGCATAAAGCCACAACCAGCTTCAGCAGTCTTTAGTGGTAAGCAGGTTTTGCAGGTTGATGTTGCAAGCCACACACCAGACCCCCTTCTTTACCTAGGTTTGGGACCAGCAATAGTGCCTCGACGAACTGACTGCTTTACAGATCTAAAGAACTCAAACCGTTATGCTCTTTACTATTAGCCGGAGTAAGAAGAATGCAAAGTGAATTTAAAGAGCCTCAGCCGAAACTCAAACTTAGTCTACGAATCGCATTTTCAACACCGGTAATTGTTTGGCTACTCTGACCCCACGCACCGTATTTTTTCCCAACAAAATAAACTAGTTTGAAATCGGTACAGCAAGTCTGTAAAAAAATGAAAGCCATGTCTTTCCCGATATCATACAAACAGTTGTTAATAGGATTTCGAAAGAACTCTTCCCCGTAGGCTTTCGCCCTCTCATGAAATTATTCTCGCCCCTGGGTGTGTACCCCCCTAGTCGTAGCCAATGAGACTGACTGCTGGACATTACGTATTTTAGTCTTATAAGCGGTTGAATTTGATCATTTGCCGTTCATCAATTTCTGTCTGTCATTTAGAAGATGGAGAGTTGAAAACAGAAAGGTTTTCAGGTAAGATAGGACGGAGATTAGCACAAGTCGACATAGAAGGAGCTGGAAAAGGCTTTTGTCCAGTCGTGGAGGTATGATGGCTGATGATAATGATAATTATACATATATATATATATATATATATATATATATATATATATATATATATATATATATATATATATATATAATCATTATCATCAGTCAACTGAAGAGTATTTTAGTTCATTATTCCGACTATTCTTCATACTTTTGTGGCGATCACAGTGAGTTAAAATAATATGTTCGATAACACTCTCTCTCTCTTTCTCTCTCTCTCTCTCTCTCTCTCTCTATATATATATATATATATATATACATATGTATAATTTTATTTTACAAGAAGACCATTTACACTAAGTGATTTTCTGCATTACTTATATTCATATAAAATACATATTCTCCCTCACTAGTCTCTAATCTATCCAAAAATAAAACATAAATAAGTCCACAAAGTTGAGATATCCACTCATGTCGCACCTATCATAAGGGAAGAAATTTTCCAGGTTTACATACCTTCCCAAGTTATTGCAGATGACTGTAAACTGTTGAATAGCTGGCATTCAGTTTTGAGCTATTACTTCAAAAGTAAAATTTCTATTTCTGTCAAGTTAAGACCAAAACAGTTAATCCCTCCAAACCCTCTTCGGCAATTTCTTTTGTTCGGATAATACATCCCATAAACACTATGGATATTCCAGGTCACTTCTGCAATGTCAATGCTTCGTCTAAACCTGTAGAACATCACGTTTACTATGCTTCATGGACACATCGAACTTTAGGGTAGTCAAATTAGTAACTAAGTTGGCTAAATCGTACCATAGAGATGCAACTTAATCATTATCATCGACCGTCCCCTAGATTCCCCAGTCGTCTCTATTGTGAACGTCAGTACTCTTTTGTCTACTTCCCTACGTCATCTTTTTTACCCGCCATGGTTACACATATGATCTTCAGGTACCCATGTCGTGTGTCGTGATGTCCATCGGTTGTATTTCATTCTTACAACATGGTCTGCTCATTGCCACTTGAGTTTTCTAATGGATTATCGGATATCTCTGATTCCTTTTTTCCTCTAATATACTGTACTGTTCTGTGATATGTTCTCGTGGTGCTGAGCATAATCCTCTCCTTTGCATAAAACAAAATGTATTGTTACCATTCAAACATTTTATTATAGCAAACGTATTGAAGGTATCACTATCAGTTTTGAGACATTAGCTATGGATAGACTAATAAATCAGCGTAAATATCTATTTCAATCTTCAGAGGTTTGGAATTTATCGAAATTGAGGCAGGAAAAATAAGGTAATAATTACCGTATTGTCTGGTTAGTAAGATACTATTTGTTGCTGGAGATTATTTGATGATCGGTCCAGGACGTAATGATTTGCTATTGCTAAAAGATAAGATGACTTTGCAGTGTCAGCGTCTTGGATTTTCCTCTACAATTTACTACATTATGGAATATTCTTCGAAAAATACCTATATAGTTATAGTGCGCTCCCCATCAGCCGGCAAATACGGTATTTGCCCAAAACGTAAAAATGAATACTAAAAGACTTTTGTTTGAATTTCAGTTGATAAATAACAGACATACAACTATTGAAACCCCCAAAAGGAATCAGATTTCTGAGGATAAAGCTAAAAAAGAAAGTTTTGTTTCCGTCGTGAATAAATAACATCTTTTAAAACCAACTGGAATAAATAACCACTCTTCCTCAAATCGAGTGAATCGACATTCAAAGCTTCAAAGAACTTCCATTTTTTTTTATGCAGCCATAAAAAATCCTCATAGAATCTCACATTTGAACATTTTGTACAGTCGACCAATTTTACTTTTATTGTGGTCGTTGTAAATGGAAACTAATCAATAAGTAGAAAAGAAATGTGAGAGACCATGACTAAGAAATAAAGAAGTCAATAAACAGAAAGATCCCAAACGTGCGTAAGTACATACAAAAATACACATATAGACATATATACGCACGCACATACGTATATATATATATATATATATATATATATATATATATATATATATATATATATATATATACATATATATATATATATATATATATATATATATATATTCATTTATTTATAAGTATTAAATCCAAAAAACAAATTGGGAACCTAATATAGATAGTACAAATGAAATTTCTTTATTCATTTTAACACGTTTCGTTAGTCAGACCTAACATCTTGAGAAAATGTACGAGAATACAAAATGGTATCATTATAAATCCCATGGCATTTGATGGTGTGATGTCCATGATGTTGGAGGGTGTTATTTTCTTATTGATTAAATCTAATGGTTTATAAGTGCCCCCAAACAAGCTGGGCAGTGATTCTTTTGATCTCCGCCGATTCCCGGGGAATTATGTTTGTTAGAAGAATGTGTCTGCGTCTTGTTAAATTGCTGTAATTCGGAAGATATTTATCCGAATCAATGTCAAATTTATTGTTATGTCTCACATATATACATGCATAAAATCCCCGCAAACTAGTTCACTAACACAAAATGCACATAAGCAATCAGTGTTACTAAGTTTTTACTTATATACCAACAAGTTTCTTTTCATCTGCCTTATTCGCAAGATAGAGCCAGTATCTGAATGAATTGGTATAAGAATTACTTTTACATACTTGAAGCTTGTTTCAGACTGTTATTAAACTTTATGTTCACGATACCGGGGATCAATAAATTTTGGGAGCGGTGTTTTCTTGTCATTGAAAAGAAAGAATGATCTCAGATTCTTTCCAAAATGTATAGCAATAATTGGAATATTTTTTTTTGAAGTTTTCAATTTTGGTTTAAATTGCTAGAGAGTATAATGAAGTCGGTCGTAAACAAGAAAATTCAATTGTCCATATCTCTGGTTTAAACGAAACATGCATTAACGAAGGAGTGCTGTCCAATAACACATGTTCACAGACATACACACACACTCATACACGCACACATAAATATTTAGGTGTATGCAAGTGTTGGCTGTTTGGACATAAACAGATTGTGATAAAAACAAGTTATAAAGCTTTATATGTACGTATGTAGGTGTTATATATATTAATATCTATTAAGATGTCTATTGCAATTCAAGAGAGATACTGGAAATAATATTGTTCACACTAAGATATGCCCGTTCAAAACGTTCACATTTAGAAGGGGCCGGGGCTAATGGTGTGTGGAGCAGCCTTCCAACGTTCATACAAAACTATGGCTTTAAAGTACCTCAGTTACATCAGCCTTGTCAATTTATAAATTTATATCTAAATTTAGATCTATAAATAAAAAGAGAGAAGAAACGTTGTTATTTGTTTTTGATGTCGTTGATCGCAACAAGTCAAGAAATACCATCGTCCATAGTAATGCCGATTAAAACATGTTTTCTATTCCGTTGCATCATCTGACCATAATTTAATTTAATAACGAAAATCGTAAATCCAATCATCTTCAAAGAGAAGACTACGATGTCCGGTGAAGAGACTATCATATTTAACGAATATTAACATCTTACAATGTCCAGTTGTCGAGTTATCTCGGTGCCGACACACTTACATGTTGATGATTTGAAAATTTCCTGCGGCAGCCCTATTTTTCTTTAATAGTCTTTTCTAATTCTGCTGTCTACGCCGAGTGACTCATTTCTCATGTAACAACAGGATGTCATTTCATATAGAATTTCAAATATCATTACGCATCAATTAATATTCTGTCAGATTATATATCCATTTGTTTATATATATATATATATATATATATATATATATATATATATATATATATATATATATATATATGTATATATATATATATATATATATATATATATATATATATGTATATATATATATATATGTGTTTATATTCTGGGAATTATTTTCCCTTTATTAGCACAGAAAGTGTTCCAGCATTAAAGCACTTAAGATATTACTACGGATATTTTGACTAAATATCTCAAAAACAGAATGTTTTTGTTTTTGTATATTCATTTAATTCGTTCATGCCATGTCTGTTTAATTATTCACTAATAGCTACTGATCAAAACATGTTAAGAGAGATTAATATTTTATAATATATATATATATATATATATATATATATATATATATATATATATATGTGTGTGTGTGTGTGTGTGTGTGTGTTATCAATATATGGACGTATGATTCGATAGAGTAGTTTTAAATTGCGTTTTAATTATATTGAAACTTTTTTCGAAATGATCCCCCTTTAATACCTGGTAAATGTATGATTTGACCTAAAATCAACGAAATTTGGACCAAAGACTCCTGGTTTCCGTGCTTAAATTCCAATATTCAATCTTATTTCTGTACCCACCCTCTCTCTCTATATATATGTATGTGTGTGTGTGTTCGTGTGTGTGTGTGTGTGTGTGTGTGTGTATGTCTACAAAAGCCCTTAAGGCACGTGAAACCCTCGCTCTTTTGCCCCCACTCCCTTAGTCGATACTCTCTCCCTCTTGAACCGTCATTATTTTGCCCGCCTCTCCCAGTCGATTTTACATTACCGTTATTTCACTGTGACAAATCGCTTTTCTAAACCTTGCCGCATTCACTTCACAGAGGTAAAGGTTTCTCTCGTACGCTAAGCTACTAAATCGTATTATATCTTCTCGAACCAAAACCCATTTTCACATCTCCATCTCCCGTGAATGAAATGACAATACATTTACTGCATAACAGTCACATTTATTTTCTGTCCTGTAATCCTTTCTATTTAAGGACGCACACATGGCTTGACTGAAAGTAACCGGTTCCACTGAACAACTGAACCAAACGAAAACAGATTGTTTATTAGTATTTGATTACGATAGATTTAGGATTATCAGATTCACTTGTAAACCCTCTTAACATGTCGTTGTTTTACACATTTTGTCACTTAAATATCTTCCCTTGAAGTTAAAGTCGTTTTAGGAGAGCAGATATATCGCTAATATTGGAACATCTAAATGACTACTGATCTATTAGTTTGTTTATCGTAGCATATCGATACATTGGTAATTACGTAATCACATAATTTTTTATCATTTGGGATACTTTTGTTTTTTATCTATTTTGTACAAAGTACAATTCATACTCTTCATTCAAAGGTCTTCAGACGTTTTATGTAAGGGCTTAGATAACTGCCTAGCATAAAAAAGCCTTCCGTGCAAAAGCCTATTATGAAGAAAATTTGGCCTGTAGGGTATTTTTTCAAGATATTACAGAGAAAAATATCATCTTCGATCAAGGCAGATGCAGTATTTTTCAATAGCTCAGTCTGACACAAATAAGAATGAAATAAATGAAATAGGCAGCAGCTATCAGCGTGCATTGAATGATAAGCACCTTTACTCTAACCCCAACTACGGACCCCGGTGGATGAGGAAAACATGGCGGAAGGAGGGAAATTCTTTACAACAGATATGGATAATCTAAAATAAAGACTGATTAACCAATAAACAGGTTCAGTTAAATAAATAGGTGGATAGATAGATGTATAGATAGATACATACATTCATAGATAGATAGATACATATATTGACGGATATGATTAGTCACACAACAGAAGTTCATAACCAGTGTATATTGGCAAAATGCCGTTCGGTATGATCAATAAAATATGAAAAGGATTGATTGATGGATAGATTACGTTTCTAACCTTTTGTTTGATAGTGATCTGTATAAAAAAAAACAGAATAAAGAAGCAACTGTGTAGGCCGTCGAATACAAAATGACAGATAATAAAAATACCGATTACTAATGAAATAGATCCATATGAACTGAACGGGTAGATAGATACTGACAGAGTGACGGACCAAAACAGACCCTGATGGATAGACAGATAGATAGATTGAACGGAACAATACTGAGTAGATACTCAGTAAGTGACTGACGCAGAAAATGATAGATAGAAAGATAGATAGATAGATAGATAGATTGGAACAGAACAATAAACAGGAACAGACCATGATAGATAGATAAGAAACAGACCGTGACAGACAGACAAAGGATATATAATGGAGTGATATAAAGCAACAGACTGTTATTGATAGATAAGTAGATGGATAGATGTATACATATACACGCAGGTCAACAAGAACAGAATGATAGAAAGAAGCAGACTGTGATATATATACATATATATATATATATATATATATATATATATATATATATAGAGAGAGAGAGAGAGAGAGAGAGAGAGAGAGAGAGAGAGAGAGATTGAGCGAGAACGACTGAAATTTATAGACAAATATCCTGAGCGAAAATGTGTGATACAAATGATTAGCCAATAGAAAATTTTTTCAAGAAAAACATGAAAAACAGCAATAACTATTTGATAATCCAATTAAAGCTGCGGATTATGCATTAAATTGCAAATTTCTGCTTGCGTGAACGACGTTAGTCGCGAACATCCGCTGTCGTGTGCGCCGAAAGATGCGCAGAAACATTTTCCCATAATGCACTGCAATGACGTGCCTGATTAACAAAGAGCCATCCATTAATGTTGAATGCTCTAACCAATCGACTTTTGGTTACTTGTTGATAACTGATTGAATAAATTGAAATATAACAACAACAACATCAATAATAATAATAATAATAATAATAATAATAATAATAATAATGCAGATTACTAAAGATTGAATAATTTTAGAAAAAAATTAAAAAACAGGAAATAAGGCTCGTGAATTAGCTTGTTCGATTATTTCACAAAAAGGTTATATATGCTCTTTTCCTTTTTTTTTTTAGTTTGAGTTCATTCTAAAAAAATGTGTTCAAGAACACATCTCTCGAGATTCACTCGGTTTGTTCAGAAACAAACCTGAAGCGACCCTCACGTCACGTAGTTAGCTTCCCTTTTTCCGCCTTGTTGCTCATTGGTGGAAAAATCAGGAGAGGCAAATAAAAGAATTGAATTTTCTCCAATTCCTTTGAATGAATGAACAAAATCGGGGAGAGGAAGGCTGGTTGCAAGTCGTTTTCAACAAACTGAAAGTCGCCTCATTAGGGCACTCTGACTAAATCTTAGTCTAATAGAAACAGTCGACCAGCACTGTCAACCGAAACTGTCAACATAGATTTCTTCGTCTATTAAGTGAGTCTGGCTGGTTATCTATCCACGTATGTTGGTTGCACGTGCACAGGCTGTACCAATGGAACTTGAAGGCTTGAAAGCTTCGACATTTACTCTTAATCACGTCCAGAAAAACTGTTATTTCTTTTAGAATCAACCCCCTCCTGAATTCTTTCGGAATGGAGTTCAATTTGCTATGTAAATTTTTGGTAAATTGATCCCTTAGCTTTGAGAAATTTGGATCTTCTTTATGATTACTGTCCACCATAAGATAAGTAACTTATTCAGTGATCACTGAGCTCCTTTTTCCAATTTTTTTTAATGATCACCTGAACATGGCATGCTATTATAAGATATCTAAAATCCTGAGGTCCACTGATTGACAAATACCTCTCCCATATCCTTCCATAACGTCTTCGATTGTGCTAACTTTTGCCATGTCTTTTTTGCGAACTTTCCTTCCTCATTCCTCCATCTTTTGTCTGGTGTTTTCCTACTATATTCACTGTTCCACAGGCACTAATCATTTAGCTATGGCTCAGCCTATTGTCATCTCTTCTTGCTAAGTGCCCAGCCCATCTCAATGTCAGTTGCTTGGATAATATCCTCTCTAATCCATGTTGATTCTCCCCATTTCCACTTAGAGTTATCCTTAGCACCGTTCTCCCCATTGCTCTCTGTGCAATTCTAAGATTGGAGTCATTTTGCATCTGTCAGGGCTGGTATTACACATTGATTATATACTTTACGTTTTAAACACATTGGCAAAGTGCTCTTCAATATCTCTTTATTCATAGCAAATGATTTCAACCCCATTGTTATGTTTAATTTTATTTCGCTTTCATTGTCTTTCTCAAGTTAATTACCTGTTCTACGTTATCATATTTGTCAACCTCTCCCACAACCCACCATCCGTTATTCTTATGGTATTTTCGGGGACTGTACCATTATACGTTACTTTTGCGTTTGGCCTGTTAATATTCAGATCAATTTTCTCTTTTAGATCAGTCAACGTTCTGTAATTCTCCCAATGCTTACGATATCATAGGAGCGTTACCAGCAATTCTCAAGTGGTTTGACTTTTCCCATTTCCTTCAAGTCCGGAATACAATATCAAAGCCATAAGTAAATAGTTTTGGTTATTGTATCCCCTTGTCTTACTCCCTTTTTTTATATCTATCTTGTTTGCATCTTCTTTTGTTATATCCTAATGTTATTTGGATTCGTTCATCTATTGTATGCAGGCTGTCTATTGTTGAATAGATACTTCTGAAATTTGCATATTCACGTGACTGATTCTCGTGTAGTGCCTGTTTGTCTGGTTATGAATATTTTTGCGAATAACCTATATATGTTTGGTTGTAGTACAATTGTGCTTTAGCTGTTGAGGTTCTCTTTCTTGTGGAGTAGGATTACTACTCATTAATAGATGTTTAGGGGTACTTTTCATTTTCTTATGCTGTGTGTAAATAGCTGTGCTAGACCTTTTGTGAAAAGTGTCTCCTGATATTCTAGAAGGTTTGTCGTTATGCAATTCTCGCCACGAGCCTTTCCTAGTTATATTTTTTGTTGTGCAAACAGTACATTGTCTTCTTTTATGTCCAGATAGTATCCATCAGCTTATTAGTTTAGTGGACTTGAAAAAATCAATATGATACGAAAGGAATAAAATTGACCTGATAATAACTGATAAAAGGATCCTTGAGAAGAAAAATACCCTATCGATTGAGTATTAATTTTTGAGTAGCAGTAGAAAACAGATTTCAGGCTTTGTGGAATAGCGACAGTATCATAGGGGAAAAGATCAATAACCCAACAAGAAACAAAAAGCAGCAGATGTGGTATGCGATACAAATATAAGCAATGAACACAAGAAACACTATAATCAAAATTACAAATAATAAAAAAAAGGAGAAGACTTTTAGGGAATTTTAAGTGTACAATTTCGAACTCCTGTTTATCAAGAGTGTTGTTAACTCAGCTGGTTGAACCAAGTCGCCTTAGAACTGCTTTTTTGTGAACGCAGCCCAAGGTTCTGCTCAGTGCTCATTCCTTTATTCATCTACGTGGCCAGCTGTTAGATATGCTACTCAGTTAACTCAAGTGCTGGATGAAATATAATCTCTAATATAATGTTTCTACGGCTATCATATATATACATATATATATATATATATATATATATATATATATATATATATATATATATATAGCAACTCCAAGGTAGTGTTGCTCTGACTATTGGGCTGAATACACACACACACACACACACACACACACATATATATATATATATATATATATATATATATATATATATATATATATATATATATATATATATATATATATATATATATATGTGTGTGTGTATTCAGCCCAATAGTCAGAGCAACACTACCTTGGAGTTGCTACCCTATCGGTTGCAGGTTCAATTCCTGTAGCAGCCCTATTCTCTTCAAATAAATTAACCATGTTCCAACATAAGATATTCCAAATGAGAGTTTCTATATAATAAAACGCAATTGATAATCATTCCGTCGGATCATATATATCCATTTCTTCACACATACATGATTATAAATTGCGTTGTATGATATCAAAACTTTTATTTGAAATTATCTCCCGTTATCATACGGTGAATGTACCATTTGTCCTGAACAAGGTAATGAAATAACATATATATATACATATATATATATATATATATATATATATATATATATATAAATATATAAATATAAATATAAATATAAATATATATATATATATATATATATATATATAAAAGATGAACGAAAAAAATACCACTGATCACTATTTTCCCTCTGATTCCCTGTCCTTTTGTCTTTACCTTACTGATTGGTCGTGAGTAACCAACTACTTGTAGAAGCAAACTGAGTATTTCTTGGAACGAGTGTCTGATCCAGGGTTGGGGTTGGATCTCGATCGTACGGTGCCTTGGAGGAGAATGGCAAGGTGACTTTTGTAAAACACGGTAATTGTGTAGAGCAGTCCTGTGGCAACGGCGGCGGTTCAAAATTACCAGTGAAGGCCCCCGTCATGACTACTGTAATCAATTAATTCTTAGTTCTTAGTGATTCATTCGTCAACGAAAGATGCGTAGGGGAATTGGTAGAGTTGGGGGAGCGGAGACTGGCGGCAGGTAGGGGACAGGTTATCAGCGAGGGATGGAAGCGAAACAAATTCAAGAATCTCTTATTCATCACTTCATCCTGTTGATCAAATCAAATTCACAGAAGAAGACATTTTCGTCGATCAGAGTGTGGAATGGTTGTCCCCCCCCTTGTCACTTCTCGAGCGTGCACT
>OY735232.1:23922359-24002359 GCA_963457665.1 Thysanoteuthis rhombus | reverse complement strand
GTCCCTACTTTAGCATCACCGGTCAAGCAAGCAGGAAATGGATTATGAAAAATTACTAGAGTAAAAGAGAGAAAAAAAAAAAAGAGATAATCCTACCATCTTCTCCATCTACGAGTGAAAGATTATGAAACAATATCTCAGAATCTCAGACACCACTTGGAAAACTCAGTAGAATAGTAGGGAGGAGTCTGTCATAACAAAAAGTCAATTTAAAAAAATCTGGTCTATCACTAAATAGAAACCTACCAGTGAAAATGCTTATGGAAGCATGTCCGGTTGGGGATGATCAATTGTAAAAATTAAAGAAAGGGCTATCATTTTTTATTTCTCCTGTCGTTTGTTGGGCAGTAGACACTCAAAAAGTTCGAATTTTCAAAAACAAGTACGAAAACTGCAGGATATAAACTAAGGGACCAATTTAGCGTAAATTTGCATCGTGAACGCCCTTCTAAAACTCTATTTGAAAGAAGAATGTCCCATAACAACAAAACCATTTTTTTCTAAATATAATGAAGAATAAATGTTGAAATTTCAGTCCTGTAGCTCAATTGGTGTAACCTTACTTGCATACGTACATACATACATACATTCATACATACATACATACATGGCCAGCCCACTCCACTTAACAACTGAAAAAATAACATAATTGCAATTTTAGTGACTGTTGATGATTTCTCGAAGATAGTTTGAGAATAAATCTCAAACTTGAATGTTTGGAACATTTCCAAAGAAAGGAGAGTGATTGACGTAAAAAAGCCCAAAATATCTTAGAAGTTCACCTTATTGTTGAATGTTAAAATATGAATTAAGGGAAGGTTTTTCTCCTCAAAACTCACCCCAGGGAAAAATAAAATAGCAAACAATCTTTTCAGTTATTACTCCTGTCTATGTATGGTTAGTGAAAAAAGTATCCGATATATTTGAAAAATTGTATCTTTGTACACTGTGAATGTATTGTCTCTAACTTTGAGGAGAAACATTTACATAAATAAACTCTGCACGAGAAGAAAAAGACACTGATAGGGAAAGCTCTCTTTCTTTGCAGATATTACATTTTGAACTTAAAGTGGCTGTATATTTAATCAACCGATACACTGTACCTACATCGAAGTTCAAGAGAAGAGTTCATATTGTCTGGACAAAAGTTGTTTTTTTCTTATATTTATGCAGTTTTAGAAATGATCGAATTTCTGATTTTCATACATCGCTTATCAACATTCAGTTTCACAATACTTTTGTATTTTCCAATTTTCGGACCAAACTTTGTCAATTCTGGAGGTATATAAGGATATTAAATTGATCTTTTTGCAGTGTATCGGATAGGTTTTGCACTCACTGCAGGTGATTCCACATACAATCAGACATTAAATATAGGTCTGTGATGATAAGGTCACCCCCGGCGATGGGGTTATTTATCGTCGAGATTCGACAAGCGAATATCTGCCATGGGGTTGGTAGTCGATCAAAATACATGGTTGTTAACGATGAATATAGACAAATTAGTGATATGAAGTGTTTTTGATTTGAGCAGTCAAGGATATGGATTAATTCTATGACCTAAGGAGCATCTCTCATTTCTTGTTTTGGTAAATTTATCGCTTGATAAAATATATCGATGCCTGCAATAGTGCATACACTAAACTAAATCATACAGACAAAATTATATATATATATATATACACATACACATATATATTTATATAGATATAAATATAAGTATCTATATCTATATGTTTATTTGGCTGATGCAAAAATAATTGCAGTTTTTCACCATTGATATAAGCTGTATATTTCAACTTAGAATAAAAGTTATGATTTGAAAAAAAAAGAACTTTCAGAATCTACACATTTTTGCCAACTAAAAACAGGTCTATATATTCGAGAAGCATAATGGTAATGGGTCCTGCACCCATTGTATTTTTTGGAGGTGTTTTGAGATGATCTTTGCTAGTCGAAAGGCATGAAAAAGTGGTAGTTATTTTCTCAATTCCTGGAAGGTCATAAGCGTGACATGCGAGATGTTTTTGCTGTTCATTCACGGTTATTCGCGAGACAGGTCGAGCCTTTTTACATTTCCAATTTGGCATAGATGCTAAACAACTATTGAATGGTTAGTAAAGATAGCCATCAAATGCATGCCGGCAATCAAAGTAGGACATCTACGTCTTCAAGGCCCTTGTTTTGTCTTTTGACATTTTTGGAACCAATGTTTAGCTCTAAGTTTGTTTACGGGTCCCCGACCAGATATTTTGTTGATATTGCGAGCTCTTCCTACATCATTTTGAAGTCACATAACAAAATTTCTCAGGGTTTTTTTT
This sequence comes from Thysanoteuthis rhombus, assembly GCA_963457665.1. Taxonomy (NCBI): domain Eukaryota; kingdom Metazoa; phylum Mollusca; class Cephalopoda; order Oegopsida; family Thysanoteuthidae; genus Thysanoteuthis; species Thysanoteuthis major. Next base: position 24,000,038 of record OY735232.1, on the reverse strand, counting down.
TGTCATCCTTGATCTGACAGCTTCAAAAAACAGAGTAAATGACCAAAATAAAACGTTCAGGTTGAATAAATCGAGAAAATCCACATTTCATAATGGTATATACCACAAATAATATTTTATTCGGAAATAAACAATAAAGTTTAAGATAACAAAACCCATCATCATTTTTTGCACTGCCATATATATATATATATATATATATATATATATATATATATGTATATATATATCTTAACAATGATAATGATTGAGTCATTTACAGACTGCTGTTTCGTTGTATTACAACTCCTTAGTGTCGTTATCGACAATCCATTGTCTCATCCAGTACCACGAGGTAGGATTGAAATCTTCGCTTCAGACAGAGGCTGGCATTTTACCCCTGCCCTACACAGAACTGAAGGGTCAGTGAGACAGAATTGTAGCGATATATTTACTTACGCATAATTCCCCATCCACCAGAGTGCTTTATTCTACAGTTGGAAAAGCATATATTTATGCGTGTGTGTGTACTTTAAATTTGTGAGATCTATATATTGTCTCGTAATTTCACTGCAGCCCATTAGATCTCCCTCCCTTCTTCAATTTTTATTCTTTTTTTCAGTCTGTTTTTCCTTCTTTTCCTTCTTTACTTCTTTTATTCCTGCTTTCAACATTTTTCTTCACTCCCCTGTTCTCTATTCATCTTCTCTTTTATCTCGCTTTCCATTTTCAGTCAACCTTTCTGTTTGTCTTTCTTTTCTTCTTCACTTCATCTATCTACCTTTTCTTTCCATCTTTCCTTTCCTTCTTAATCATCATTTTCCTTCTTTCTATTTCGACACTCTCCCCATCTGTCCCTTACTTCTCATACTTCATTACACCAACATTGGAATTCTCCCTCTTCTTTATTCTTTCAAATATTCTACTATTGTCCACCTTTTTCCTTCTTCTCTTCTTTTATTCCCCCGGCTGATAAGGACATCTCAATTCCGTTTAGCAAATTATTCAACAAGGGATAAAAGCTGTCAAACATAAACGCCCAATAAGCGATATTCTCAACTCTAGGACTAAGACACAACAATATAATTTATTAGTAAGCAGAGAAAACACCAATCAGGACGGTGTATTGGATCAAACAATCGATACATTGATTTGTCCCGTCCCAAACACATGTGTCGTGAATAATTTCTTCTCAAACACAATTCAGATCAATTTCAAGACTCCTTAAATAACATTCTTGCAATTTTTTTTATATAATCAATATTGATAAAGAATCAAAGACAACCGACTGAGGTCATTTAAGGTTTCGGATATGTTGGAAGCTGACTTTATTTCACGAAGTCTTGAATATATAAGATGTTATCAAAAGCTTCGAAGAATGTGACCACTGAACTGTGATCTAACACTCAGTCCCTACAGACTCTTTTTCTACTATTCCCTTTGGACAAGTATACATCAATATCCAAGTATCATGGACAGCTTTATCAACCAAGGATTCTGTAGATCACAAATGTTCTTAAAGCTCTTCAAAATTCGAGAAGCAGCCATGGTCAATCATTGACGTGATTCAGATGTGTTAGCAGAAATTACTGAAGTTCCCCGGATGGAGCACTGGAAAATCTGGGGATGACTCAAGACCATCTGGACGACAGCACTGCTGAATTAAGCTACAATACTGTGCAGAGTTCTGGAATATTAACAGGAGAATTCTGGAATATTAACCGGAGAATTCTGGAATATTTACAGGAGAATTCTGGAATATTGTGGAGACTTGCTGTCACTTCATCTTCAGTAAAACCAACCAGTCACCCTTGATGTGAAAATTCAATAGACAATAATAATGATGGTGATGATAATTTTGACTCCCAGTTGACCAGAGAATGATCGTGAAAAAGTAAAAACGTCGGGAATAAGTGAACCTTGCAAAACAATTTGAAAATTGATCAATATAAATGTTTGGAAAACAAAGAACCTTGCAAAAACATTGAAAAAATCTGATAACCGGAATCATTGAAACCGTCCCGAATCAGTATTACTAAAGTCAGCCAAAATACGAAAGAAAGTGTTACATTATTGAAGAATCTTGCTTTCACTCGATCCTCAGTGGAAGTCATCAGTACTGAAGTGAAAACCAAAATAATGATGATGATATGTTCAATGACTTTAATAATAATGAGGAAGATGGTGGAAGAAGAAGTAGAAGGGAGAGAGGAAAAGGAGAGGGAAAAGTAAAGGTAGAAAAGAAAAGTGAGAAGAAGAAGAAGAAGAAGAAGAAGAAGAAGAAGAAGAAGAAGAAGAAGAAGAAGAAGAAGAAGAAGAAGAAGAAGGGAGGGTAGAAAAATAGAAAGGAGAAGAATGAGAGAGAGATCAAAAACAGAGGAGAAGAAGAAGAAGAAGAAGAAGAATGGAGGGTAGAAAAATAGAAAGGAGAAGAATGAGAGAGAGATCAAAAACAGAGAAGAAAAAGAAGAAGAAGAAGAAGAAGAAGAAGAAGAAGAAGAAGAAGAAGAAGAAGAAGAAGAAGAAGAAGAAGAAGAAGAAGAAAGGGGAGAGGATAAGGAGCGGGACAAGGGAAGGTAGAAGAAGGAAAGAGAGAAGAATGAGAGAAAGAACAGGAAAGAAAGAAAGAAGAAGGACAAGGGAGGGTAGAAAAAAGAGAAGGGAGAAAAATGAGAGAAAAAAGAGAAAAGAAAGAGAGGAGAAGAAGAAGAAGAAAAAAAGAAGAAGAAGAAGAAGAAGAAAAAAAGAAGAAGAAGAAGAAGAAGAAGAAGAAGAAGAAGAAGAAGAAGAAGAAGAAGAAGAAGAAAATAAAAAAAAGAAAACATTTAACAGAAGACAGATCAGTTTTAGAAATGCTCTTCTCGGACAACTTTTTTATGGAACCTTCTTATTTTTTCTCTTTCTTGGATCCATCGCGAAGGCGTTCAAGCGTGAAGTGTTCCTCATGGCATCTGTGTTACTACGCCTGAACGGACATTAAAATCAGAGCAGTAACTTAAGGCCAGGTACGCGTACTTAATCATAAGACACAGTTTTCTTTCCTTTTTTAGTTTAATATTTTCTTTTGTTTTAGATGACAACCAATAATGTTTCTTACGGACAGGGACGGACATTATAAATGCCCAGTGTAAGATATAACTACAGCTTCCCAATACGTTTTTTTTTCAACCGTTAACTCTCCCTGCTTCTTTGTCCGTCTGTATCTAGCAGATAGGCAGACATACAGACAGAAACATACATACACACACATGCAACTACACACTCATGCACATACACACACAAGCGTTCGTGCTGGTGGAGAGGAAATCGTCATAAAATGTATTCGTTTCAGCAAATACAGACACACACACACACACACACACACGCACACACACACACACACATATATATATATATATATATATATATATATATATATATATATATATATATATATATATATTTATATATATATATATATACTTATATGTGTATTCAGGGCATATGTATTCCAATACACCCAAGCAGTCATAGCCACACATGGGCTTTAATCGTTTTTATCGTTTCACACGCTCAAACAAATGACGAATCATGGACTCAGATGGCAGTGTCAGTCCGTTCAAATAACCAGAATCTTGCCTGGGTTAACGTTAAAGGTATTCAAAGTATAATTTTATTATTTTAGTTCGTTGCTCAATTGTGTACGTTTTCATAATGAATTCCCAAGGGTTGCTCTATATATCTAAGAAGAGGAGGAAAAATATTAAAAAGTTATGATTGTTTTAAATCCCTTTGTGACTTTTCTGCAACCCTGTTATACGAGGTCTATCCATAAAGAAACTGAACTTTCAGAATAGTCCACCAATAGGATGTATGAGAACGTTCTGACAGATGTCTTATATAGAAGTGGCCTACCTTGTGAGAAAACAAAAAAAAAAACAAAACAAAGCCAACAGAGCATCGCATCATTCCACTTTGGTTGTTTTTTGAGCAACACTTTGCACGTGTCAAGTGCGTTTGGCCTTAATTGTTCCAAGTTGAATAATGAAGGGTTTACAAATCCTGTGATTCGTGGAAATTATCGCCTAACGGTCCGTGAAATTTACGAAGTGGTAAGAATCTATAGAAGCACGTGCAACTTGATTAGAAAAGAGCCACTTGCGATACATCGTGTTGTATTTTACTCATTTGTCAGCAAGATTCGTAGCTATAGGGTTCATTATCAGTTTAAAAAAAAATCATCTTATAGTTTCCTACTTCTCCAAAGATTTCAGGGGCAATTAAGCGTCATTTTCAACGAATTGCATTGTCTTCCTCAATGAGAAATGTCTTCAGATTTTTCATCCTCTCTGATGGATCCTCTTACTGATTTGAAACAATGGTACCATTCGTGGGATCGTGCTTGGTTCTCACAGTTGTCTCCGTAGACTGTTGCAAAATTTAAAAAAATCTCCAGAAAGAAATTTGATAATTTGATACAGAATTTTATATTAAAACTTATACTTCATTATCTAACTCAGGGAAAAAGAAACTAAGTGCACTAGACGTTCTCTCGCGCCTGTACCTAAAACATTAACATAAATGCTAAGTCACTACAGAATATCTTTCCAGTCGGAACAAACTGAAGAATGTTATAGGAACTATATATATATATATATATATATATATATATATATATATATATATATATATATATATATATATATATATATATAAATGAAATAAATGAAAACGAAATAGAGAAGTTGCAAGACAACAGAGAGAATAATAAAGCTATCAGAAAATAGAAAGGATAGACAAAAAGAAATATAAAGGTCGAAAGAAGTTTTAAAGAATTAAAAATGATGTAATAGAGAGAAAGGAAGAACGAGTGAATAATTCCAAGAACTTTGAATGACAAACAATGGAAAAAGATAGAACAAAAACTAAGACTTTATCAAGCGTAATGATAGAAAAAGAAACAAACAATGTAAGAGAAAAAAGGAACAATCTAGTGAAGAGAAAAACAAGGAAAGACGGATGGGAAAAAAAAGAAGAAACCAAAGACAAAAAACAGTGAAATAACGATGGAAAAAAAAAGAAAACAATGAATAAAGCTAATTAAGTTGAAAGAAAGAAAAAACTTGAAAGAAAAAAAATACTGATTAAGAGGAAAGAAAGAAAGTAAGTAAACGAAGTATGAGAGAAAATGTTTAAAAAACGACGAGAAGAAAAAAAGTAAGGAAAAAGAAATGCAGAAAAATGTTTGAGGAGAAAGAAAGAAAGAAAGAAAGAGAAAAATAAATAAATCAATGTTTATCCGTTGCTCGGAGTTACTCGAGAAAAATAAAGACTTGTTTAAATATTAGCTGTTGTGTTAATCAAACCGATTTGTATCGTATGGATTCATTTTGACATGATCAGAATATGTGGATAAATCCGTATCCCATCTGGGGAGTATCTGTCGGTTAAACGGATGTACAGTACTGCTCAATAGTATTGAAACAAGCACAAACTCAAGGTTCCTTACCTATGCATATGTTATTTCTATACATCTATTGGTCTGCTAGTCTTCCAAATACTTAGGTCATGGTTAGAACATTTGAACACATTTCCACTTTATTTTAAGCAGGGTTTGATTGAATACTCATTTCCAATGGCTGCCTTCAACTTGCAGCAAGATTGCATTTTCTTTTTATATTAGTTCAAGACTATTCAAATAATTATTTTTGCAACTCTTCCAAATATCAATCTTAATTGGCATTCCTAATCTCCTTAATGATTGATTCTGAATAAAAGTTTATTAGCATAGAAAAAAAACGTAATTAATTTAATTCATTAAACTGTTTAATTTAATCTTTAAATCTTTTTTGTAAGATTTGGCATCGGCAACCATGAAATCACGCTTAATCACATATTGTTGCACTGATAGCAATAAAATTGAGTTCGTCTTGCGTAACGTTCATATTTTCGCTCTTGAAACAACGACATGCTTGCAAAAATATATTTTCTTCGAATATTTATGAACAGTGTTATAAGAAAGAGCAAGTTCGATTTACGAGAGGTAATATAACATGATCATGGCGAAGATAAAAAGTGTCCGGTCAACAAGACAAATAAAATCAAGACAGAAGAGAAAACTGCAACATTAGAGAAAAAAAACCTGGAAAAAAACAATAAAAAAAGAAGTACGAAGAAGAATAATGCTTACTTGTAAAGGCAACACAACGAGTTTGAATTTTGGTTGAGATATCTTACGTTTGTCCATCATGAATTGATGTGCAGGACGCCTAAATGTTGGTGGCATGGAAAATAGAATCGGCAACCCAGAAACGTCATCTTTTTAGTACTTTTGGAAAGGATAAATCCTCTCGCTCCATTGTCAGATATCATGATAAAATGTCTTGTAACCAGAATACCACCATGGTTTACGAAGCAGAGTATGATTTATCCCGATACTGTGGATTTTGATATATTTTTGATCTAACTGATTAATAGTAAAATGTTTATTTCCCAAATAAACACACATTATACATGTGAGCATATTGATACACTCTCGGTTGCATAAATGCATACAGAGCGAGGTGCAGGTCACGCCTCTCTCAGCCTGCAACCCCAATGGAATATTTTGAATCCGTCACCATTAGTTTGTAAACTTTATATTTGATTTCTTTGATCTAGTTTCAAACTACATTTTGAACAGGAATTTTTATTTGATTCAACTTAACGAAATAACCCGGATAGACATGAACTCAACTTATCATCATCACTATAACCCTTTTAGCATTTTGAACATTGACCTTCTCAAGGAACTGCCGGACCCCTCTCTCATTGCTGTAACGGAATCAATACACTCTAGACTTTTCTATTTCGTCACACCCTTTTATATTCTGTCAGATAGTTTTGCGTATAATTTTGGGGGATCTATATTGTGAGTCATGATGTCTATCGGTTGTCTGAAATTCTTGTGACATAACCAGCCCGTTGCGAATGGAGTTTTCTTACAGATCTTCTGATATCCTTAAGTCCTGCTTTTCTCCCTAAAATACCATGCTTTCTTGTAATCCTTTCATGTAATGTTGAGCATGATTCACTCATGTACACATTGCATGGTTCTCATTTTGAAGGTAAATGTTTTGGTTGGGTTCCATGTTTTAGCCCCATTAGTGGTTATTGGGAAGATGCATTGGTTACAGGCCTTTCTTTTAAAAACTAATGAGATTATCTACCGAAAGCTTGCCATCCTTGAATGATTCTTCACTAAATATTTTCTCCTTTGGAGGGTTTCATACAGATTTGTTGTCCTAAATAGATGCTGTGATTTACCTTTGTAGGTCTATGATTTCTATTTTGATTGTTGTGTCTTTGGTCCTAACATGTTTGTTGTACGTAACATTTGTTTTACTGGAGTTCATGTGTAGTCAAACTTTCGTGCTCACTCCATTTGATTCATCTAAAATTACTTGTAGATCTTGTAAAATGAAATTCGAATTGAAACCGAATCAAAGAATTCTATTTTGGGTTTTTGTGTGCATGTGTGTATAATATGTAGATGAATAGTGAAGGGAAGATATATTGAGAATACTCTTTTGTGTGTTTGTAACCTCTAAGGTGATTTCCCATACGTCAAACGGGTCGAGAAAGTGGAGAAGTGATATGTCGATCCTTGGCAGGGACGGTTGAAGTTGTAGCCAGCGTAGGGAGACTACCCACTCAATTGTTTTTATCTTCTTATTATTATGTTTGTCTCTTCAAAACCTCTCTTTTTTTTTCTTTTTCTTCATTTCTCTTTCTCCTTCAAGATCTTACCTTCTTTCTTCTTACTCCCTCCCGGTCACTTAATAGAGATTTCCATGATTAATTTCTCTTTACATTTTAACGTGAACGAAATCAGCTTAATTAAAACTTGCTTCCATGAGTGACTTGTTCTGCTTCTGTCTTCTATGTTCTATCAATTGGGATCGGTTCACCATTCTTCCAAATTGGTTTTACATCCATATCCCCAGAGGTTTGGATGCACTCATTGAATCAATGAAGTTCCTTGATTTAATTCGTTTCTGGGCTTCCAGCATGTAACTTCGTTTTCTCTTGTTGCTTTCACATGATGTTAGATCAACCACCTGGTGGATATACAACGAAGGGTTAATTTCTAGGAATCTTGCGATTTCAGTCGTGAAATTAGTTCAGCCAATTGTTTAATCCCTAGAAATCTGACCAATAACCGGGTTGTTATTGGTCAGATATTAGTGAATGCTATTTTGTTACTTTTTACGTGAAGTTAGATTGATCAACTGGTAGTTCAGTAACATAAGGTTCTTGCATAATTTCTCGCCCCGTGAATCTCGAAGTTAGATTAACCTTTTGACTGACCAGCAACGTAAGTTATATTTGTTATATATTATCTTACAACTTGAATATGGGAGTTAGATTAACCCACTGGCGGGTCAGCAGCGAATGGTTCTTACGTATCATCTTGCCATGTGAATCTTGAGTATGGATTAACCGGCTGACGAATCAGTAACAGAAGGTTCTGACATATCTTGCTACTTGAAACTTGAGGTTAGATTAACTAACTGGTAGAGCAGCAACGTTAATTTTGATTCCTCTATTTCAGCTGATTTATTGAATGGAGATGGTCCGTGGTCGAGTAACTTCTTCTAAATCCAGCCTGTTCCCGTGGTTGGTTTCCATCAAGTATTTTAGTGATCTGGTTGGTGATGATTTTTGTGAAAAGTTTGTATATGCAGTTGAGTAGGCTTACAGGTCTGCAGTTGTTAAGGGCTTTGGGGTTTCCTTTCTCATGTAATGGCATTATAATAGCAGTGTTCCAATCTTTCGGGACTTTACTCTGTTTTAGACACAAGTTGGTTAGAATAGCTAGCTTTTTGTTGTCGCTCTTTCAAACTTTTTTGAGTAGATCGATGGTGATGTTTTCTGGTCCAAGGGCTTTTCCTTTTTCTGTTTGTTTGATAGTATGCTTTACTTCCCATGGTGTAACTTCTAGGAAGCTCCCAAACTGATTGTCAGCATCTTGTGTATTCTGGTAATTGTTTTGCTGCCCGTGTTTAGAAGAATAGAGTTCTTGGTAAAATACTTTGGCGTGTCCAACAATTCTGATTATATCTGTTGTTATGTCTCCGTTTTCTTCGAGTATGGTTATTATTTGTTTCTGTCCTATACTGAGGACTTTGTTTTTTGCTTTAAAGCACCGACGTTTTTAGGGAGTGGTTTTGATGATGGCTGCCGTATACCTTCTTTTGTTTTCTCTTAGATTCTTTTTATTGCTTTGTTTAGTTCGGTCTCTTCTATCTTTTTCCCTTGTGGTTGTTGGCAGTTGAGGTTTCTGCACTTCTTAATAAATTTTCTGACGGCAAATACCTGAGCAACCTCAGATTTGCAGATGATATATTCTTTTTGCAGAGAACCTATACGACCTACAAATAATGTTAGATGAACTAAACGAAGTAAGCAAAATAAATTGGCTTACACATGAACTTCAGTTGAACAAAGGTCATGTGCAACAATCACATCGAGAATAAGGACATAACTGTCAAAATTGAAGATGCAAAACTTGGGAAAATAGCCCACTACATCTACCTGGGACAACAAATCTCCATGAGGTCCTCAAAAGAAGAAGAAATCAAATGAAGAATCACAAGAGGATGGCAAGCCTCTGGCTGAGCAAGCTCAACTTTCAAAAACCATACGATCCCAATAATCCTAAAAAAATAGTATGCAACCAATGAATTCTCCCGTTAGTCAATTATGGAGCTGAATCATGGAACCTTACCAAAAGACAGACCCGTAAACTGTGAAGCATGCAACGTGCACATGAGAAAATTATGCTCAACCTCACATGGAGAGATCACGAAACAGCAGAGCGTATCGGGGAGAAAACGGGAGTTCGAAACATCATAGGATCCATTTGTCATATTACGAGAATGAAAGACAACTGATGGACATCACGACTCACGACATGGATCCCCAGATATCACATGAAAAACTGAGGTCGACAGAATACAAGATGGAGAGATGAACTAGACAAATTTAGAAAATACTTGCTCTGCGACATTCATGATAGAGAAATGTGGCAGATCCTGGAGAAGGTGTATGTCCAACGAGGGACGATAAGAGACTGATGTTGATGATGATGATGATGATGATGGACCGGCAATATAAGGTTGTTATATATTACATAACCACTTGGAACTCATAGTAACATTAACCAACGAGGAGATCAACAATATTCTGTTCCTTCCTAGGAATGCTGCAATTTGACTCATAGCATCCATACAACAGCATTACTGAAATCATATTGCATATTCAAAAGAATGTAAGAGCATTGAGAGTATTTGCAGTCACTTTATATAGCACGGTATATTAGGGGAAAAACAGGAGTCTGGGACATCATAGAAACCATTAAGAAAATCAAATGGCATTGGTCTGGTTGTAAGACGACCGATGGACATCACAACTCACTATGCTGATCACCAAAGATCAAATGTAGAAATGATACCCGCAGAAGATGAGACGAACAGGTCAGGTTCAGAAGATAATGGCTCTGCAAAGTCCAAGATTGAAAGGTGTGGCGATTCCTGGGGAGGTACATGTCCAACGACAGTCGATAAATGACTTAGGATGATAATGATCTTAACGCATAACAAAGTGGATAACAAGAGATCATTTGCGGAACAGTGTCCGGCAAAACATAGGATGGAGAAGCGAAATAGACAAGTTTAGAAAGTGTTGGCTCCGTGGTCTGGCGAATCTTAAGGAGGATTTATCTTCAATCACGGATGCTAAAATGCTGCTGCTTATGATACTCTAAATCAGTAGAGACTATTGATGGGAATAATCAGCGATAACAATAATAATAAATGGTATCGCACAATGTGTTAGAGAGGTACTGTTCCTTGATTCCCGGTGAGAGCAACCAGGTACCACATCAGTGATAACTCACCAATAACAAAATTCATTTGATACTTTGGAAAATGGTCGACCAATAAGAAGACTTACCGTCATACGATTTCCAATCACACCCTTTGGATATAACTTCTGTGAAAACTCATTAATTATAATGATAATGATAATGAAGAATATTTAGGAAAGTTAGGTGTATTGAGCAGATTTGCTTCCACTTGATCTCCGGAGAAAATCGACCGATTTACCTGGTTTCGAAACACGTGTATTTAAAAAAAATGATGAAGGATACTTGAGTCTTAGGAAGACTTGCCGCCGCTTGCACCACATTAAAAACTGTCACATTTTACATGGTTATTAATGGTTCAGATATGGGTACATACAAAACCTGGCGTGAGTATCAAACACAATACAATTTTTTGATATCTGCTAAACAAAGTTAAAAGTTATAATCCTGTGATGAGTCCCATGAAGTACTCACAATGCTTAATCTTGTTTAAAGCACAGAGGGAGTATAGACCCCATATACTTTAATAAGGTTTTGCAAAACGAGTTTGCAAATCATTTCTCTCCGATGGAACATCCAAATATATCGATCAAGTCGAGCCCAGGCCGACATATGACTACAATGAGCATTAAGCACACATAACGAACAAATTGATCTGTGAGCATGAATATTCGTTGTTGTGGACGAATAGGGTATTTATTTGCTCCCTTCCCGATAAGCTCTTTTCACCAAGTGTGAGAAGGTTTGTAAGTTGAAACTTTGAAGTCAATAAAGGATAATGGTGATGTATTATTGTTTCAAGTAACCCAAACTTAATTTACCCATATAAAGAGATATTATTACTCGATTGTAAGAAGGCTGCCCCTAAAATATATTTCAGGTGTATCCTTTGCACCCCCGATAGGTAGCAGCGGACATCCATGGCTCTGAGATGAGCTCGTTACCCAATGCACCTTGTTTCAAGTAACCCAAACTTAATTTACCCATATAAAGAGATATTATTACTCGATTGTAACAAGGCTGCCCCTAAAATATATTTCAGGTGTATCCTTTGCACCCTCGATAGATGGCAACGGAAATCCATGGCTCTGAGGTGAGCTCGTTACCCAATGCACCTCAGACGTTGAAATTTATTCAGTAATACTATTAATATATATAGTCCTCATACAATTATTTTTCTTGTTTGTATGTAAAGCCGGTATGCTTTTTAATTATTCTAAATTCTTCTTGTATCTCTCATCGTTTCTTTGTGCATGGGTTGATCTGAAGGGGCAGCAATGTTATGAATAAGGGCTAAAATGGAAGAAGTTGCTACTGCTTGTATGGAAGTAAAAGGACATCCACCTCCATCATAATTATAATTAATTCATTATTACACACAAGCTCGGAACCGAAATTAAGGTGTGATAGAAACATAGAAAAAGCTATGAATTATAACAAATGGTATATTAGCTTCATTCTTCCTTGCAAGTTATAGCTTATATCGATACGTTCCATTGGTAATAAATTATTAATTTATGTACTCACATTTGCGAAGGTAATGATACTATATTGGTCGTGAACACCGTGGAATTTCAACGTGTCTAGCCAGCTATAATGTTATCAATATATGAATTTCTATGTTTATTATCAAAATATAACTTTTATGTGGTCTTTTCAGGAAATATTTTGTCTCTCTAACCCAATTGTTAAAATTCTATTTGTTTGTATGCACGACTGTTCTTTTCCGTAATGGATTATAATAAATTGCTTCCACCTTATTCTTAAAATATTATAATATATACTAATTGCTGTGTTTATTATGATCATTTTAAGCGTGAATAATATTTCTGTTGTTATTGTCTTTTTTATGATTTTTCTGCTCGTCCTTTTTTTCTCAGAAATTAGTTTGATTCTCTAATCCAATTGTTATTATTCAATATCTGGTTTTCCTCGCCAACCGTTATTTTCTTATTTCTTTGTGTCGCTGAAAAGTGCCTACTTGCGTTATTTGGCTTTAAAACACGCTTGCCTCAAGAAAAAGAAAACAAAGAGAGAAAAATACTAATGTTATTTTCTTTGATTGATATTTTAAAGACTCGGCAGCGATATTCAATGGAAAGGAGGCAAATAGGAAAGACAGTACCCACCGGGCCTACGCCGGCAGTGTGGAGGGGGGGTCGCCCCGCTCCTCCTCAGCTGCCTAAATCAGATGGTCAGTCGTTATGTAAAGGCTGAGTTGCCACGTCAGTGCCACCAGGGCGTGCGTTGAGGCAGGCGTGCGTGAATGACAAACAAATAGAAATAAAGAGGAATAGAAGAGAAAAGTACGTGTGTGAATTGAAGTGGGTGGGTCGACGGGGACAAGGTAAAAAGACGACATGTTAGGAGAGGAAGAGGGCCATGCTGACGGATAGGAAAATAAAGATCTGCAGAGAGATTAAAAAAATCATTTAAAAAAAAAGGAGGCAAACGGAAGGAAAAATTGATTAAATACAGGGTTAAGGAAGATGAAACAAAAAAAAAAGGTTGGAACTAATAATACGAGAAAAAAAAATTAGGAAAACACTAGGATGACAGACCGGAACAGTGAATAGATAGATAGATAGATGGACAGAGAGAGAGAGAGAGAGAGAGAGAGAGAGAGAGAGAGAGAGAGAGAGAGGGGGAGTGTGAGACTGATGAGCAGAGATAGATAGAAAGATAGAGAGATAGATATAAAAATAGAGAGAGGGAGAGAGAGAAAGAGAAGGACAGTTGGGGAAGTGTGAGACTGATGAACAGAGATAGATAGATAGATCGATAGACAGATAGATAGATGGCGAGAGAGAGGGAGAGAGAGAGGGGGTGAGTGATGAACAGAGATAGAATGATAAGAGATAGATAGAGAGAGAAAGAGTGTGGGGAAGTTTCAGACTGATGAACAGAGATAGATAGAAAGATAAGAGATCGATAGATAGATACATAGAAAGAAAGAGAGAGAGAGAGAGAGAGAGAGAGAGAGAGACAGAGAGAGATAAAGTGGAGAAGTGTGAAACTAATGAATAGAAATACTTGTACATGCGTTGATAGATATCAAGAGAGGCAGACAGGCAGGTAGATAGATATCAATAGCGTGAGATAGCTTGAAGAATGAATAAATGAATGGCTAACTAGAGAGAGAGAGAGAGAGAGGGAAAGAGAGAGTGTCTGTGTGGGGGAATGAACAAATATAGATAGAAATACATGTACAAATGCTGATAGATATAAAGAGGTAGATAGGTAGATAGATAGATACTAACAGACGTAGAGATACAGAAAAAGTAGATGGATAGCTAGCAAGCTAAAGAGAAGGAGACGGAGAGAGATCGAGAGGTACGAATAGAGGAGAAACAGAGAGAGTGAGAGTGAGAGTGAGTGAGAGAGGGGGGATGTGAAGATGAACGGATAGAGAAAGTAATACATGTACAATTGTTGATAGATATAGAGCGTGGCAGGAAGGTATATGGATGAATAATAACAGAACGAGATAGATAGATAGATAGATAGATAGATAGATAGATAGATAGATAGATAGATGGATTGATAGATAGATGGATAGATAGATAGATGGATAGAAAAGGCATAGATGGATTGCTGAATGAATATATATATATATATATAAATATATATATATATATATATATATATATGTATGTATATATATATGTATATATAGATAGATAGATAGATAGATAGATTGAAAAAGCATAGATGGATTGCTGAATGAATAGATAGATAGGTAAATAAATACATACACACAAACATAGATACATATGTGATTCTAGATTGAAACTATCCAGGTTGACCGATAGCTACATTGATAAATAAGCCTTAATCGAATGAGAGATAAATGGATAGATGAACTTAGTAGAACAGTTTGATATAGGCAGATAGATTTGAATGAATTTATCTTTATATCAATCACCTCCACACCCATTCACTCTTTCTCTCTCTATATAAGTATATTTAAATATAATACACCTATATAAACAATTGCTGGTTTATATAGGAAGTACTGTAACTATTATATATCAATTCGCCAAACACACACATATGGGAAAACATATATCTATGGGAAACGAATGTACTGTAATGTTTATATAAATATTTGAATAGGCAATCTGTGCTTCTCGTCTGTGATTGGTATCTTTCCAAAATATGTATTGGTCTTGTCCAAGGCAATTTGACTGACTAGTTTGGCAACTCTTTCATTATGTAACGTTTGTTAGCGCTTCCAATCTTCTTGTTCGATGCTGAACAAAGTCTTAATTGGATAGAAAATTATTTGGTTTGATTAATTTAACAATTTAATTCTATTCAAAAATGTAAAGAAGAAAAAAAAACCTTGTTCATGACCGAAAATTTGCCTCGCTTTGTTTTGCTTATTGCCATAACATTTGGTTTTCCCGCTTGAAGTTCCTGTATCAAACTCTCAAAACTAAACCATACAAGCAAAGCTTTTCAAATTCTCATATATACATATGTATATTTACGTGATATATGTTTGTGTGTGTATGTGTATATATACAGATGATCCCAGAGACCAAGTAATATTTCCATGAGACGCGTTTAATCATGAATTTGCCTTTTTTTTTTTTGGCCAAAAGTGGACTGTCCTTCTGACGGAAGGAAGAATGAGTCTGCGTCTCAAACTTATATTTGCCGTCTTGTTTTTCATTGATGTGCAATGGAAGTCCCTGCTTCCGGTTGGATGTTCACCACAGAGTATTTGGCACTGAACGACCCCGCCTGTCTATCTTGAGGACCAACAGCAGCTCAATATCATCAATATCATCTGCACACACACACACATATAGATATACATTCATATGCATTTCTTTGTATCATATATATATACATATATATATATATATATATATATATATTTCATCACAGTGACTTAATTTGTTCAAATGGTACTGTGATGAAAGACGAAATATATATATCAGGCACTAGCCAAAGGTAATTACAAAACATGTTATTTTATCAAAATAGAGGAAGTCCAAAAAGTTAAAGAAGTAAAAACTAGGACAGAAGTAATGTTTATTGACATATTTCCGAACAAGTGTAGCCTTAGAAGAAGCCTTGCACTTTAAAAGTGCAAAACCAATGGGTAAGCACTGCAAAGTGATTAAGATAATTGTGATTTCTCACAGGATAAGAATATCTCTATCAATTCGTAACCTTGCAAAGGTAGTACAATACTTGTAATACTAAGCATACTCAACGAGGACTGTAAAACAGTGAGGAAATTCGTTGAGGACCTTGTTACAATGCTTTGAAGATAAGATAAGTCCAGTGTAATAATACAGTGGGGAATGTCCTGAATTGGGAGTAATGTCAGAAAAGAAACAGTTATGAACAACAAAATAAGATTTAACTTAGTTGATCGAGATAACGTGTCCATATCATCTTGATGCTTAATTCTTCACCTCGGTGCAAAATATGTCAAGCCGGATATTCGACTGCCTTTGACTCAGCGTGGAACGTCTAGAATTGGCTAGAAAGTTTGAATTCAATCAAACGAGTTGGTTAGACCTTGGCGTATACTAGATGCAGTGAAAATGACTTCCCTGGTCCATATTTTTGAGGGACCATTTCCAGCCTCAGTTTTGGATCAAGTATTATCAAAGCCCTATCGCACAGTGTGTGTGTAAGAGACGACTACCTGACTCAAATTGGTTTTAGAAATGGAAAATTAATTGACTGGACACCACCTTCTCAAGATTTCATCCCTATTGAGAATCTTTGGAGCCTCTTCAAGAGGAAAGTGTATAGAGATGGGCGTGAATTTGCTACGAGAGGAGACTTGGCAAGATACTCTGACTTGTGCCAAAGTTATTAGAGTTGGAGAAATTGAAAGTTAAATTCAATGGATTATCGACTAATATCAGTGACCCATGGGCAAGGATCCGTCATTTACAACGATAATGATTTATATCAGGGTTTCTGTTTTAAAAATTGCATGGTGTTAATCTAAAGGCTTCAGTATTTCATGTAAATGAGTTTTTGATCGCTTGTTCGAACTTTCTTAATTCTGACTATGTGCTATACAATGATTTCATTAGTATATAATCGGAGTATTGATGTAATTTCTACCTGTGCTTAATAATTTGGCTCGATGAAATTAAAGGAATTCCAAGATTATATCGTATTCTTGACCCATGTAAATATAAATTCATTATTTACATGATATAGCATGATAGTGCTAGGCGAATATTTGTGTGAAAATCATTTAAATTCATTCACAGAAGCAGAATTAAGAAAGGAAAAAGCAATTCGCATAATGATTTTACACTTAATTTATAAAACATTGCCAATATACAATGCATATAAAACCTTATATAAAATAACAAACTACATGTATGATTAATCTATCATATAAAGGGAGGTGGTGTTTGTTCAACACTGCTGAGTTACCATGTTGATAGGACTGATTTGTTTTTAAAATCCCCGAAACATTTACATGGTAAACAACTGATGATCCCAACAGGAGACAATTTGTACATTATATAATAATTACAAAGTATAGGTGAAATAAGGAAAAAACTCTTTGGAAAATTACATAAATTGCATTGACATTTATTGGGAAATTGGTGACAGAAATGACGCAAAAAAACGATTGAAAAAGTTTCTTAATGTTTAATGTTTGTCTCAATGTTTAATATATATATATATATATATATATATATATATATATATATATATATATATATATATATACGAAAGTTGATTTGTATAAAACTAACATAGTTGTATATAAGGCTTTGTCAAATGTATTGTCATCAGGTTCCTCTCATAATTCGCTTTGTTTGGCTTTATTGGTTTTTGGATGAAAGCTGAAAATGATAGAAGTATAGAACTACCATGAATGACCCTCTATATCCTCTGGTATATTGTCCTTGAAAGAGTATTCCATCAGAGTTCATCGGGAAATCGATGATCAGTTCTAAGACTAATGATCTGGTGGGAATATATAAAACTGATTAACTGTGACATTCTTCAGCATGCCTGTGAAATCAACGAACTCTCGTTGGTCGTTTTTTTTATCCATTCTTTGTTGCTTGCAGTCAGGATAGTTTAGATAGTAAAGGAGGACGGTGTTTGTTTATTGCCTTATCAAGCTTAGTATAGAGATATGTCTCCTTGCCTCGGATGATTCACAGATTTGCTACGCAGTACTGTGCCTTTGGCAGAGCAAGCTCAACCTTCATAAATAAGAAGATCCCATCAATCCTAAAAAGAAGGGTGTATAATGAATGCATCCTCCCAATAGTCACTTATGGAGTTGAAACATGGAACCCAACCAAAAGATGGCTCCGCAAATTGAGAAATATGCAACGTGCACATGAGAAAATTATACTGGTCCTCACATGAACACAAGACAGCACAGTACATCTGGGAAAAGACAAGAGTCAAGGACATAATAGAATCCATCAAAAAGCTCAAAGGCAGTGGGCTGGCCATGTTGCACGAATTGCAAACTACCGATAGACATCGCAACTCACGACATAGATCCCCCGAGATCACTTGCAGAACCGAGGCCGGCAGAATATTAGATGGAGAGACGAGCTAGACAAATTCAGAAAAATACTGGCTCCGTAACGACCATGATAGAGAAGTATGGCAAATCTTGGGGAAAGTCTATGCCCAACGACGGACGTTGAAAGACTGGTGATGATGATGACTGTGCATAATCCCCGGCTGCTTATAGGACCAAGTATTCCAAGATGGCCACCCATCTAGTTAGAGACAAGGCTGATGGTTTTGTGAACCTACGGATGTGTTCAACGCGATTGGGTCGTAATAATGGTTGCATTTGGCGTTTGGCCCCGTACTTTCACCGGCAAAGGGCTTCTCTGCTTTTCCGGGACAAGTGTTCTCTACAGAACAAGTACCAGACAGCGATGATATACTTTTATTGGGAGGGTTGGGTATTAAAAAAAATTCAAAACAAGTGACACAAAACTACTTACCGACGTTCTCCCCGTATGAATAGTTGATAAATCTGTTAATTTTTAATTCACTTCACTTGAGTGTCTCTTATACATTATGAGCTGAAGCCAAATCCTGTTAGCGGTCAAAAAGTATGAGTCAGATTACAGAAAATCTTAGGAAATATCAATGAGTACAAACACCTAAATAATCCTGGCTACAGAAATGTAGTCTTGAGGGAATAAGGGGAACCAGTGCTGATTTTTTGAGTTTCCCTCGAACAATTTGTGTTATTTGTCAGCAGAAATGAAGTGTGTGAACTACTCTTTTCACTTTCAATTACTTTGGGGGCCTACCCCCATTTGGTTCCCCAGATGCTTTTTGAAATTGCCCCACTCTTTTAGCTACGCTACTGCTATATTTTTTCTCACTCACACTCTCCAATCGCAGGACTTTTTTTTCAGGCATGAAGTTGAAGTCAAAAATAGCATATGTCTCTCATATCAAGATGCAATTTGCCGCCATATAACAAACAATTTTGCACAGCATCCATGCATGACTCTACTTCAACGAGAAAGTCGTATGGGTGTCGGATAAGATCGTTTTTATTTTGGAATGCTCAACAGACTATCACAGAACAAGGGAAATTGTTTTCTTCCTTGCCCGACGTTTCCGTAACACACGCAAACACACACACACACACACACACAAACACACACACACACACACACACACACACACACACACACACACACACGCACACACACACACATATATATAAGAGAAAAATAAGAAAAAGTCACACTTGTTAGAAGTTATTGATTTAATAAGATCTGATATTTTATAAAAACGATTAAAAAAGATTGTGTTGGTTGCCGAAGTACATAATGAAATATACCGACTTTGGTTTGGACAATCAAATATCTTCTTCCCGTCTTACAGATATTAAATTTGACACCCGAAGAGGGGCGTAGAATGAATCGGCCGATATTTTGTGTCAACATCAAAGATAGGAAGGAAAGATAAGATTGACCTGACAAAGGTTGGTGTGTTGATGACTCTTCTCAAAGTTACAGACACGATAAGGAAATCATTTTATGCTTGTTTTTAACTCAGACTTGCTTGATACAGTACAGAATGATACAAAGATTGGAAAAGAGTTGGAAGATTGTGTTGCTCAAATTAATGAAGAGGGGAGAGCTTCTTAGAATGAAGAGAAAGATTCAAAATCCTGGCTCAAATGTCGATTCGCTCAACATTGCTTAGAACAGAGAAGTTCAGATAGAGATGAAATAGAGGGAAAGTGAGTTGCACCAATCTTCCAAGTTGGAAAAATTGGCTCACCTATGGTAGGAATATTATTCCTATTATTTTGTTAATCATATTTACTTGCTTTTGCGTAATACAGCAAAAGGTGATATGAATGGAAGATAAGGTTTGTAAAAATGTGTAGCGTAAAATTGCCCAAGGGAGAAGTCATGCTTTTATTCTATCTCGGCACAAATGCCAACCATCTGGCAGACCAGATTCATATTTACTAAAATCAATTGTGAACACTGTGAGAATCCATACTCATAAGGCGAGCTAATTAGTCTGTCAAATCAGCACGCCAACCTGCCAACCATTGAACTTACATCGAATCCCACTGTCGAATTGGTTGCGGCGTCGTCCATGAAAAATGAACTTTCCAAGCCTTTTCGGGAGCTAACTTTTTATCCTGACTGCACTCTGGGCAGTTAACGGGGGGGGGGGGGAATTTAGGGAGCCCCGAATTTTGATTTAAGGAAAAATGAACAATTGTTCAAATTATTAAAAAGCTAGCATAGAGAACCATCTCTAAACCTGCGATTACATTCATGTTTAAAATGTTTTTGCCTTTATATTGAATTCAAGTGTTAAATCAATGTCGGCACAACAATATGTGGACAAAATCCAGTGCATACCTTTCTTTGAGGGACTGCAAATATTCTTACGTCAGCTCTGGTCCATTGGTATACGCCTTACAAAGTTTACAATGAAGAACAACGATCGTACGATTAAAAAGCGAGTTAACAAAAAAGATTTCAAGTATTCTGAGCCGTTTATTTCTCTATGTGAAATTAAAGGAATCACGATATTGTATCCTGCTGAACCGGCCCCCAGAATTGCTCTTCGTGACATCAACGATAGAGATATCTATTGAATCTTGAGGAAGGTCCGTGTCCAACGACGGACGCTAAAAGGCTGCTGCTGCTGATCAGTATATAAATCAATAATTATTAGTCACCACCACCACCAATAGACCAGTTTACTCATAGTTGGTGGATGTAGATTATTTTGATATATATATATATACATATATATATATATATATATATATATATATATATATATATATATATATATATATATATATATATATATATATATATATACATATATATATATATATATATATATTACCGTTTACAGTAGAAATTTGAAAATTTGCACACACAGTCCTTTCTTTGAGTTAGGAAAATGGAATTATCATTTTTTGAAAAATACGTTTTTAGTGTGTGTGTGTGGGGGGGGGGGGTTAATGCAGTATAAGTCCACACTAGATCGGTCACCGTTTGTTCCCGCTCAGTTTTCGAAATTTCCAAGCTTTTTTTTAGTAATCACAGCCCAACAGAAAGCGACTGAAGTAACTTATACAAAAATCACTCCTTTTTTCCAGATGTGTATTTGATCATCGAAACAAATATACTTTAATCCATCTCTTAGCATTTCTTAGTAAATCAGTGGGAATCGTGACAAGATAGTTAGAAAATGAAACTAGTGATTTCGATGAAACCTTTGAATATTTCAGTGATTCCATGAAATCCCTAGTTCAAGCTTGTGATATAGACCATTTTCCTCACAGGGTATTAAAGTACTAGAGTCTGGTGTCAAACTGAACTAAACTTAGTCAATATCGAGTACATTGTGATTTACAAAGTTTCGCCAAGTTTGACTCGAGGCCACAGTAGTGGACGACCCAGTGAGGATTGAAGTCATCTTAGTAGTGTCACCATCCCAATCTTGCTAATCATTTCTACACTGATCATAAAATTATGGATTTGAAAAGTTATTGCAATTTTGGAGGATTAAAAATTACCCCTAGAGATTTCACAAAATAATCGTTTCACGACCTCACTGTAACATTAAGATATAAATTTGTATATATTCTCATTAGAACTACGTATTGTACTGAACTTGGCGTTGAGTATGATTTTTGCTCAGGAAGGTAGATGTTTAGCTTCGTTAAATTCAAGGATGAAACATATCGCCACCTCCAATGACTTTCTTCAGATACACTTCTTCTATATGATTAAAAATAAATCAGTTAAGATCAGAGTAGACGTTTGAAAAGGTGGTATAAAAGGAGATAATTTATTTCGTACATGACTAAGCCCGAACAATAGAGATCTAGTCTCGCATGTCAACGTGCATGCATTCCGAAGAGCTCAAACGTCACAGGCATCTGCCGGCCCCACTGTCAACTGTCCAATGTTCAACCCACGCCTGCTTGTGACAATCCCCAGGCGAGAAGAGGCCACAACCCTTCTCTGCGCCCGAATAGCTCTTTTACTCGTTTGCTTGGCGCCCTTTTGACATTTTCGTCGACATTTCTGACACTTTCGCGATAAATCTGGCGTCGTTGTTCTTCTGCCTTTTTTTTCCTTTACATCTTAATGCCAAATTACCGCAGCCACTGACCTAAGCCGACGTATTCATTACATTTATTTTCGATGGGGTTTTTGAGGAACTCTTTCAACGGGAAGGCTAAAAAATGATGCTGTTATTCCCGTTCGATTTTCCCCGAGAGTTTGGGGATACAGAGTGGTGTAACGGTACGGAAAATGAAACTGTTGAACTGAGTTTGAATTTTAGCCGGGGCTGCTTACATTCACATCACACAAATTCCCTTGAGACTGGCATGGATCTTTTTCTAGTTATGGGTTAAAAAAAAAGCCAGATAAATATACAGCTTTGCAGTCTCCCTATCTGGTTGGGAATTTGGAGGATTGAGCGTCAGTCCAGCCTCTTGGCTCCGTAAACACCCACTATGGCTAAAGAAACAAAGCATAAATCTCTATTAAACAAATCCCGTATAGTTAAAATGAGAAAAAAACAAAAAAACAAACCCAAAACAAGTGACAACAACGGGGTCTGTTCACATTCGAGTACTTGCTATAATAAATGGAGGGTGGCCAGCCAATTTAGCATAAGACCTATTTGTCACTAATTCCAAAAAATCTAGAAAGTTTGAATAAAAACTTTAAAAACTAAAACTTTAAAAATCAGATATCAAAGTATCAAAATTTTAAAGTTATTTTCAACTTCTTTCAAGAAATTATCTTTGGTAAGAGATCATTTGTCCAATTCAACCCGGCAAAAAATAACGAATTATATCAGACACCAATGATGAAATGTCTTATCAATTAATTTACGTTACCACAAATTGAACGGCAACAATTCAATTGGTAACGAATTGTCTTAGTACCAGGGAGACTTCCTTCCTGACAGAACCGAGTTATGTCGTATCCAATATAGAATCAAAAGATGAATACCAATCAACGAAAGAACAAAATGACGGTTAGATGATTTATAGAATTTCCATTTCAAAACTGGAGTCAGCTTTTTGTGAAAATATTTCAAGTGTAATTGCCGTGCAGTGGAGCCTCCTCATGAAATATTTACTGAAAGCATAATAAATTGCTGACGAAAAGATTGCTCTCAACCTTCACGAGGGAAGTGACCGATTACTTCTAAACAGTACGAATGGCGAAAAGTAAGGGTTTGGCTGAGCCTAATAGTTTCATTATTAATACAATATACATATCAATACATAATGCATATCAATTAGCCCTGGGATAGTGTTGATGTCTCGAAAACTGTAGGAAGAGAAGCGGCGCCAAATACAAAAAAAAGAATGTATCAATTTACGATACATAGAAACTACATCCATCATGATGACGCTTAAATATATTTTTTAAAAACTGTTTTGACATATCAGAAAGCAATATTTGCTCCCTCTTTTTCTTCCTACGCCTTGTTTATACCCCATACAAACTGTCATTCCGTTAAAATGTAGCTCATTTTCATCTGCATGGAACATCACATAGATTACTATTATTTCTTACACTAGTTATTCTAAGATCTTTTTTATGTTGCGTTCGTTTTATATTGCAGTACTCAAAACGTTTTATATTCTACGACGATTGATTGGAAATAAAGATCAAATTGGAATTTGAATCCCTGTATTTGGGAGCCTGTCTGAAAATCAGAAATACGTCTTCTAAGCTGGAGGCATCATTTACATTTGCTCATAGTTTCATTTTCCCTGACCGGATTTACATGTCGTATTGTTTATAAATACTTAATCGTAGAAGATATCAGTCTTTTGTTATCTGATGGATAACCAAGGCATTTTCGATTAGGTGTTATCCATACGAGATGAAGATATGGGATTCGAGTTTGAATATTTGCAGGAGCTACTTCCTTTCCGATCTTTCATTTAACAGTAGAGGAATATAAAACGATAAAATTGCGTTAAAAATTGATGAAATGAAAAACAATAGAGGAAAATTATCAATGAAAAAATCTTGATTTAAAAATCTTGATTTAAAAAAGGCGATAATCAGGATATGCTACATGACTAGACAAGAAAAATGATCCATCAGGAATTATGAAAACGACCAGCATATGACAATGCAGATCAATGATATTACCATATCGAGGATTTATCATAGAATAAAAAAGATTTTCATAGACTTTGAAATTCAAATACAACACCCAATCTGAACCGGATGAGCAGACGTAGTCACCGTAAAACAGAGGGAGAACATTTGAGGAACACGGTGACTGTTGCAGGAATCACTAGGAAAAGTCCCCCTAGGCCTTGCAAAGATCTTTGAAGAACTAAGAATCCTTTGGAGAATCAAAAGCATCAGGTGACACCTAGGGAGAATACCAAGGGAAGCTGAATTATTGTGATTTGCTGCCGCTTGATTTCTAGTGAAGGCAACTAGATATCAAAGGTATAAAAGCCCAATAATAATAATTATACGATAGAGTAGCAACGATGATACACTGGGAACTAAGCAAACAAATGGGATTCAACCATGTGGAAAAGTGGTATCAGCACAAGCCAGAGGCAGTCTTGGAGAATGACAACCACAAACTACTCTGGGACTTTGACATCCAAACTGACCACCTCATCCAGGCAAGAAGGCCGGACTTAGTAATAGTAGACAAAAAAAGGAAGGCCTGCCAAATAGTAGACGTTGCTGTACCTGCAGACCGTAGAGTAAAAAAGAAGGAGGGTGAAAAAAGGGAAAAATACCAGGACCTAGCAAGAGAGTTAAGGAAAATGTGGAACATGAAAACCAGGGTAGTACCGGTCATAGTGGGCGCACTAGGAACTGTCCCCAAAACGCTGAGGGAGAGACTGGAGAAGATCAGGATTAGGGGGAGGATAGAGGCCGTACAGACCACAGCACTACTGGGAACTGCACAGATACTGAGGAAGTTGCTAGAGATATAAGTACTGCAACGAATAGTAGCTCTGTCATGATATGCGAAAGAGAGAGGAGACGTTAGCTGAAAACCTGAGGAGACTTATTGTCACTCAGCCCTCAGCGATAACCACTGGGCAACCGGTGTGAAACTGTAAATCGTAGAATTACAGCGACCTATGAGTACTGGGGGAGGAGGGCTGGAGACTTGAGGAGACTTGCTGTCACTCAAACTCCAGCGGTTACCACCGGGCAACTGGTGTGAGATTCCAAATAATAATAATAATAATAATAATGATAATGATAATGATAATGATAATAATAAATAATTATAATCACCATCATCAATGAGGTCAGTGCTGATGTATGGAGGACACTTGTTATCACTCGATCTCCAATGAATGCAAATAGTATCGATTGGTGTTGAAACTCAAGGAATACCGCGATAATAAAGAAGACTATATATGACTTTGATTGAATCACCAAATCAAAATATCCCGACTTTACTCAACTACCGACCATCTATACACCCTGTCCCTCAGCTGAACAGGAGAAGGTGACATGACAGGAGCAGTAAGGGTAGTTTTCATCCAACTTTTCAACAATTAACCTTTGTATCAACTTCACTTTTTCTTTCTCCAAAGTACTGAATGGGAAAGTCTTTATTCATATATCTTGAGACTATTATCTACATCTGAGGAGTACACGAATCAATCAACTCCACCTTCCACAAAAATCGTCAAAAGAAACTCTCAACGAAGGTTTCCTCAGTTTTTAGGTTGGTCTAGTTGCATGTCTGGCTCTCAATCTGTGTATGTGTTGTGTATCATCCTCATCGTCATCATCATTACAATCATCATAATCAGTCTGTTAGCATCCATCGTTGAACATAGACCTTCCCCAGGTTTCTCTAGACCTCTCTATCTTTAACATCGCAGAGCAAATACTTTCAGAACTCATCTACTTTGTCACGCCGTGCAAATTTCTATGAGCCACAGCCTTGAACCTGATCCCTGGGGAGCCACGTTATGAGTCATGATGTCCAGTGGCTGTTTGCCAATCTTTCAACATATCCAGCCCATTGCCATTTGAGTTTTCTAACAGTTTCTATTAAGTTTCGGACTGTCTTCTCTCTAATATACTGTCTGTCTTATGATCTCTCCGTGTGAGTTTGAGCATGATTCTCCCATGAGCACGTGCATGGTCCTCAGTTTGAGGGTCAATCTTTTGGTTAAGTTCCATGTTTCGGCTCCATAGGTGACTATAGGTTGGATGTATCTATTGTATACTCTTTTCTACGCCCCCAAAATTGAGTTGTAGGACCTTATAATGTCCAGAAAAAAGTTCATATCTCCTGGCCCCTCCAATAAAACAAAAAAAGTTTTCAGTTTGTTTGTGTGTGTATGTGTGTGTGGGGGTCATATTTATATTGCAAGTTTATTCTAAATTAGTCCTTTAGTTAGTGTCCGGCAATGGTCTCGCTAGATTTGAAAATTTGAACTTTTTTTTTTACTGATCACTATTCAATAAAAGATAGAGAGAGAGAGAGAGAGAGAGAGAAAGAGAGAGAGAGAGAGAGAAAGAGAGAGGGGGGAGAGAAGATTGATGATATGGAGGAAACATGGAGAGCAGTAGAAAAAGAGGGAGGGATTGAGATAACTAATACAGAGGACGGTAGAAGAAAAAGAGAAAAAGGCGGGAGAAGAATGATGATAGAAGGGGGGGGAAGGGGTACAGATATTGAGAGAAAAGAGGGATAGATAGAAAGGGGAAGAAAGAAAACGAGAAAAAGTGAGGGGAATTATGATAATTAGAATTATACAAAGAGGAAAGAAAGAATTGGAGAAAGAGAGAAAAAATCGAAAGAAAATTGAGGAAGAAAAAATTAACAACATACAAATCAAATGACAACTCCTAGGAAACTGCAAAGGCAGTTAGCGTGAAGTTGACGTCTGATTGACTGGACGCAGGCCCCAGATTAAGATAAATGACGTCATTTGAAAGCCCTTCTTTGATTGGTCTCTGACAGTCCGTGTCGGAGACTTTCCTCTGAGGATTTATGAATGCAAAAACCAAACGGCAGATTGGTAGCCATGTTGATTCAACATCTGATACATACAATGGCAAAATAGCCCGGAACCAACATAGCCGGACTTGTTTTGATCTGTAAAAATATAGTCTTGCTCTACGACTAGTAAACAATATATTAAGTTAATAACAGTGTGCACACACATAATTTATTCCACTATCGAGATTGTAGACAAAAGCCTTGCACCTACTTTTACTGCAACCTATAAGTATCCCTAATGTAGTTATAAATTAAATAAAATTTATTCTAGGCATAAATACTTTATTTAGTAAGTAAATCAGTACGTTGATAAAATCTATTTGAGACACAGGACTGATTGGTTGATCAATAGCAACTGTCATGTGACCAACGTCTTTTTAGCATCTTGTGTTGTGGGTGATCAATTGAAAAATTGAAAAAATTGCAATCATTGAATAAGTTAATTCTTCTGCCTTTTCTTGGGAAAGAATCGCTGAAGAGTCCAAATAATGAAAAAATGGTCATGGAAACAGCTTAACACAAACTAAGGGATCAAATCGATATAGCATAAGTTTACATTATAAATTGAACCCCCATTGGAAACTTTGGGTTGGGATAGATAAATGAATATATACACAAATTATATGTCTTCACACGCAGACACATATACATATGCACACACATCCAAAATTTGTGTACGTTCATTCAATGTCTCTCTTATTAAAACTTATTGATTTTCATTCAAAATGTATATACAATTATATTGAATACAACAATACCTTGAAAATGATAGGTTTGATTAGTGCAGGTTTTGATGCAGTACACTTATGGCATTGCTATATATATGAATTTAACTGGGTGTAATTGTCAGCCCTGTAACTTCTATCGTTGGACATAGATAATCCTCAAGAATTGCAAGACCAACCGATATTTTCTGTACTTATCTAATTCGTAACACATTCTTTTTTTCCAAGCCATATTCTGTATATGATCTCTGGGAATCAATGTTGTAAGCTGTAATTTCCAGCAGTTGTCTTATATTCTTGCAACATAGCCTGCCCATTGCGGGTTGAATTTTCTCCTGTTTTTTTCCTAATATGCTGTGCTGTCATCTGGCCTCTTTGTGTGTTGTTCAGCGCTAACTTTTCTTCTGCACGTTGCATGGTTTTTAGTTAAGGAGCCAATCTTTAGTTTGGGCTCCCTATTTTAGTCCTTTGGCGAAGACAAAATGGTTGTAGAGCCTCTTTTGAAAAAACTATTGAGATCTTTTTCTTTTGAATGGTACGCTCGCTCCGTCAAAAGCTGGCCAACATAGGGTTTTCCTTTATTTGATAGAGCTTGAACAGTGAGGTTTTGTGCAGTGTGGATAATCCTTGAACAAATATACCAAACATTTATATAATGTATAATTACCTGAGCATTGTCATGAAAAAACTATAAAAATAAGATATATGGTAAGTCTGATCAAAAATTAATATGACAATACATCATGTAAGAAATTCAGACATTCTAATGCTATCATAGTAGATTATATTAAAACAAAAGCAAGCACACGCGGACAGTAACAAATGGATAATAATCTCAAAAGGTAAAGATAGCATATTGCAAAAATATCTGTCTTGTAAGAATAAAGAAAACAAAGAGAATAAACACCGTAGAATGAATCGAAATTCACCGACCAACACACAAAATGAAATAAAATCTTCCAGGACGAATCAAACAAGGGTGCATTCGATACATCATGTCATGTAAGATGCCCGGGCATGCGTGTTTGTGTCAATTGTCTCATCACTTCCGCTCTAGCACCACAGCATTTGCTTCAACTTCACCAGACGCTGTTTACGCTGTCGTGTCAGCTGAAGCTAAAAAGAGGTAGAAGATTCATACGATTGTTTTCCTTCTTTTTTTCCTTTCTGAAATCTTCCATGTCCTTCGTACACCCCATCGTTTCTTCATCAGACATTTCTGTCCATTTTTCTCATATATTTCTTTTACGTTGTCAAGATAAAGCAGGGCCTCTGAGAGGAATGTTATAAGACCATGCAAAGCTGTTCTAGCCTCCACCCCTTTCATCTGCACTGTACAAACGCCCTTGTCTTTTAGCCATCATGTTTTCATCTTTTATAAGCACGCCATACTATATTTGCTGATAGTCAACCTTTTTTTTCTTACTAGTGAACACATCGTTCAACTCAGAAGTTTTACCCTTGGTCAGCCTTTGGCACTCCTGGTTCAGTGCAATGAACTAACTATGCACCCCACTATCAGAGCCCCTGATATGAATGTTTTCGCTATTGAGATTGAACAATGAAAAATGAAGATGGTCATTGTTATAACTATGATAACAATAACAATTAGAAAGTAATCAGAGAATGCATTGTTGGTATGGATCCACCCCCAAATTTATCGACTTCTTTGATCAATTGCCCACCCATCCACAACTTTTCATTTACATTTTTTGAGAAACACTGGAGGTATCCCGAAGACAGACATAAACTTTTTGTGATATTATGTTGTGTGGATAAGTACCTGCAACGTATGGGAAATGGTTATGCACGCCCCACTTCCAAGATTCAATCAGCCCCTCTGTAGCCCATGGTGCAGCTTTCAACCAACTTTCATTGAAATAATACCAATTTTTAAAATGATGGAAAAATTTACATGGAACAGGGACGAACTTGAAATGCTATTCAAAAACATTGAAAAATACAGCGACGACATTGGATGGGAAATCAGAATAGAAAAATACAGGCTGATGGCAAATGCAATGGAAGGTTTATAGTAATGGAAGGAATCGACCTACCGCACAACAAAACTATGAGAACAATAACCTCACTGGGCCAATATGAATAATTAGGTATTCTTGCATGTAAAAATATCAGAAACTGAGCTAAAAAGTAAGAACTTGAAAAATGGGGTGAATGTATGGTCAGTATCAGTAGTAAGATACACAGAACAATTTCCTTATTGAACAAAGGCTGGAATTCAATCCATAGACCGGCAAACTAGGAAGATTGATGGCTATGTACAGTGCTCTAAACCCCAGATATGAAAAACGTAGTCTGTATATGAAGTGAAAAGATGGTGATAGATAACTCCATCAGCATAGAAGACTGTGTCCAAATATCCAGAACAGGATTAGAAAAGTTTGAGTGAGCGTGCAATGAATATAGCGCTAAAAAGGCAACAAAACAATAGCAAACGGGGGAGTAGCAAAGAATACTCCAACGACGGAAATATTGGAACAAAAGCTTCGGGAATTCAAAAGTCAGAAAATATTGCAGACGAATGATCTTGTATGTGGCTACGCAAGGGACACCTGAGGAGAGATACATAACCTGCCACTCATGGTATTCCAAAACATATGCATCAGGACAAACCAAATCAAGACAAAAATCGATAAAACCCAAAGAAACAGCAGAAAAACTCCGTCTCAGTGGAGAAAGAAATGAGACTATGATCCATATAACCAGTGAATAATAAATTAGACCAGAATGTGAGAAGGTACAACAGAATATTAACTGTTATACACTGGAAACCTGGAAAATGGATAGCAAATAGTATAAGTACCAAATAAAGTGAAAGACACAAAATACTCCGAAACTTTGACGTTGAAACCAACCACCCCATCCAGGCAAGAAGACCAGATCTGGTAATTGCGGACATACGAAAGAGAATATGCTAAATAATAGACTTGGTTGAGCTTGCTTATCCAGATAGTGTATATGAAAGAGAGCAAAAAGCTGGGCAAATACCAGGACTTGGCCTGGAGGTCAGAAAGGTGTAAAAAATGAAAGTCAGGGAAGTGCCCACGATCGTAGGCTCCCTGGGAACTGTGCTGCAATGAGAGGAGTTGGTGCTTTGAGACCATGCTGACCGTAATACTGCTTTGCTCTGCACGAATAATGAAATGGATACTGGGCACGTGAGACTTACAACCTCAAGTTGGCAGCAATGACCGAACAGTTAGAACGAATATGACGTGTTTAAGTTTAAGGGGGAAGGTTGGTACGATAAAATCGCTGGCTACCCGATATATAAGGATGCTTAGAAGAGGACTGTAGACATGAGAAGACTTATTGTCGGTCAACCAATAGCGATAACCATCAGACATCGGGTGAGAAGGTGCAAACCACAACACCGCAATTACCTGCAAGATTGCTTATAGTGTTTGAAACTTGGGGAAACTTTCTGTCTCTTGATATCTAGTGTGAACAGGCAGACGTATAATATTAATCTAAATTTTATGATACAACGTGTATTTATCTGTTTACATATATTCACACTTGATGATGTGATGAAAATAGAATCATATGCTCTGATGATGTAAGCAACATTGATTTAAAGAATGTTAAAAGCATTAAAAGTATAAAAACAAAACAAAAGAAAATTGACTTGTTTTGACTAGCAGAAAACGATCCTCCAAGCCCACTACATTGCAAATCTCTATTATCCACGTATATAAAATACAATGTGTATACATATATTACATATGTTAACATCATTTGTGACGGCCAGGGTACAACTTCAATAATAACACGTCCGTTTAGTTTTTTCAATAGAATGCATTACGTGATAAATGTGTCTTCGTGGCATGCTATGTTGGGGGTAACCAATTAAAGAAAATGTCGAGCAGTGATCATTAAAAATCAAAACAAAGAAAAAAAAGTAAAACTGCTGTAGGACACAAAACGGGACCAATTTAGCAGGAATTTATATCGCATATTGAACCACTTCACCATACAAAAAAAAAACTATTCAAGGAAATTTTCAATTTTGCATCTAGACATAATGTGTAAATTTTTTAATTTCCAGTTATTTAGTCCCGTCGGCGTGGCTGGTATGCTTGATATATGCATAGACAGCAAGCTACTCGGTTAGCCAGCCAGACCAATTTAAAAACTGTAGAAAACTATGTCGACAGTTTTGGTTGACGGTTTCTAATAATATGCCACGAGTAACGACTGGTGTGGAAATAGAGTGAGTGGATATAATAATGGAGATTCGAACAAAGAAGGCGAACAATATCCCATTGACATGATTTATGATCTTCTTGTCTCCTTGTGGCACCAAGAGTTTCTCCTAAATCTATTATTATTAGGTAAACCGTAGATTTTCGGCGGCGTCCGATGCAAGATATTTTCAGCTAATGTCTTTCTGACTCTTATGTTAGTATCAATTTTGCTGGCTTCTGGTTCGCTTTGCAGAGTCTGTTTAATATACTCAAAAATAAAGAGCTTATTTTTCTTTTCTTTTCTATATTTCATGGAGGACAGGGATATTGAACAACCGTAGCCATCATTGGTGCTGATACGTTGTTCCCCTATTCATATGCATCTGTGTTTGTGGATGCGTTCCAACGATCCTGGCTACACCGTTTTTTTCTGCAGACTTGGAAATTGGCATCAGTACTCCGCAAGGCCTCTACTAAAAATGTTATTCTATTTTTTGGGGAAAAAAAATTTAGGGCCTTATTCTAATGGGTTTATTATTAACATCTTGATTCTCCGGAATCTAGTCATTTCTCCGTGTTTCTTTACTCTATTTAAAATTTTTCCAGTCGAAAACTCCAGTGATGTCATAAATAGAATTCATTCTGACCATATCTATTCTTTGATTGTCTTTTTTTGTATGACGCCTCGTTTATTCAATTATTGACTCCGATTGTAAGTGTTCTTTTTTTTAAATCTCTCCATGGTTTTGATTTATGATCACTTGCTTAAATGCTACGGTTATTCCTTACTTATCACCTTCTGCAGATTCAATGTGAATAAAGATCTTTTTAATGGAGGTTTTTGAGCTTTTAACTGCAATGGTGTCTACACAAAGATACTCACTTTCAAATACGATTTTGAATTAGATGAAACTGCTTATAACGTCAACCAAGCAATTGCAGTGAATACAACTGTAGCGTGGACTATTCAGCATTGGTCAGACATATTCAGATCTGGAAATATGCATACCAATTATGGACTACGAGGGACTACGAGGGAGGCCCAAATCTATTCTTGATCACGAAGAATTATCTACAAAAGCAGCCAATAACCTATGAATAACAGTTCAATTGAGACGCCAGCGCTTCAACAATGAACGTATTTCGGCATTCCAAAATTATAGGAAAGATTCAAATGTTGGAAAATGGATGCCATGCTAACTGATTGAAATACTCCGTGTCAAAACCTACCCCCTTCAGTTGATTGCGTCTTAGCAGGGAGAATTTGAGTATGTCTCCCATATTTAGCAGAAATTTTCCTGGATAAATATATAATTCCCTTTAAACTTCAATACGTGAAATAAAAGTTTCAATAATAAGGAACTGACTACAGAAGCTTTCACTGAATTTCTGAGCATTAATCCCAAAGAATTTTATCAAAATTAAGTAATAGTTTTGATTTCAAAGAGGGACATAATTTGTTTAGATATATAGTCCCCAGTCATTTGCATCATATCTCATTTTACTATCAAAAGTATGACATTTTAATATATGATTCAAAATTCACAATTTACTGTAAATGGTCTCCAAGATCAAATTTTTTTGATGATGATCTTCCCAGCGTGGTAATTTGCCCACAATTCAAGTCCTGTAAGCTTAATCCGTGGTTAGATCTTCGACAAGAATTAAAATGATAAAGACATGTAAAAAAAAAATAACTGATAGCTGTTTAACATGATTGACTACGATGATAATCACTAAAAAAAGTGAATGATTTGCCGACGACCCACAGTCTTTTTTTGTGTGATAATCAGGGCCTCTAAGAGTGATTCCATAAGGCGATGCAAATTCTTTTCCTCTCTCCCCAGTCACACTGTGCAACCACCCTCGTCGTTTAGCTATCTTCTTTCCAAATGCTATAACTCTTTAAGTACGCCATATCATATTTGCTTGTTGGTAAACGACCGATTCAATCAATGTTGTCAATGGGCAGTGAAAGTTTTTTTGATTGGATTACTCAAGAAATTTCGGTCCTCTCTCATAGATTCTGGCGAAAATCTCTAGGTAGCCGTTCAAAAAAAAAAGCAAAAAAACAAAAAACAAAAAAACCACACTCGACTTAACTCTTCTTTTGAATTCTAATCCAAACGACTGCGTTATTCCGTCGCTACAAGAGTGAAAAGGTACCGATTCTTTCGTTAGAATATCAAGATTTTCATGTTGTCATTAAAGCATATAACCAAAGGATTTCAATGGTTAATACCTCTTTAAGGAGGCCATTCGTAATACAATTGAAAGTAAGCGTAAAGGCATTATAGGTGTAGGAAAATACTTTGAAGACTGAACAATTATCCAGCCCCCCCCCTACTAATCAAAATTCAAATCTTGCGTTAGCCGGAATGGCTTAAACTGATCTAACGATCAATATGAATATACACGAGAAGGTATCTTGACCGTTGCCAACCCTAATAATGATGTTGATGGTATGTTATTCTAAGTCATCAGAGGTAGAGCTGGAGGAAACTAGAGTATAGGAGAGAGGAAGAAAGTGCACGCTGCATTTATAACGGTTCGCTGCAAACTAATATCTGATCGTTGTTTTCGTCTTGCGCTTTTTTCCGTTGGAGCATCAGTAATTGTTTACGACACCAACTTATTGATCCTCACCCCTACGAAGGGACGGTCCACAGAGTGGATTCTCATGGACAAAAAAGATGAATTTTCCACCAAATGGTTTTTGTTTTTAAAAGACCAAAGTATGAAGTTACCTGTCTCTGTAATGCCCCCTGCGAACCCAAAACATTCCTGGGGGACAAAAGAATTAATCAAAACGAAATCACCCTGAATCTCAACTGCAGACCAGTGGGAAGGAAAAGAAAAGAAAAATCCTCATCTTTGCAAAAAGCTCAGGTTTCTTTCGCTTCGCGGTTCGATACCCATGTATGCACTTGGCAAAATCCAGTTCTTTGTTTTATAAAAATGGAAATGTGAATACATACATTCATACAAACAAGCACTAACACACACACACACACACACACACACACACACACATACTAAGTATATTCAAGAATGAAGAAATTTTGAAATATACATTAGTTATATATATATTCATCATTATACTCTTCTCTCTCTCTCTCTCTCTCTCTCTCTCTCTCTCTCTCTCTCTATATATATATATATATATATATATATATATATATATATATTATCTGTGAAAAAGAAGAATCACCAACTTACTTGGGAAGATATTTTTGAATGATTTCTACTCCCTATGTGTATTTATACCAATGCATCTACTCTCTCTCCATTTTTTTGATTGTTTATCTCACTCTCTCTCTCTTTCTTTCTCTCTCTCTCTCTCTCTCTATATATATATATATATATATATATATATATATGTGTGTGTGTGTGTGTGTGTGTGTGTCTGAATGTAGATATACTCACTAGTTATTACCCGTGGAAAGAATCGGATATTTTCTATTCCAGTGTTTAGATGTTTTTGGCTAAGATAGATAAAAACTTCTAACACAACTATTCATTTATCAATCGAGCCCTCTCTTTTTTTGTCTTTCTCCCTTTCTCTCTCTACACATACACACACACACACACACACACACACACACACATATATATATATATATATATATATATATATATATATAATTGTTACCTTTAACAGATGGAATCTATTTTACAGAAAGTGAAACAAACAGGGAAAGTAACTTTGTACATTATATAGACGAAGATTGTGAATTGCTTACCAATCACGAAATGATTTTCGAAATACAAAGTTGTTTTCTTTCCCACGGCTTTGCAAAAGTGCAGATTTCCTATAAAAGCTGTTTGTAAATCTAAATTGCAAGAAGCTAATATAATTATTTGTACGGAGAGAAAATAGAAAAAAATGACTATGATCGTATGTAAAGCTATGTCATTGAAGGTGATAGTCGTTGGAAGAAGCTTGGACGTAGGAAAAAAGCAGGTGCTGCTTCTCCAATGGCTCTCTGCAAAACAAAAACTTGACGCCATTTTTGCTTTTTTGCCTCGTTTTGAAAAAATAAAACAAAAAAGTGGCGGGAAGTGAACTTTCGGTAAGCGGGTACTTCCTGCATTTGAATTCTATTTTACGATTTTTTTATAGAAAAGAAATAAAAAAAAACTTGTTTCAGTGGAAGAGTTCATGGTTACAAACTGAGAACTCAAGGATCACATTGTTCATTTTACTGCTATATTATTGTAAAAAGAGAATATATTGTCAAGTTTTGTTTTTTGATAAAGGAATAGAAAAAAAAACAACAAAAAAAAAACAACAACGCAGTGCATTATATAGATAGTACTTTTAGTAATCAAACTATTTCCAACATTCGCCAACTTGTTGGATTCAACCAATTTTTCCGAACCATTTCTCCCTTGAGAAAAGACTTATTTATGCTTGAGGGCTCTTTCGGGTTCTCTCGGTCGTTTGCTGAGCAAACAATTTTGCTATCTGTGTCGGTGTGGCTTGCAGCAAGCGAACGAACCGAATGAATCGCCGTGGCCCCGTGTATTGCAGGCAAAATTCTCATTCGTTCCACGGAGACGGCCTCAGGATGTATTTGTTTTATTAACTTAAATCAGCGTAACAGGTTTCGCCTTGGTGGGCACGCGCACGGAGGGGAAGGGGGTGATGCGATCGTCGTACTGGTGCCGAGGCGTATTGGAACCCCAAGGAGAGTAGGATTGTATAAGTACAGGATGATGATGATGAGAGAGAGAGAGAGGGAGGGAGGGAGGAAGGGGAGAAGAAAGAAAGTGTGTGTATCTATGCATGTGTGTGTGAGAGAGAGAGAGAGAGAGAGAGAGAAGACAAGAGAGAAAAAAAGAGAGAAAAAGAGGGAAAAGAAAAAGAGAAAAGGTGAAAGAGATCAGGAGGGAAAGTGAATGAAAATAACGATAAACGTCCGAGCAGAAAACGGAGGATAAGAGAAAGAGAAAAAGAAAACATGAAAAAATTGGAAAAGAGTGAATGAGAGGAGAGAAGAGAGAAGAGGGAGAGAGAGAGAGAGAGAGAGAGAGAGGGAAGAGAAGAGAAAACGTGTGAGAGGAGATTGAAGAGAAAGTGAGACAGGAAATAGAAGAGAAAAGAAGAAAGAAAAGGAGTAGGGAAGAAAAGAGAACAAAGAAGAAAAGAAAGGAAGTCTGTGGAGTAAAAAGGGAGAGGTATAACAGAATTACTTGAAGCTAGATCAAAAAAAGAGACTCATAGAGAGACAGGGACCAAAGAGAAAGAAGAAAAGAGAAAGAAAAGCAGAATGAAAAGAAGGCTTAAAGAAAGAGTAGGAAAGCAGAGAGAAGTACCCCCAATGTACACATACATCTTTGTGCTAAAATTGAAGCTATGTTATTTATCTGAATGTCAATAAATAATTCCAAAATGAAAATAATTGTCATCCAAAAATTCAGAAAAAAGAATTAAAAGTTTATGTCTAATTGATGCAACAAGCACAAAAAGACAAGTGGTAACTAGAAAGTGCACGGAGAGCATGTACCCTTGCTAACCAGTGTTGCCATCTCAGAGATTTTTTTTCGTGCTAAATCGATCTCGGAAAAGCGTCAAAAGACGCCAAAACGTACTGAAAATACTGTTACATATTCGATGACAATCTCTAACAGCTAAAATAGCTATATTTGTTCAAAATAGCTAGAAAATAGCCAACAGATTGCCGAAATAGTGCTAAATTTAGAATTTTCGTACAGATAAAATGAGAAACAGAGAGAACTGAATTGGCAACAATGTTGCCACAGCCACGGTTGCTATGAATTAAATGAAATCAGTTCATGCATAATTACAATACGAGTAACAGTGATGTTTTTCAAACTTAATCAATTCATTTTAGCCTATTTCCGACTTTTTTACGGACTTCCATTGAAATCAATGAATATCTTTTAGGGATAATTTGTAGCATGAATATACTGCTACGAAGCAGGTGAGGTAACTGTGAGCTAATCCCCTTCAAAATTTAATCACTTCCTCCCTAGTCCCTTGTTGACCCTTTTTTGAAATCTCGTTGAAATTCACTATGAACTTCTGGTGATTCTGTATTATTAATACACAACTTACATTCCGTGAAATATTCACAGACTTATTTGGAATTTTTCTATAATATGATTTTTCTAGACGAAAGCACTTTATCAAAGGGTGGCTTTGTCAAATAAATGCATTTTTTGTGATAGAAGCTTGACATTTGATACACTTTTAGCCTAAAGCATTGCAAAATTACCCATGTATCGTCAAAGGCAACCATTTCAAAATGGTTGCAATCGACGACTATTCCCAGATAAATTATCTCATAAGCAATCGACATAACATGATATTGAGAACATAGGATGAATTCATTTCCTTTTACATAGTTTTTGGACGTTGCCATTCATAGAAAATCCGAGATGGCCGCTGTGACTGGTATGAAAATTGCAATTGCGATAAATTAGTCTGATATGGATGATATCAGTATCATTTTTTGTTTTTTTTGCAGAATTCGAATTTGGGACTTCAGAATTGACACAATCTCCCGTCTATCTCGCAATGCAAGATGAAAAAAAATATACATACATACATATATATATATATATATATATATATATATATATACATATATATATATATATATATATATATATATATGAATTTGGTAAAAAACATATACATCAAAAAATGCTGAGACAATTAATTCCATCGGAGGTTTTAGAAATAACTTGATCAAGTCAATGAGTTCCCTGTCTTGGATGATGGGTAAAAGATACTTTCACCATGAAAAATTGTTAACCTCAATTAGAAGCGAAAAGAGAAACGAAAAACGTCACACTGCTTATATGTATATATATATATATATATATATATATATATATATATATATATATGTATGTATAATGAGTGTTAAAAAGGAGCCGATATATTTCAGAGAGTTCATTTGAACATCCTTATATGCTTTCAGACAGACAGGATTTAGACCAAAGATTTTCAGTTTTTGTATACAACCATCAAGTGCTCATTTTTTTCAATATTTTTAATTCCTGTATATCTTGTCCGAATTCTGATTTTGAATCCGTATAAAGATGTCAAAATGATCGTTTTAAAAGCGTATGGCATAGATTCCACAATCACTGTCATATATATCGATATATACTTTCAGGTACTAACCGTAGTTGCTTTTAACAAACAGAGCGTGGATTCCTTTTTTTAAAGACGGCCTGTAGACACTGCTTAAAAACATACTCCTATTTTCCCTAAGAGAACTGAACCTGACAAGAATCGAAGGGAAAGAGAGGGTTTTAAATTTCAATGAATCTCTTTTCCAATTCTATTTTCAGAGATTTTTCCCCTGTGAATAAAGACTTCCACTCGATGATTTTCCAAACTTTGGCAGACAATACTGGACGAAGCTCTCTTCGTAAAAAGCCCAATGGATTATATCAGTAACTCATTCAAAAGGAACTTTCTTTAGAAACTTTTATTCACCTGCAGGCGTGTAGAAGGCATTCATTCGAATATATTTACCGTATACGGCCAAATCGTGTTGAATACATCGGTTCTTGCACGTTTGTCAAAGTTAAGCGACATTGAGTCTGGTCATTACCCGGATGGAATAACCATGTGCCGTAAACAGCAATAAGATTGTACTGCATCTTTTGTTCTGTTGTCGAGTAATAAAGTATCTTGCTAGCGAGATCTGGACTGTGCACCCAGTCCTTTCTAACGTGCACGCTGCATCGTGGAAGACACATAACAGAGTGTTCACCAAGGAGCCACCATATTTGTATCGAATGACAGCAATCAGATATCTTTCCCTCTGCCA
This sequence comes from Thysanoteuthis rhombus, assembly GCA_963457665.1. Taxonomy (NCBI): domain Eukaryota; kingdom Metazoa; phylum Mollusca; class Cephalopoda; order Oegopsida; family Thysanoteuthidae; genus Thysanoteuthis; species Thysanoteuthis major. The sequence goes on along the minus strand of OY735232.1, from coordinate 23,959,903 downwards.
ACTAAATTGCAGATTCATATGTATTAACCCGTGTCTATCTTTCCGTGTGTCAGTCTACACGATATCTCCAAAGGTTCTCCATGGATTTCGATGAAAATATCTTTGAAAAGTGATTGAAGTTTGGTGCCACTTTAGGAATTAGTTTTCAATACAGAGATATGCTTCCGTTTTATTTCACACGGGTTGTGTATTCGCTCATATTCCCGATATCTCCGAAACATCTCAATGCATCCCAATGTAATTATTTAGAAGGGTTGGCCATGGGGCGAGAAATGAGTGATTAAATTCCGGGACGGATCCATGAATGTATTTCAAAATGTTGATGTGTGGCGCAGGCAGAGATATACGCTCTCCGACTGTACCTAACCTGACTATCGGAAGATAGAAATAATTCAAAATACGTAGCGATAAAGAGATTATGATTGATAGATATGTTAGAAAACGCAAGGAAGAAATGCTTAAGAGAAAAAAAATAATGTGTATTTTCAAAAAAATCGATAAAAATATAATAAATGTGAGGAAAAATGCTCCGGGTGAATACAAACTACGAGAAAAGGAATGAGAAATGACGAGATCTTGGTAGGCAAACGGGGACGCTACTGTTAACGTTCGTGTTTTGTTTAATTTTTTTTTTTTGTTGCCTTTTTTCTCTTTCCGTTTGTCTGTCTACTGAAAACACGGGGAATTACTGCCTGCAGTCTGTTGCTATCTTCAGGTCGGACTCCTGGAGGGATTCCGTGCACGCCAGATCTACAATAATGGAAACTAGCAGCGTTTCGTGTGTTGCAAGGGCGACCTTTTCATGTAAGAAGAAGATCCCTCTAGCCATTTTTTGTGCCTAATATTTTATTTTCTGTGTTTTTTTTTTCTCCTGTTTTTTTTTTCCTTCAATTTCTGCCTGGGTTGCTGCCCATGTGAACGTGCATACCCATACATACAGTCAAAATGGAGGATAATTGAAGGGGAGGAGGCAAAAAAAAAAAATGTCCGAAAACAACAGGTCTTTATGGGGGAAAGAAAAAATGGAAGGGCAGAGAGACAGGATAACAAAGATGTCAGATAAGGAAAGACAGGTCTGGTTAATCATTCAGTAGAAACTGTCACGTGAACGATGTGCTTTGACAGCATGTCGTGTTGGGGGGGTTCGATTCGAAAATTTAGAAACCAAAAAAGCATGATCGATATATCAGTCAATTCTCTCAGTTTTTGTAAGACAGTGATCTACAAATAGTGCATTATCTAAAAAAAGATATCTAATAAATCAACCCTTATTAAAAGTTTTCAGGGGGGGGGGATTAAAAAAACCCAACAACAACAAACAAACGAGCAAACAAAAATGTTCAAACATGAAGAGTAAATGATCGAAGTTTCGTCCGCTGGTGCTGACTGTACGAGTGACAGATACATACATAGCCAGCCAGTCGGACAGAATCACTTAAAAACTGCTGAATTTTCATGATGAGACTATTTTTTAAAAGTTTTATAGACGAGTTTAGTGGGAAGTAGCTGCCTGAATGATTTTTTGAATATGATTTCTTCATTGTATATATTCATGTTTAACACTTACACACTCACACATACGCACACACACACACACACACACACACACACACACACATATATATATATTTATATATATATATATGTATATGTATATGTGTGAGTGCATGTGTATTACATTTCCCATCCACTGACACACATACTGTCAACATAGCAAACACACACATAGACACACACAGACACACACTCACACACACACACACACACACACACACACATATATATATATATATATATATATATATATATGCATGTGTCCGATTGCACAATGAAATAAGATAAGTGCACTTCTAGGTACTACTAAACTTACCAGCATTGTTAGCTCCGTTGACAATATCAGGTCCCCGAATAAGCTGATGGACCCAGGCTCGAGCCCTGTACAACGCTCATTTATTCATTTCTGCGATGTGGGGCACTTTAATTTGCTACTGGGTAACACTGTCCCTCCCACAACAATTCCCACCAAAATATCTCTATGATTATCATATTCAGTCGGACATAAATCGTCCATCCAGTGATGGACCTTACGCTGTTATCGTAGTGTCCTTCGAACGTTTCAAACGAGTCTGCTGACGACATCTTCAGCTGCCTAGCTGCGTTTTCCTTAATCTCGTGTATGGTCTGAAATGGGCAAAGGCCAGTGTCGTAAGGGGCCAAATGTGGATTTCAGATCGACTGAGAGGTTTGGGTTATATGATCTTTTGTCAGAATTTTTTTACGAGACGTTAAGAATGGACAGGCTTGGTCTTAGTGGATACGACAGGCACAGAGTACACAGGTCTACTCGATGGCGTGTAAGCGCCGACTGGGTAACCCAAATGAAATGATTTCTGTTAACACATACGCTGTATATTCTCCTCTGATCCGTTGCCAAATTACATCGAGAACTGAATGACTCTCTCTCTCGAGATGAACGAAATGGTTAGATATTTTTTGGAGGGACCTCGAACATGTGTTACCGAAGAAATTTTGTGTGATCTCCGATCATTTCTGTAATTCCATGTATACCTAAGTTAACAACCAATGTAGTAATGTTAAATGAACATGCAATGGTGACAATTCTTTTTACAATGAGCCCAATCCTCAGTAGATGACCCACGACTCAGCTTTGTATCAAACTAAGCTGCATATACACGGTGAATACTGAAGCAGAATATGCTGGGTATTTACGAATTTCAGTTTTCTTTTACACCCGGCCAAAGTCGTCGGATAGTAAGCGAGAATTAAACATCACAATGCAATTGGTCAGTATCACAAGGTTAGTCAACCATTACTCCGCTGGTAGTTAAATCTTCAGATGAAACAGTAGATTTTTTGTGATTCCTATTTATGCCTGAGCGCAGTGGACATTCTCCAGTGCGTGAAAAGGTGGGAATAATGTGTCTACGCATTCGGTGTTATCACATGTGGTATTCGTCTTGGCCTTACTGTTTCATCTATACGAATATTCAACGTGCATGGCTTTGATTATTTCATCCTCTCGTTGTTGTCTCTTTTCGCAGATTGCATCATCAACTTTACTGAATTAATATGTGTGATATTATTGCATTGCTAATAATCATACAATCTTAATGTATTGAAATTCATGAAAGAAAGGATTGACAGAGTTTTGAAGGTAAGGATTGTAACATGATAAGGATATCATATGTATTAAGGTAATAGATTTTTGATGATTTTATTATATTATGTGTAAACGTTCCAGGGGCTCTTTTTTTGAGAAAAAACAAAAACAAACTACAGCCTTGATTCTCTGTTGGAAATGTCCGCACAGACCTAATGAAAATGCAATGATAATCGCGAAGTAAAGGGTTGCCAGTAGTAAGGAATTAATGCAAGCGTTACTTAGAAAATAGGACTATCATGTGTTTAATTCATTTAGTCTTTCAGTTGTAATATTTAGCAGAAAGACTATGTTATAAGGAAGCTATTTCCGGTCGTTTAACCTTTGGTCCCATTCTTCTCCATCGTGTCATTACGCTGGCTACAGCTTTAACCGTCCCTGCTTAGGCACTACATATCTACTCGGTCACTTCCCATTTCCGATCCAGGCCTCGTGTCTGGCTGGAATGAGGTCGGGTCTTTCTTCATTACCAAATAAGGCAATGAGATGGCCCACACAGCAACGTAAAGAGAACTTATAGACAGCAAACGACCGTGTAATTTCCATTATGGTACATGCAACACGAGAAGATTTCTCCGGTGCAATTCCACCTAATGTGGCAAGTGGCACAGAATTTATGTCCGTTTAGCTCTTCCGTATTTTTTCTAATTTTCTCACTCTTTTTTTCTTTCTTCTCTTCTTCTCCACTTGTCTTTATTTGTTCAGTACGGAATACGGATATTGGATGTCAATCGTACTAGAATTTCGTATCCATTAACTGGTCTTCGATCCACAGGAACCATTCAAAAGAGCTTCACTTCCCACTACCATTACTGTAAAAGACTGACCTGACCAACCAGAGGCGCTCACCCGATGTATGGAACATGTCGTAATTCACCTATTCCAGAACTACTTACTTAAAATATATGGACCGGACGCAAAACTGCCGCGTTTTACGAACATTTCCTATATTCCCAACCGACCGCCGTTGTCTTAAATGAGCAATTTTAAGAGCAACGAACTCATCAAGTCCGTTGAGTTCTCTAAGAATAGCTGTTCTAAGTTATAAAACGACAATCGTGACGCGTGCACCAACCCCGCCCCAAGCGAAGAGGAGAATTTACTCACTGCTATCGACAAAGATCTTCGAACAGAAAACGCAATAGTTCCGACACGGCGGGGGAAAAAGGCGTGAAATAAGGTTTAACCCGAAGCAATATTGAGGAATGTGCTAAATTAAAGTGTTCCTTCAAAGTGCCCCTAACTCCTTGTCTTTTTTTGTGCGCGTATTTTTCCCGTGGTTGTCGGCAATCCAAATTGGTAGCTCTTAATACAATAAATTGTATCTTTGCCTATTAGAGAACCATTGGCACTTCTACATGGGAAGTCTACGAGCAAATACTAAAATTAACTCCATCGAATCCTGAACAGGTTTGTGCTTCTTTGTTCATTTATAGAGGTCTACGAATAGTTACAAGAGACATACTGAAAAGCAAATCGCCAAATTTCTTAAGATAAATACAATCAATGCATAACACCAGCTATGATGTATGGGTGCGACACCGGGTTATTCACAAGAGCCCTCAAAAGCCAACTCAGCCAATGGAAATGTTTTTGATAACTGTTAGCGTTAGATGAAGACCAGCATAGATCCAAGAGAAGACTAAGGTGAAGGATACCGTACAAGTTATCAAGCAACTCATTGAGATGGGATGGCCACATAACAAAAATAAGGGACTGCAGTTGAAGCAAAAGGTTGTTGAAAAAGATTAGCCAACAGATGGATAGACGAGAGAGAAATGTTTACCAGTAAGGCATGACAAAGATTAGTGCAATCACACTCGACGTGGAAGGAGATTAAAAAGGCTTTTGTACAGCAATGAATTCAAAATAGCTGCTGCTACTGCTGCCGCTACCGATGATGATGATGGTTAGTAGATGAAAATGCTAAACAAGTTTTTTGTTAAAATTATTTCATGATTTCCAATTAACTAACTGCAAATGGCCAGTGACTTGGCCCAGTAGTATACTGCTAGCCTTTCATTCGGTAGACCCAGGTTCAATTCTTCGTGTCATAAAAACTTGATCAATGGTATTGAATGGCTTTCCAGTAAGCACAAGGACAAAGATCGAAGGAAACTACGGCCAAATCCTGTAGAATACGCTGGTACTCATACGATCACCGAAATTGAGCAAACTTGAGCCTGGTCAGAACCTAGATGGATGATCACACAGAACTAATCTTCGACTGGCTTGGCAAACCGGAAATGGGTCTTACTAACGACTGTTTACCTAACCTTGCAATACCCTCTTTGTGGGTATGAACAGAGAATAACAAGACATACATGTAATGAAATAAGTTAAGGATTTAGTTACATTTCTCCAAATAATGAAATGAATTCCACCAACATTATACATATAATATATATTTTTTTGACGACTGAGGATCTGGTTTTAATTTGAAGGAATCTCCACTGTAGAAACTCTCGCAATGCATTTCTATAGTGAAATCTTTTGCAATATCCAATCATATATAGCTATTATCTTGTTACAGTTCCTGGCCACTGACAGTTCCTTCTTTCCTGATATTCAATGCATTTCTACAGTAAAATCATGGGTAATAAATTTCCATATAACAACCATTATCTTGGAATAGTTCCTGGCCACTGACTATTCTTCCCTCTCTGATCTTCAATGCATTTCTATCGAAAAATCATTGTCAATAAACTTCCATATAACAGCCATTATCTTGCCGCAGTTCTATCGTCAGACATTTGCATTTCATTCATATCTTACATATATTAGCCTGTATACTTTCGGCAAAGCTTGCAATAATTCCTGAACATTGCAAAAATTACTCCGTTTACAATGCATTTTTTTCAGTGAAATAATTGGAAATGCTTCTATGTTCTACGTATGATAACTCTGATCTGTCGGTAGCACTTTCATTATTTCTTGATCACTAACATTTAATCAAATACAACCGTCACCAAAGCAAATGGAATACGTTTCTCCAGTTTTTAAGCTAGTCTGGTTGAAATGCTACGCACGTGACTCGCATTCAAGCGACGTTGATGGGACTAGAGGGTTGAAACATTCCAAAATATACTCTTAATTATGGTTAATTTTTTTTCAAAAATTACCTCCAAATAGGCTTTTAGTGGGTGGTGCGTGTGTGTGTGGGGGGGGTCAATCTGCTACGTACTTTTATGCTAAATCGGCCCCTTAGTTCATTTGCAACAGCATTCAAGTTTGTTCTTTGAAAATTCTGACTTTTTTCCAGATATCAACATCCAATAAAAAGCAAGGTAAGTTCATTACTTGTTCTTCGAAAATTCAGATTTTATTCATTTATTATTACTTTATAAAAAAGGCATGATAAGTTAGCTATTCACTGATCAGCCTTTCTTCACATGTTTTAATTGATAAACCCCAATACAATATGTTTCCAAAACATTGGTAATATTACGTTTTTTAATTGAGTAACAAAACAAACCTGTTATTTCCTCATTTAGTATACAATGAACATGAAATCAGTTATATTTACATAGTGTATCAGCCCATAATATAATTAATGAAGATTTAATTTTGTGGAGAGTCTGAGTTTGCTATCACGTGAATACATTAATATGAATTAGTTTGTAATGGCTGGATGTTTATATTATCGCGAAACTATTGAAATTGAAAAAAGTTCTTTTAAAATAATTTGAATCATATCTTTCAAAAAGAGGAATAGAGATCAGACTTCAGATTGACAGGTCAGGTTAGTCATTTACGAGAAAACATCTCCTGACTAACACCATTTAGCAGCACTTTGGGGATGATCAATAAATGAAAATCGAGTGGAAAACGAGTGGTCAATGAATAATTTACTTTTTTGGCCTTTTGATGGTCATTGATCGGTAAAACAGACAGAAATAAGGGGAAAAACAAACAAACAAACAAAAAACAAACGACAATGCTTCTGAAAACAATCTGAGGAATCAAGTTAGCGAAAACTTACATTGCATTTTGAAACTTTATTGAAGTTGGATTTAAAAACAATTTGTTTTCTAGACATGATAATTTACTAATATTCAACTTTTTAGCCATGTAGCTCTATCGTTGCGACTTGTACGCGCGGTAAATACGTAGCCAGTCAGCCGGATCAATGTGAAAATTGCAGAAAACAACTAGATAGTCTTTGTTGATGGTCTTTAATTGAATTTATTATGAAAGAACGGAAATAGTCTATAGCAAAAGTATGTGGATAAAATGAACAACGATTTGGAAGATGGTGATTGATGGAATGGCTGTAAAGTAAGAAAAGTTGCTCTTGAAAGAATTGAATATTTGTCAATGTATTTCAAGTTCTAATACAGTCGGTGCTACATACGCTAAAATATGGTCGCTATTGAAGCACTAACTTTCAAGGAAATACTCAAGCTGTTGATCTTTGCAAGTTGGGCACTGAAATCGATAATTCTATAACATCAAAGGTGGGTTTCGACCCTCATTGAGGTTTATTATCAGCAACCATCCTTTGAAAACCCAACGAACTGATACTAAACAGTTCGCACTTGAGTAGTGTTCACTCCAATTACTTTGCTGCCATTCTAAGCAGCTTGAGCAACATAACCTTCAAAATTAAAATCTAACATAAATTTTACTCCAACACCCTTGTTTAGCATAGTTGCTGCTAAGGGCTCAAAACCCTCCCAACAATAACGAATGATACATCCATTTACATTGAATATGCAGAAAGATGTAATTACATTACTAAAAGTTTCAATTTAATATCGTACTCTACGATGAAGAAAACAACATTTCAAGTGTAACAACCTAATTCATCAAATGGCCAAATGAATTAAAATGGTTGGTAAAGAGATTCATCATTATCACCATCTTTTATCGTCCGTCGTTGGATATAGAACTTTTGTAGGATTCGCCACACCTCTTTATTATAGGCGTTGCAGAGCCAATATTTTCTGAGCCTGTACAGTTTGCTACGTCATCTCGTATTCTGCCTTGTTTCCATATTCGATCTTAGGGTGGGGGTTCATTGTGAGTCGTGATGTCCATCGGTTGTCTGCCATTCTTGCAACATGGCTAGCTCATTACCGTTTGAGTTTCTTGATGTATCTGATGAATTGGACTCCTGGTTCTCCTTAGTATATTGTGTTTGTGATATTGTGATCTATCCATGTGATGTTGAGCGTGATTCTATCATGTGCACATTGCATGTTTCTCAGTTTGCAAGTCTGTCCCTTGGTTAGGTTCCATGTTTCAGCTCCATAGGTGACAATCGGGAGGATGAATTAGTTATATATTCTTCTTTTTATTAAACCTTCAAGCGGCAAAGCATTACCTAGCTTGGAAATCAGCATCAGCAACCCTGGATGTTTACTAGCGTTCGAACCCTGACCGATTGTGCCAGTGTAAAGTAATTGCCCGCCTAAGCCAAGGGGCTTACCTCTGGGTTCTGTATCGATGCTACCAACTCAATTCATTCTTGATAACTTAAGGCGAGCATCGTTTTACCTAAATTCTTAAACTCTTTTGATTTGAATACCTACCCCTGAGTCTCTCCGTATTATCAAACGTGTGCAATTCGAAAACCACACGATTTCGTGTGTGGCTGACCAACTCGTAGCACGACACAAGAATCGAAATGTTGTAAATGAACTCTTGCTAAGAAGCTTGAAAAGAAACTGCCTCTAAGCGAGAATGAATAATCAATTACTTTCTTATCGGTGTAGAATTTCTGCCAGCTTCCGGCATATGTCTGACCAAGATGTCTTCGGGGTAAACCATTTTTTTAACATATCTTCATTACTTCAATCTTTCTTAATGGGAAGATTTTATTTTCCGACTTATTTTGTTATATACTTTCGTGGTGACTTACTACCATGTTCAGTTCATGACGTTTATGTAAAATCTATTGCATTTTGAATGATTTATTTTACACAGTTTATAGTTGAAATGTAGAGATATTATTCTTTCAAGATATTCAGGCAATGTAATGAACTTAAAAGGTCTAAAAACGAATTAAAAGGAAACACAAAATTTTACAACCAAAGGCGGAAGTTTGATAATCTGGTCATTGCTTACAACTACGTCCGTCTTTTCTTTTATATTTAAGCATGTGCAGACTGTTACCTCAGCCTTTTCACTTAGACTGCTATGTTGTCGAGTACTTAGACCCGGAGGTTCTGAAGTTCAAAGCCTTTCGGTGAAATCATATCCTTTTTCGCGTCTTCGCTACTTTACCTTTTCAATCATCTGTATAACGACTAATGGTTTCTAAAATAGATGCTTGTAGTCATTTTTCCAAGTGTTTGGGCGACAACACTACTGTAAATGAATTATTCATTCTGAAATTGCATATCTTTCCTCAGTCCTTCAGCGCATGTCTGGCCAGGATTACTTTAGAATAAACCATTCTAAAATAAATTTCTATTACTTTAATCTTTCTGAATATAAAGATTCCTCTCTCATTTGTTTTAATATTTTTATTTGCTCTTTATTATAATTGTACCTGGTGCTAACCAAATTAGGAGGAATTTGAGTGAGACAAAAATGTCTACACTACCTAGTTCAAATCGTCTCCTTCCAAGTGATTTTCTCTCAGCCATTTTCCCAGGGGCCAACAAGGGAAACTGTTCACAATGAGTGGTAACGCCCTTCTGTGATATATTTGGTGTGATAATGCTGCTAATATTCCATGTACTTGAGAGAACCTCATATAAAATACTTCATTCTTGCAGGGAGATAAAAAGTTTTCAAAATTATTTTGCGTCTTAGGAGTCGGATTATGGATCCTGAACATTTCGCATCTTATAGCAAAAACTACAAGGCACCAATATGACCGATTATTTGTGTGTTGAGTGATTTTATAAATTCAATTTAATTCAAATTCAATACATTTTGGATTGCCCTTCAGATGGCTATATATATATATATATATATATATATATATATATATATATATATATATATATATATAATTTGGCAGCAATCCTCCATTTATACCGGTTCCATTAAACTTGATAGACAAAGAATGTCAGTTAAATTTACGTAGTTGTTCTTATTTCCTCACAATAGAATGTCTACCCAAATGTGCTAGATAAAAAAAAACAAACTTTGGGTCGATGTCAACATCAGTTTGAACCAGACATTCGTTCTCTTATGAGAAAATAGGGAGAACAAGTAAAAAATTGAAACGGCATTCCTTGTCTGTTGTGTTTAATGCAACTTGCATGTAGGAACCTGAAATTTTGCATAGCGTCATATGCTCTCATGACTTTACATGATAATTCAATTTTCAATGAGATTATAAATCTAAATTAGACCCCAACTTTTCCATTCTGGAAGTTTTGACTTTGAGGCTATTTTAATTTTGTTTTTCACTCAGTTTTACATATAAAAACCGTCACTTTATAATCATATTCTTCCTTTTTAAACAGAATTTCCATGGTATTTTTGAGCCAACTTCAGTTATAAAAAGCCATGAGCGACGATCAAAAATTAGAGAGACAAAGACAGTCCATCACAATTTGCTGTTTGGATCATTTTTTAATAGTTAACAACAAACTTTCTTTCGAAAAAATTCACGCCGCATAGCAGCCTGGAAGAAAATCAAATTTAGTGATGTATATGCATTTAAATGAGAATATAAATGCATAGAAATATTTACAAAGAGAAGTACATAAAGAAATTGCTATCAATTAAGTCATTTAAGTTAAACACAAAATGAATAGCTCAATATATCCTACATTCTGGATGCAGTGGATGTACATGATCCGACAGAATGATTAGAAATCGTGTTATATTATATTGAAACTCTTATTTGAGGAAAAAGTGCTGCAGCAGGAAACGAACCTGCGGCATACAGGGTGGCCCCTTCAACGTAGCGTTGCTCTTACCTTTGGGCTAAACAGTTGCTGCTGAAACCCCATTTTCTTTAGTTGTTTCTTCTATATAAGCTGCCCAGGGACAAGCGATACATTACTATTAGTGATTACGGGAGATCATCTCAAATGAGAATTTTACAACGCAATTTATGATCATATATATATATATATATATATATATATATATATATATATATATATATATATATATATATATATATATGTGTATATATATATATATATATATATATATATATATATTATATATATATATATATATATATATATTTATATATATATATATATATATATATGTGTGTGTGTGTGTGTGTGTGTGTGTAGATATAACTTTGGGACTTTTTTGAATCCTACAATTGTATGTTGATACCCAGTTCCCTAAGATTCACATACTGTACACAAGAGTTGCAAGCGGATCACAAAAATAGCCACCTGTGTCTTCTAGCTGCTAACTTGAAGAGTTTTTATTTTCCTATCTTCATATAACCTATTTCATAGCCAACGGAGTTAATCCTTTCTTACTCACATGCAAAATTAGGTTCAACCAACAATCACTTTTGTCCTGATCCACTGTGTCTCGGCTCCCCTATGTGTCTCATATGTAATCCTTGTAAAATGAATAATATTCAATTTCATGAAGCACATTTCCCTTCTTCTGGAAACCTAAAGAAATTATGATAATAATCAGATTTCAATAAAACTTTCTGTATTTTACTCATCAGATATAAGATTTATTCATGAACGGGTCCACTGCAATGATCACTGGATTTGATTTATTTTTGCTCCAATGATTCTAAATCTTCATTCTTTTCATAAAAAAACAATATTTTATAAAGACATTCATATTTTGCTGTACTTTAATTTAAGGACGATTGGAATATAATTCAGTGTCAGAACCAACAAATGCCAAATATACAGAGTTTTGGCCAAAATAAGAGGACTACCTATTCAAATGTATTTCATTTAGTTTAATTGCCAAAGGATCTTGAGATTTAAAAGAAAGATATTCAATGAAAACCCTTACTGGAAAAAGTACAATGGGCAAAATAAATTAACGGGTATACAATATTTTTATAATGAAGTTTACACTTAAAAAATTGAATATTTGTAAATAATTCAACTTAAAACAATTAGAAAAAGAGCCCTTTATTAGCAATAATTTTAGCATACCGAGGCCTACGGGGTATGAAAAATTTCCTATGCTGAACTCTGAATCTGGTATATTTTCCCCATTTATCCCACAGTTCTCCCCATAAATCGGTTATAGTTCAAGGGCCTTGTTCCCTAGCCTTGTCCTCTGTTATCTCTTACTTTGTGCTGGTCATCTCAGAATTTCATCGTTCTCTTCCTCAAAAATATTCGACTAATTTAACAGTGTGACACGCATGAAAATGGCAAGCTGCTTGGGAGGTGCTTGTAGAGGAGGGATACCATGTTGCTTCACTACGTTTATATATATATTTATTGTTCCAACAATGAAAATTATACCGGCCGTTCCTGCTGGGTCCTTGGTCCCAGAAAGCACAGCTACACTGCTTGTTTCTGTTGGGAGTATTGTACTCGACCAATGACTACCCAAATACTTCACCAAGTGCACACTCATTTCTGCTGATTCATCGGTCCCAAAAGACCAAGCCACATCACTTGCCTTGGGTTGGAGTGATATGCTCCAACAGTGACTACCCAAACATAGCCCAAGAAGCATTATCGAAAGAGTGACGTTATAAATAGGCACCTACAATGTCAGAACACTATCACCTGACATGCACCTAACCGATCTAGAAGATGATATCAGAAACATCAAATGAGATATTATAGGCATTTGCGAAGTGAGAAAACCTGGGGGATAACTAATCGAACTGAAAGCAAACTTTTTCTTTACAACTACGGAAAAGAGAAAGTAAAACAAATTGGAGTATGCTCTCTCATCAGCAGCATCAGCAGCATTTACAGCACCATTCCTTTAAAGTCCGTCGTTGGAATTAGACCCTCCCCTGGATCCGCCACATTTCCCTATCACGGGCGTTGCAGGGCCAGTATTTTCTAAATTTGTCTAGTTCATCTCTCCATCTTGTTTTTTGTTGGCTTCGGTTTTGCATGTGGTCTCTAAGAATCCATGTTATGAGTCGTGATGTCCATTGGTTGTCTTCCATTCTCGCAACATGACCAGCCCATTGCCATTTGAGTTTTTTTAATGGATTCTGTGATTTCTCTGACTCCCGTTCTCTTTCTGATATATTGTGCTAACTTGTGATCTCTCCATGTGAGGTTAAGCATGATTCTCTCATGCATGGTTCTCAGTTTGCAGGTTTATCTCTTGATTAAGTTCCATATTTCAACTCCATAAGTGACTATTGGGAGGATACATTGGTTGTATACTCTTCTTTTTAGGATTATTGGGATCATCTTGTTTTTGAAGGTTCAGCTTGTTTTGCCAAAAGCTTGCCATCCTAGGGTGATTCTCCGCTTGATTAATGATCTACAAGACAACGTGATAGGCTTCAAAACCATCTCAGACCGAATAGCCAGCGTCACCATACAACTTTTAAACTGAATATCATCCAAGTCTACGCTCCAACTTTGCAATCAACTGAGGAAGGAATAGGTGGTAACTTGAACTCCCTGTCATCATGAGAGACCTCAACTCACAGGTAGGGCAGGGAAGTGAGAGTTGTGCTGGCAAGTTTGGATATTAAGCACGTAACGAGAGAGGAGAAGATTTTGTTAAAACTTTGCAACAGCTAATAGGTTCAAAATCAATAAGACCCTTTTCAAGAAGACACCCGATAGGAAATTGGATTTGGAGAGCCCCAATCACGAAACGAAGATAGACTACATCCGAATGGACAAAAGCGACACCATCCAAGTTTCAAAAAAAGTCAACGTAGGATGCGACTATAGAATGATAAGATAAGAAAGGCAAGTAAACACAATCAGAAAACGCAGAAAAATGTTCTTCATCACAGCAACCACTAACCACATCTTTAAAGAACACTCATGAGATGCTTGAAGCTTGAACAGAAAAACAGATATAAAATTCTTACCGAACAATAGAACGACACCGACATCAGCAAACTCAACAACGAAATGACAGCCTCTCTAATAGAAGTGTCCACTATATTAAACCAAAGAGCAAACAAACCGTTAATAAATCTCAGGTGAAACTAGGAATTTCATGAAAAAAATAGTATATTCAAGGAAAATGGAGACCAAACAACAGACAGAGACAGGATTGTCGAGCATGTCTCAAAATTCCTCTGAAAAGTTTTCTCTTCCAAACAAGGACTACAAAACAACGAATAGGGTACGCAAGACGCAAGCAATAATCTCGAAGATTCCCCAGAAGTAACTCCATGAGAGGTGAAGGAAGGCATCAAAGAATCAAAGAAAGGAAAGGCCCTTGGACTAAACAGCATCCTAATTGATCTACTCAAAAAAACTGGTAAGATCATCACGGGAACTGGCTATTCTAATCAACTTATGCCTAAAAGTAAAGAAAAACTGCAATCATAATGCTTTATATAAAAAAAAGAACCTCAAACACCTCAACAACTACAGACCTATGAGCATACTCAACTGCGTATACGAAATTTTCACAAGAATCTTCACCAGTCGAATCACAGAAAACACTAGATGAAAACTAAAAGCGGGGGAAAGCTGGCTTCAGAAGAAGCTACTCGACCAAAGACCACTTGTCTTCAGAAGATCAGCTAAAAAAAAGCAGCAGAATTCAACATGCCATTCGCTATAGCATTCAACAAAGTCTTTAACTCTGTAAAAAATCCAACAGTCATAATTTGTCGCTTTTATGTTTAATTCATGGAAAGTTGTAATGTACTCTTCTCAGCGGACACGTCAGGGTACTGCAACATATATACAGTCACAGCAGCTTATTTATCAGGTTATACATGGACTTGGATCCCTTCCAGCTCCAAAAAGTAGTAAGACAAGATGATATCAGCTCAGCAAAACCCTTCATAGCCTGCCTCAAGATTATCTTTAAAAACCTTGACTGGGAAAATAGATTTGCAGACGACATCACCCTTTCTGTTGAGAACCTACATGACCTCTAACTTATGCTGGATGAACTAAATGAAGAGGGCGGGGAAGTAGGCAACACATGAACTTCAGCAAAACAAAAATCATGTGCAATAATCACATCAGAAATAAAAACCAAAGATCAAAATCGAAGACACAAAACTGGAGAAAGTAGACCACTACATTTATCTAAAAGAACAAGTCCCCATTAAACCATCAAAAGAAGAAGAAATCAAGCGAGCGAAAAATCTCTCTAGGATGGTTAGCCATTGGCTGAGCAAGCTCGACCTTCAAAAATAGGATGATCCAATTAATCTTAAAAAGAAGACTATGCAACCAATTCATCCTCCTGATAGTCACTAATGGAGCTGAAAAATTCAACCTAACCAAGAGACAGGCCTGCAAACTGAGAACAATACAACGTGCATATGGAATATTTATGTTCAGACTCCATTTTTCTGGCCTTTTCGGCTTAATTTGAAGTGTATGATCTGTTCCACATCATAGACCGAGGCGCCAGTACTGACACTTGCCTGCCGAATGGGCTGGAGATTGTTTTGTGGCGCGCATCAAAGTCAAAGTGCGCAGGTGCAATGTGTCAGCCAATGAGGTTATACTGAGGCTGCGCACTGCTATGTGCTTTGGGGGACTTTGCATTCGTCCTTACACTCTCTCACTATTACCCGGTCCAAGTGCAGGGGAGCAGTATGCCCCAGGGATCAATTTGCTCCCGGGGAACAGTTTTACCCGGGGGAGCAGTTTGCCCCGGGGCAGCATTGTCCCATTGCACTTGAAAGGACAGGTTGTGCTCGTCCCGACACTTCTGTGACTGCAGTTTCTTTAGCAACCCCAGTTGCTTAGCAAACAAAGTTGTGTCGGCTGGAACTATTTTTGATGGGTTGATTCATTTTTCCTACGTTAAGCTTGACCTTGTGTCGCATTTTGGTGGGAGAGTAAATAAAAAGGATGTTCAACTATACATTTTTTCTAGACTTTTTTTTGGCGTGGATTGAAGTGTAGTATCTGTTGTGCAGCAGGGCCAGAGGCGCTAGTACTGACGCTTACCTGTCGAATGGGAAGCGGTTGTGTTGTGGCGAGTATCAAAGCCTGAGTGCGCAGGTGCAATGTGTCAGCCACTGAGGGTAAACTGAGGCTGCACATTTGTCTTTGAGCTTCCCCACGTAAAACCTTTATTTTGTGTTGCTTTTTGCTCCAGTGGGAGAGTGAATAAATGGAATGTTCAACCTCACATGGACAGAGCACATTCAGAAAGTATCAGCTCTGTGACGCCTACGACGGAGGAGGGCTATGTCCAACAACATACGTTTAAATCTGATGATGATCATGATGATGATGATGATGATGATGATGATGAATTCTCACAAACGTTCCAACACATTCAGAAGGGAAAAGTCCCTTTAAGATGAAACTTCCCTTTCCAGACTTGTATACACTTTGGTTTAAGTCGGTCACCTGTACAACGTCAAACAAACTGTCTGCCATCGGATCAATTTAAATTGAATTTACTTTCATAGCTCAAGTTCTGCATATTCAAGTCTAGCTTTCTTATAAATGTTTTACTTATGATAGGGTTTGTAACTGCTGCAATGTTGAAAGAATAATCTTGACACGTCTTCTAATTACCCTACCCTCCCCAATACACTTGGTTGTACTGTTTTAGAGTGGACTGAAAGAGTTCGTTTCAAGAAATTTCAAAACTCTCCAAATTACACAGCCAAATTTCTAGAAACTGCAGAGAGAGAGAGAAAGAGAGAGAGAAAGAGAGAGAGGGAGAGAAAGAGCGAGAGAGAGAGAGGGGGGAGAGAGAAACCTTCTGTCTTCACCTAGAAAATTTATTGTCGAAGGTCTGTGGTCACTTTGGCATGTTCTGGCATGTTGGAGAACATGCTACTTATCGTTTGAAGAGGTCATATTTTCCATATCCACTTTCGATAAAAGCTTTTTCTTACATGAAGTATATACCAAGAGCTGCAATGCTATAAAGTAAGAAGGGGTCAAACCTGAGACGTTCTTTTTTTTTATCACAACAGGGGTGAGATAGGGAAAGATGATATGTTTTGGCTCTAAGGAAGTTTGGATGGATACGTAAGGATGAAGTGGGTGTTCGTGTGTGGATGACTAACCACAAAGACATACACACTCAGAAGAAAAATCCAGTAGGCACACACTCACATTCTTTAACAAAAGGTCACACAAAAAAACACAAAGACAACAACTCTATTCCTATATATCCATCCATACCTTAGACCAATAACATATAATCTTTACCTATCTCCCCCTCGATGTGATAGAAAAAAACAACTCAATTTTGATCCCTTTTTACTCACATCCAGAATATCTCACCCCCTACCTTTGCTCGAACACCAGCAATGTTATAAACCCCTTTTCTCTGGTTTAGTACTACTTACAGACATGTAAACAACCACTACATTTTTTTTTACTGCTAAGTGCTTCTTCGAAGATGCCGACGAAATTCATCTGGCCTATCTTCATGATAATAACATTTTTTGAGACACAACACATTTATTTTGTAATCTTGCACTTCCACATTGTCAAATTACTACCACTACTTTTTTTTAGATTACCCTACATCTAGATCACAAACATATATATATATATATACATATATATATATATATATATATACATGTATGTATGTATGCATATGTACATATACATTTTTGCATATGAATATTTATTATTCATTTACATTTATACAATATATATATATATATATATATATATATATATATATATATATATATATATATATATATATATATATATATATATACGGTGAGATAATAGATTTGTTACACAGGCACGCTTATATTTCTGTCCTTCAGGCTTTTTCAAGCGAATGATTCCATATATAGATACATAGTATAATTGAATACATTATATGGTTCATGTATATATATCTGTTAAATCATATATATATATATATATAAATATATATATATATATATATATATATATATATATATATATATTGTCTTTTTCAAATACATAAATATACATATATATATATATATATATATATGTATATCTATTCATTGAAAATGATAATCAAATTGTCCATAGCCAATTGATTTCCTTTAGAACCGATAACCGCTTAAACATCCGAATAAAAATATTTCTTAATCTTGATCGATTTTCTGATTTGCACTTAAATACATAATCAATTCTCTTTATTTATTTTTCTCACCAAAAACAAACGCCACTGCAAAACCCTGACATTTTCTCAACGAACAATAACGGAAATCTGGCAGAAAATAAATAGCTCGTATTATTGACTACTCAAAATTAGAACACGAATAACGCAGGATTCGATTTTTACTTTAAACTCTACTTTATTGATGTGGGATCGGGTTCGTGGGTGGGTTTTAACAGTTTTTAAATAATCTTTATCCGAAGACACGTCTGGTTAGTCATTCAACAGAAAACACTTCTAGGCCAATGTATTGTGTCAGAACGCAGTGTTGGGATGATCAATTACAAAATTGGAAATTGAGGTAATGAATGAGTGAATTACTTCTTGCATTCATGGTTTGATCACTAAAAAGTCTGAATTGAGAAAAAGAATGAACAAAAAGATGCAAGCACAGAAAGGAATTCAGGATAAATTTGCATAGTAAACGTACGTTGGACCCCAATAAATTTTTTTTGGGGATGGGGGGGGGGTTGATATAAAAAAAAATAAACAAAGCAGTCGCTTTTTGTAGACATAATGAGAAAATGTTTAAATTCTCATCCGCTGTTGCACATTGCATGCTTGACACGTATATAGTCAGCTAGCCAGCGAGCTAACTAGAATCACTTAACAACAGAAGAAATCTTTGATAACAGTTTTAGTTTATGTTGTCAGTTTTTTGTTGACAGTCTATAATAGTAATCTATCATAAAGCAAAAAACATTCTAATTTTGTATTTTCGATTTTCCATAAGATATCTCAAAATCATTCCCAGGGTTATATGAAATCTATAAATTTAAACCCGATTCCGTTTAAAAATTGAATAACCGTGACCACCAAAGGCTAATGTTTTTTTTTGTTGTTATCTGTGTGTTTGTCTGTTACATCACTCCTGGCCATAATGTTTTGTCTTCAGAGTTGAGAATTGGCATCAGTACTCCGCTACCCACCCTGCAAATTATTTTTCTATTTTTGTAAAAAAAGCTTTTTTGGCCGCATTGGGGCATTAATTTGACGGGTCTATTTATAATATTTGGATTCTTGAGTATCTACATATTTTATATATGATTTTATTTCTCTATTCTAGAGGTAGTTAAGGGGAGAATGTCAGCAATGTCATTGAATTTATTCTGACCATGTTCGTTCTTCGATGTAATTTTTTCGTTACATTCAAATTTTCAAATTTTAACGTTACGGTTGGTCGATTATTGACTGTGATGGCAAGTATTTTCTAAGTTAATTCTAGTTTGATAAAAGGCAAAACTTGATGTTTACAACGTTTGGAAGTCGATTCTGTATAGTTCGTCATATATCAATCTACCTGAGTTTGTGTTCAAGTACAGCTAAAATCTGGGATACTGAATGCTGATCTTCCAGGCATAACACAATATTCATAGAGCCCAGATTTCCATTGCATTAATTTGTGTAGTACTTAGCTGAGCTCAGTGAATCTTCCGTCTTTATCTTGGTTTTGTGACCCAATGCAGAGATTTCCGTCCTATATACCTCTAACGGGGGTGTTTAGAGCAAGATGGCTTGACGGAGGCCGTCTTTCTTTAATTTTTCGATATGACTTGGCCATTGATTGAACCAATGACCTACCAAAGCGGAGGTGAGCACTCTCCCACTCGGCTACGGCTATCAGTTGCTCGGTGAATATCTGAGAAAGAAAGCAAGAAAAAAAAAATCTGCTAACACGTAAAATACCAAGTGAACGCTAAAGATTCTTTTATCTTTGTCGATTCATTTCTCTGCTGAGCCATGTGTAATTTCTCCCACACTCTGGGCACAGTAAAAAAATACATACACACGTCATTTCTTGTAGGGTTTTATTGATTTCCAGAGAACTATCTTTTCTTATTGTAAAGTTTTTTGATAGCACAAATACAACACCGTTTTCCAGGTAATTTTTTCTCGAATTCATATCTTTTTTTGTCCCCGAATGTTTTCAGTGACTAAAGGCGTAAACAATGTGGAATGAATGTGTTATATATCCGACCTCCTGCTTTTTTGTCGCATATATGTTATAATGTAGGGAAAGTTGTAATGTACTCTTCTCGGCGTAGTCTATAGACAACTTGTTTACGCATTTGTATCCGACTGTTAATTTATCAAACAATTTCGGGTCACCTGAACAGTAACACCTGCTTTCCATGATACGCCACTCACACCGACTTGAGTCTCCAAATCAAGAACTCCTCAAGTCGAATCCTATACCATTACGCATACCATTTAACTACCGACAACTGATACACCCTGGCTCTTAGCCGAACAGCAGAGGCAGAAAATGACATTCCAGTAGTAGAAAGAAGAAGTCTTCATTCAAATATTGAGTTAAAGCAGAGACCGTCTGTTTGGTCCAATCTTGCAAAAAAGCATCAGACTGAAGGTTCAATGGCAAAGAAACGCATACCAATTTCCGAAATAGTTGATTCATTAAACGAGAAAACAACCAATTTCCTGAAGTGGTCCGAATTAAGAGATATCATAAAATTCATTAGGAAACTCAAATAGCAATGGACAGGTCATGTAGCAAAAAATTCATCCCAAGAGGTCATATACAAAATTTTGACAGCCAGGAAAAAGATGGCGTGACAGTTTGACTTTCCGGAAAATATGGGCTACGCGACACAGAAGATTGAGAGGTCTGGCGAATCTTGGAGAAGGTATATGCCTATCAACGGGAGTCAGAATGGTACTGCTGCTGTTGTTGCTGCTGATGATCGTTATTAATTTTTGTTTTTTCTTTTAATCTAATGTTTTTTCTCTTTCCTATTGGACACGTTCAGGTCAATTTGCGTCACGGCCAATGTAGTTGGAAATACCGGTTTCTGTACGATCATAGAATTCGAGCCTGGTCAGTGCCTGAATTAGTGACACTCTAGGAATACCAAGTGCTGTAAGCAACTAAGGATCATTTAGAGACCCTCCGTTGTGATTATATCAAACCTACTAATGAGGAGATAGATCTCTACACTATGCTCAGTTACACGAGTCAAAAGCCTTGCTCCTCTGAAACCCCAGCCCCCCTCTAATCGACCTGGCAACAAGGGACAAGAAATAAATGAAAGTTCATTTTGCAATGTATGACCGTTAATACCCCCTCCCAAAGAATTAGTTTCTCAGATTTGAACTTGCTACTTCTATGGTAAATAGCCTTCTGACATGAACAGCACGTTATCCATTAGAAAAACCATTTAATGCAAATGTAGACTTATAGCTACATGTTTCTGTAAAGCTGGAAGAAAACAAAACAAAGAAGAATTAAAAATGAAACCAATAAAAATCTACATAATATATTCAATGAATTGAAATATATAAAATACTAGCCTAACTGCTTCGGGGTGAAATTCCACTATAAATGCAACTATTTGAATCAAAACTAACAAATGTTTTTTCAACTTGATAGAGGGAGTGTGTGTAATAAGTTTCAAGTTTATACTATTGACGGTTAGGGTTCACGAGATTAGAGAAAAAATTAAAAGAGAGATAAAGACAAAGTAAAACGTTACAGGATCTCTCTCTCTCTTTTCCATTCCTAGCAAATTGCAATAATAAAGTCAACTCTCTAGGAGTTTGACAATATGAGAAAACATCTCGTTAGACATGTATTAATCTTATCCTCTCAATCAGTTATGCTTGCATTACTTCCTAGTCTCTGACTTTCCCCTTCTACTTGATTTTAACACCATTTCTAATGAGCATTTACACTATAAATCACGACACGAAAGCTTTGTCAATCCAGAATTCGACTATATGATTTCCATGTTCTCTTAGGTTCTTGCTCATTGTCCACTGGCATCTATTCTTCCTTACTCTCAAAGCATTTCGACGGTAAAATCAGCAATGTATTCACATTATAAATATGATTGTCCTAAAAAACCAGAAACGTTCATGGGCATTGGAAGCTTCTTTCTGTCCTGATTTTTCTTGCACAGTGTGCCAATAGATTGTCAAAAGTCGTTAAAACAATTTTAGATTGAACTGTGGAACAGTTTTTCTTTTGTTATTACTTCAATGCATTTTTCATTTTTAAACGATTTCATTTCTTTTCCATATTTTGATATCAGTCCAACCCTAAATATTTTTTTATTCGGGGATTTTCGCCTTTCTTTTTCCTTCACTTGTTTATTCAGCTTTTTTAAAGAATACTCCAGTCATGATATAATCATTTCAACTTTCTTTTTTGATTCAACGTAGGAACATAAACAGGTCTGCAGCCTAACCATAAAATCCGTTTTTCAGACAACACATTTTCAACACAATCTTCCTCTTTATAAATACATTTTATTCAGCAGTGAATACTAAATCCATGCATTGAACATTATGAAATGGAAAATTTCAGATCATGTTTCAACTAATATATATGATTGGGTTGGGCTTTCCATACAGGAATGTCGACAGTGAAATATGCATCTTCTAATAACGGCTTTAAATAGGGATCAGGATAAATCGAATCATTCTGAAGTAATTCGTGGGGCAGAATCATAAACGTGCTTTGGTAGCGAATCTATTATTCAAACACACCCACACACACGTATATATCTGTAATACTTAATATCTGTATCTATCTATTTCTCCATCTATCTATCTATCTATCTATCTATCTATATCTCCATCTATCTATCTATCCATCTATCTATCTATCTATCTATCTATCTATCTATCTATCTATCTATCTATCTATCTATATGTATATGTATATGTGTGTGTGCGTATAAAAAAGACTGAGAGAGAGAGAAAGAGAAAGATAAAGCGAGAGAGGAAGATGGAGAGAGGGGGAGAGAGTGAGACATGCATACATAGAAGAAGTAAATAGAAATTCATAGTTTTATGTAGAAAATAAACCTAGGGTTAAAACTTCAGATATGGCAGAAAATTTTCTGATTAGCCCAAGCAAAAGATTATATCCATACAATATGGTCATTATAGACGATAAGCCAATATTAAATTCCATAAAACCACGACTAATGTTAAGGAAGGAAATGAAGGGTGAAATCTGGATTAGCAATAAGTTCTTAGCTTTTTGGCACAGCATAATCTTTTCTGACGGATAAAGGTTCGTTCAGTTTTCAGATACTGTATTAAATGACTTCCTCAGTCAAGTCAGTCCCCTGACGTAAACCCCATTGAACATGCGTGAGCATTATTAGATAAAAGAAATTGCCTTTTAACTTTTAAAAGCCAGTAACTCGTTAAGATTTGCTGAATCTCTCACATGGTCTCAAATACCTCATACTGCAATTCCAGAACTTGTTAGTTCTATACCAAGACAAGTTGTTGCTCTTAAAACGGCTACAAAAACGTCGACAAAATATTAAATAAGATCATTTTCAAAAGCTGAACCTGGTATATTTGCTTAAAACTTTATATCTATGTATAAACTGTTCGTAATTAAGTTAGTAGTTTTTTTAGTTAGATAGTACGTTAAACCTAATATCCTTGTCTACTTTGATTTGTTTTCAGTATCATTATTTTATCAGGTTTTCTCTTCTTTCTTTTCTTTCATTTCGTATTTAAATTTCAATGCAGGGCTTCTGAGATCTTTTTACCGACGCAACTTTTTCTGAAGTCAATTTTTTTGCTACCTGTTTAAATATGGCAGACATTTTCCTAACTCCTTGCTTGTTGTTGTAGACGTAATCTAACAACACGGAAGTATCATCATCATCAGCCGCAGCAGCAGCAGCAGCGGTAGCCTTTACGATCTGTCGTTGGACAAAAACCTCATCCAAAATTCGCCAGACCTCTTTATCATGGACGTTGCAGAGCAAATATTTTCTGAATTTTTAGTTAGCTCGTCACGACATTTTACTTTCTGTCAGCCACAGTGTCGCATATGATCTCTAAGGACCCAATTGCTATTTGAGTTTTTTATGGCATCTATGATATCTCCGATAATCTCTAATAAACTGTGCTGTCTTGTGATCTCTCCGTGTGAAGTTGAGCATGATTCCCGTTGTATGGTTCTCAGTCTTGAGGCCAATCCATTGGTTACATTTCATGTTTCAGCTCCATAGGTGACTATCAGCATATCTATAATCAAGAAAACGTGATATTTTTTTTACATAGAAATAATGAATACCATGGGGTGGTTCAATGATAAGCTCCAAAAGGAATATATTTTGGTGTAAAGATTTTTATTGGTGCAATTCTTTATTTTGAAAAAAAAAAAATCAAATATTTCTGTGACCCTCGGTAATCTTCACATAACCCCTGTGGGTGTCGAAAATACTTGTTTTGGAAGCACAGTTCTAAATGTGTACTTAGTTTTCACTTTACATTTGGGAGTCTGTGTCTGACACCAGAAGTGAACATTGAACTGAACCGAAATAAGATTAGGTCTGGTTATTCACTGAACAGAAACCAGCACATGACCGACATCTTTTGGCAGCATATTGTATTGAAGGTGCTCAACTAAACAATCAGAGGAAATATCGATCATTAAGTAAGGTACTCTACTTGCTTTCTGTTGGGCAGTGATTACTGAAAAAAGTTCAAATTGAAAAAAAACAACCCCAAATCTAACAAACAAAAACAAGTGCTAATGCTAACGAATACAAACAAAGGGGCCCATATAGCAAAAATTTATATTGCAAATTGAACCTCAAGCGAAGAATAAACTTTAAGCAGAAACAATAGAAAGTTTTTTCAATACATAACCAGGTTTAAATCTTCGGATTTTCAGTCTTTTAGCTCCATTGGTGAGATCTGCTGGAGTGATACCAAAGTACATACATATATAGTCAGCAAGCCCAATCTAAAACTGAAGAAACCTCTGTTGGCAGTTCTGGTTTACGGTTTCTCATTCCTAGATGGCATCAACTAAATAATTTCCCGGGGGGACAAATTGCACGATCGAAACGAGAGTTTCGGCGAGAACTGATCTCGAGAGAACTAGGAGAGCAGTTCAATTAACTCATCTGACGAAAAATAAATATTAGAAAAAATTCTATTCAATTATTAACCACAATCCAATTTATTATGAACATATAAATTAAAACTGATTTTTTCTTAATTAGAGAAAACTTGATTATGTATATCACTTTTCTGCACACGCTCCCCCCACACACACACTCAAACATGCACTTACATACATATACATACGAGCTCACATACATGGACATTATCTTGTTTTTGTGTCTATACACACATAAACACACACACACACACACACATATATATATGTGTGTGTATATATATATATATGTATATATATATATATGTGTGTGTGTGTGTGTGTGTGTGTGTGTGTGTGTTTGTGTGCGCGCATATGCGTGTTTGTGTTTGTGCTATTCATGTAAAGACAGAACAGGAGTATATGGTGTGTATGGAATCTTTATTATAATTATGTGATATCTAGACATGTTTCAGAGCTCAACTCCACCGTCGGTTATAAGTCCACTTTGTTAGAAGGTGTAGGCACAAATATGTGCAGATTTTTCTGATATCTGATAATCATGGGAGGTATTGTGTATACATATCTATCTATCAGTCTATTTACCTTCCTGTTTGTCAGTCTGTATGTCTATCCGTCTATATATCTATTTGTGTACGTGAGTTTAATTGTATTGTAAATAATTACCAAAAACCCCACTGCTCCTCTCATACACTCTAGAATGATCTGGATTCTTATACAGCAATATATATATATATATATATATATATATATATATATATATATATATATATATATACATATATATATATATATATATATATATATATATATATATATATATATATATATATATATATATATATATATATATATATATATATATATATATATATATATATATATATATATATATATATTGATCAGTTCTGGTATCAATGTAGTACAGTTAAAGTATTACGGTACCTATTAATGTAACAAAGTATGAACTAAAGAAAAAAGACAATAAATCATAAGTCTTGACAAATATGGTTTAGAACAATACTGAAAAAGTTGGGACTAATTATTTGTACTATTCAAGGTACACTTGTTGATGCAATTGGGAGAATGTTCATTCAAATTCTTTAATGAAATGATGAAATGAAAACAATTTATCTCCATTCCTGACCAAAATGAAATTAATCGAACATGGTTAGAAAAGGTTTTGAACAAGTATATGGAAAGGAAACCCTTTTACACATTATTTTTCGTCGCACACGCACACACAGGCACAGACACACAACCACACACACACACACACACACATATACATATAAATGTGTTCACTGCCAGGGAGCCATGGTGCAACTGAGGATCTTCTCAGGATAAATTTTCCTATAATTTTTGAGGGAAGCCAGAAATAATTGAGTCAATCGCGGTTTACATTGTTAGATAATTAGTTTTTACAACAGTAAAGCCTTATCTATCTATCCACATATCTATCTATGTGTGAATGTATGTAAGTATCTATCAATCCACCTATATATACACATATATATATGTGTGTGTGTGTGTGTGTGTGTGTGTGTGTGATGATTGTAGGCTCACAATTATATACTGCAGTAAATTTTTTTATGCATATATATATATATGTATATATATATATATATATATATATATATATATATATATATATATATATATATATATATATTGTGTGTGTATGTGTTCAAAAGTTCCCAGCAAGGAAAAGATTTCAAATGTGTATGCAATATATAAATTCTACACACACATACACACACACACACACACACACACACACACACACACACACACATATATATATATATATATATATATATATATATATATATGTGTGTGTGTGTGTGTGTGTTTGTGTGTATACATATGTGTGTGTGTGTTTGGATAAATAGCATTAGTTCACTATTAAGAATTGATGACATTGCATAATTATATGTATGATATATATGTATATATATATATATATATACACACACACCCACACACCCACACACACATATATATATATATATATATATATATATATATATATATATATATATATATATGTATGTAAATATAATTTGAAACTGAACAGTTTTTCTTTCTCTCTCTCCCATCCATCTCTCTCTCCCATCCATCTCTCTCTCCCATCCATCTCTCTCTCTCTCTCTCTCTCTCTCTCTCTCTCTCTATCTATCTATTTATCTATCTATCTATCTTTATCTACCGATCTTGAAACTGATTGTTAGATAAGTGTACATGAATAATTGTGATTTCATTTCGGCAAAAGCACCCAAAGTTATTCTCAGGTCATTTTTATCTGTTTGTCGGAAATAATTAACATTAATTCATCCTCTTTCTAGCATTTTCACTTCTGTAGAAAAAATAGATTCATTTTTCATTTTTTCATCATTCATTTTCATTCATTTACATTTTTTTTTATTTATTCGGTTGTCTTTTTCCTGTTTATTTTTCTATTACATTTTGTTGATCTTTCCCAATGCCAGGATATATACATATATTTTTTCCATCATTTTCCAAGTGTTCTTTCTTTTTTCTTCTTTCAGTTCGTCCAATCCAGCTTTTTCATTTTACCTCTAATTCCGGCTTTTTCATCAACCATGAATATGTTCTGATTTCTGATTTACATTCTCTCATCTTTGATTTTTCTGTGGCTGCTCCTTTCAGTTATTTCCGATACCCTATTCCACTTTTTGAATGTTACCCTGTTTTCCCCAAATTTATTCATTTATTCACTTCATATTGTGGCTTTCTATTCCAGTTCACTTTTTTGCGATTTGGTCTTTATTTATTTCATGTATTCAACGGCCGTGTTTTCGTCTTTCGCCTTGTCCTCTCCAAGTTTTATATGTTCCTTCTTTCTAATGTTCGTTTCGGAACTCTGCAATTTCTTGATTTTTTTTAATGCTGAATTGTCATCACTGGTGATGTGGACAAGTGAAGCAAGCCAAAAAAAAAAAAAATGCGAGGAACTGGAAAAGCCAACGTCCATATTTTTTTAATTAAAAAAAATCATGTTGAATATATATATATATATATATATATATATATATATATATATATATATATATATATATATATATATACATATACATATACATATATATATATATATATATATATATATTCATAATATATGTATATATATTGCAAAAATATGTTTACTGTTATTTACAAAAGTGTGTATTTTCACGCCAACGTACAAAGATATAGCATTGAGTTTGCAAATCATTCACCTCCTGTCACACGATGGTCAGTAAGCCCGTCCCAAAGACAAACCCACGTGTGTGAAGAGTTCAATCCCTACTGTGTGCTTCCAATACAGTGGCTCTATGTACCATGTACAGTTAAAATGTAAAGCATTTGATTCTCGAGAGACTATTCCCATTGGAATTTTCACGGCCTGTGACGGTGTCCTGCCCTTCTTTGACTGTGTCAGCTTAGTGACCCTTGCAAGTTTCAAGACTGGTCGAGACCAGGTTTTTATTCTTAAATGTTTTTATAACAACTTCTTTCGAAGGAGACAAGTCCACTGGAATAATACCTCCATCTTTATCACACAACTTTGAGTGAACTTGCTTTGTTGCTGAGTGCATATTTGTCCAATTGAAATGTTCTCTACGTTCTTTGCTCATACCTGGACTCAAAGCCTGGGCAATCACTCTAAAACCATCACTCTATCAGAACAGACCTTGTATCATTCAAGCTGATCTTTTATAGTAAGACACCAGGGCACCTACTGTTGTTCAATTGAGCGCATCATTTGGGTGCGTTCGTGAACGAACTGGTCTCACGGCTTATTAGTATGATTTCAATCTTTACTTCACCTGTCAAAACTAAACACATTGAATAACTGCTAATTATTAACAAGGTCCTCTCACAGAATAGTCTGCGTGAGCAGTGGGTTTGATCCTCTCAATCGTTTGGATCTGTGCAAGACCAAGCCAAACCTGGAGAATAAGGATTGGGGGCATTATGATGTTAGATAATAGGATGCTTGGTGGCCACTTTACTCTGATAGAATTACGAGCTGACCAAGATGGTAGTTTTTCAGTACATACATATGCAGTGGTCCATGCAGTATTTCCAATGGATGTGTGAACAAGGTGGCACACACACACACACACACACACACACACACACACGATAATTCAAAACAGTTTTCAGGGCCTTATCAAGAAGTTGTAGATGGCCAGTATGGCTTTGGTCATCTAGACACAAACACCCGGGGGTTCTTAATCTGATTTTCTCTATCTGTTTTCTTCAATGTCTTCCGGGGTTCGGGGTTAGGAAATGGCTGTCAGCACATAGAAATAATTGAATACAACAAATAAACTTAACGTAAACATAGGTAACAGGACACTCTTCCGTCTTTATTTCATTTTCCTTTTTTTTCTTTTCTTTTCCTTCATTATTTCTTCTTTCAGAAGTTTCTTTCTGCATTTCTTTTCCGCTTCTTCTAATTTCTAATCCTCACTATGGTATAAACTCTCAACCCGTGGGATGCGATTTTACTTCCTCAGAAGTGAGTGTTATTTTCTCATTGTCTTGTATAAAATGGATAGAAAATGTCGGTTATTCCCTCCAAACTTTGCTGCTGTTATTTGGACTGTGGTAGTTTTTTTCCCTTACTTAGAGTGATCAAAAATGTATGAATTCCTCCGTTGTTCAATACAAAAAGATTAAATTTCAAATTATCTCTATTGTGGTCACGAAAGCAAAGTTTGAAAGGAATAATAAGAATCGGTCAAACTTCTTTTGAAAATCCTCCCCTCAAAATATTCTTAGAGGGATTTCAAAATAGAATGTAAGTGTGTCCAAAACTGATCACTCACTTTTTATATGGTTGCATTCACGTTTTTTTTTCGGGAATTCAGACTATTTTTTAGAGATTACAGCCCGACAAAATGCGAGAGAAGTAACATTCATTGACCACTCCTTTTCTAATTTTCTAAGTGATCACCCCAAACACAGCTGCCAAAAGACGTTGGTCGCGTTTCGGTTTCTATTAAGTGACTATCGAAAATTTTTTAACCAAAAAAAAAAAAAAAGAAAGAAAATAACACAAAACACGTATTATGCAGGAACAAAAAAAAAAAAAGAAAAAAAGAAGCAGTTATTGCACAGTGTTATTCAAACATAAAATTATTTGCTTCTGACTCTCCCTTCCATAACTGGTCCATCTCTGCTTCCGGCTTCAATCCATTAACTCATCACGCTTCTACCTCTCTTTTCCCACTTGGGACGCCATTAATCTATCTCAATTATTGTTTCTTCTCGATCCAATACAATCCAATCGATACCATCGACCGCTCAGTCAATGAAAGAGATCTGTCAGCAAAGTATTTAACCATTTAACGGGAAAACAGTCGACTTAGACCAATAGAGCCTTAGTCTCCTCTTCAGAATACTCCCTTAGGGAGTGTTTATAGCTATTGCAGTGTCCTTTCTGATTTCAAAATCAGTCTGCAAATCATTCTCCCAGGATTCCCATCAGCTGCTTCGCCATGTTCTCCTTGATTTCAATCAAGGTCTCCAATTAATTTATGAAAAGCCAGAAGTCACAGGGTACTTATCCGGATTGTATGGTTCTGACCGACCAGGGTGAATGCAATATTTTCCCCCAAAACACCTGCACGAGTCGGGAAGTATGTCTTCCTCAGTCACTGTGAATGTGACGGTTGCACCGAATAAAGTTCACCTAATGGCTTTTTACCGTTGGCTGAATGAACCTATAGTAAGATATGTATTTTCACGCATGTGCATACGGGGCGTGTGATAGCTCGTCAAGTTATTATGATCAGGCAAGCATTTTACATGAGACTCAAAATTAGTTGATACTTTCCAGAAAGACATCAAGAGAGTAAAAAAATGAAATAAGTAGGAGAGGGAAAAAGATAAAAGAATAGATTTAGGAGGAAAAGGAATTGATAGGAACGAGGGAATATTTGAAAATGTATTTATAAAGAGAGAGAATGAGATAACGCCATCACAGTCAATAATTGAACAACCGTAGTGTAAAAATTTGATGTCATGTAAAGAAATCCCATCAGAAAATAAAAATGGTCAGAATAAATTCTATTCATGACATCAACGGCGTTTTCTGTTCGGAAACACCTGAAATAGAAAAAAAGCATCTACAAATATCTTAAGTTCCCAGAATAAACATCGCAGTCAATAATTGAACGACGGTAGCATCATGAAAAAACCGTATGATCAGGAGAGTTTGAACTCACAAAATCATGAACATATAAAAAAGCATAGAAATTTTTGCCACCTCTGATGGCTATGATGATTCAACTAGAAAGACAGGAAAAAAGAAAGAAAGAAAGAAAGAACATATGAAATGTGAAGAAAAAAGACAGAAAGAAAGAAAAAGTATTGATAGAAAGGTATGAAAAATTGGAAAGGGTGGATGAATACAAGGAAGAAATATAGGAAGGAAGAAATAGAGAACAAAAAAAAAAGAATGAATGAATGAATGGAGGAAGGAAAGTAGAACAACAAAAGAAAGAATCATAAAATGATAAAAAATAACTGGTCTGGTTAGTCATTCAATAGTAAACGTCACGCAACCGGCGTCTTTTGGCAGCATGCTCTGCTATGATCAACAATTGAAAGATTGGAAAAGTAACTGATCAGAGGATAAGTTACTTTTCTTTCATTCATTGGGCAGTGATCACTGAAAATGTCAGAATTTTCAAAAAAGCAGATACGAACTATATGATCGATTAGCATAGACTTACATTGCAAACTTGACCGTACCTTAAAAATAGATGTAGCTCG
This sequence comes from Thysanoteuthis rhombus, assembly GCA_963457665.1. Classification (NCBI taxonomy): domain Eukaryota; kingdom Metazoa; phylum Mollusca; class Cephalopoda; order Oegopsida; family Thysanoteuthidae; genus Thysanoteuthis; species Thysanoteuthis major. The sequence continues at coordinate 23,927,873 of OY735232.1, read as the reverse complement.
ATGCATGGGACCAATGCACATCATTCAAGAATGCATAGGTAGCCAGCCAGACCAATTCGAATACTAATAGAAACTTATGTCGACAGTTTTAGTAAAAGTTTTAGTTGATAGTTTCTACCACTGATACGGATGTATCACTTCTCCAATCCACCATTTTCATTCTGTTCGTGTTTTTCCACAATCAATATATTCTCAGTTTCTCCCATTTTCATTCACTCCTATTCCCATCACGCTTCCTTCTATGGTGTTCTGTTGAACAACAACACTTGTGTGGAATTTTCCCGCCTTTTTTGTACTTGTTCCCGCCATTTTAGTCTGACATTTTCGCGTCTTTTTTTCAGTAGTTTTCCCACCTTTTTTTCAACTTCATCTTCACTGTTCCCCGTTCCTTCAGTTGAAAAGAAAACTTAACGCTTTTCCTGTTTTTGCTGTTATTTATTCTGTATTCAACTCCTATGTTCAATGTTTCGGGCTTTTTTTGTCTCTGTCTTTCTTGCATTCATTCAAGCCTTTCCATTCTTTCCGTAAGGATCTTAAAATATATTTTTTTAAAAACTTCCTCTTATTTTTTCCGTTAATATATATTCAGGCTTCTATCTGGTTTCCTGGTATTACAAAGTTTTTCTTTTTTTGAATACTTTTTCTCCAATTCGTTCTTACGATTTTTCTCTTTCGATATATTTACCTCTTCCAACGAGGTTTGAGAGGTATATTTACACACACACACACACACACACACACATATATATATATATATTACACGGTATCTTTCCTTTCATCTGTGTATCAGTTTGTCCATCCGCACAATATCTCTAAATGTTCTCAAAGAATATCGAATAAAGTTTGTGGAAGGTTTGACAATAGACCTGAAAGGAGTGATTTCCTTTGGATGGGATCCATGGGAATCTACTTCCTCAATTATTCTTTCTCGATTCATCTTATTTTTCCCGTTCTCTTCATTTTTCATTCAATTGTTTTTTTTCCAATTTTTTTCACACATAGTTATCCTTTCGTTTTCTTTCTCATATACTTCCCTTTTCTCTACATTATTTTCATTCATTCTTTGCTTTTGTTTTTTGTATTTCAGTTCATTTTTCCTATTTATTCTTTCTTTATTTCTTCTTCGTCTTGTTTTCATTCTTCATTTTTGCTTCATCACTCCCTTTCTTCATTATTCCCTACTCATCCACCATTTCCTTCCTTTTCTCTTATATTCTTTACCCTTTCTTTCTCTTTTTTTTCACTTTTTATCCTTTCTTTCTTTCACGTTTCCTTTTATCCTTCAATTTTTTTCTTTTTTTGCCTTGCTTCATTTCTCCCTAGTCATAACCCTTTTTCGTCTTCCTATTTTTTCACTCGTTTTTTTAGTTCTTTCTGTCTTTCTCCATTACTTATTGTCTTTCTTTCTTCCTATTAACAATTTGATTTTAGTCTAGCCGAGGGCCACAAGAACGGGGTACCTATTGGTGATTGGATTCACAGCAGTCGTTATAGTCTGCGGGTAGAGATTACTAACTACCACTCGCAGTGTGGTGACTTATTATCTTTTTTCTTCATTTTCCTCTCATTTCATTTTTTCTTTCTCACTTTTTGCCTGCATTCTTTGTTTGTTTCTTTTCCATTTTGCCCTCACTTTATATATTTACTAAACTGATATACATATACACATGTACACGCAAAATCACAATACAACACCATACAACACACACACACACACACACACATACACACACATGTATATATATATATATATATATATATATATATATATATATATATATATATATATATATAAAATCAATAAATGGCAGAAAAATGAAACCACATAATAAAATATATGCCTCACAAAAAGCACAGGAATGTATAGGTATAAAAAACTCAAAAAATTTCAAAATAAAACCTCATGCATATTAATAGATCCAACTGTAAATAAATTTAGAAAAATCTCAAAAAAATACCAGAATACTTTCGAAACTAAGGGAAATATTAAGCCTAAATCAATTTAATAACACACAATTGGTAATAGTCTGGTTAAGAAACAAGAGAAAAAAATACAAAATCATATAAGTGCCAAAGAGCAATGCCCATCAATAACAAGGAACACATTAAACAGGCAATTACTCTCACGAAAGAACACATATCATTGGTAACAAGGACATGGAATTAATACAGCGCAGTAAACTCAGTCCTAATTCACGACAAAAAAAAAAACTCCAAAAACAAAAGAAAAAAGAAAATTATTATTTTGCAATTACCAGGGGCTCTTCTGATGGAACAGAGAATTGTGAGTTACTAAGCTTGTGTACATTGGAAAGAAGGGCTTACGTTTAAATAGATACGATCGTGTAATGATATTGAGAAACCTGGACAAACAAAATGCAGATACTATGAGGGGAATAATTTTAAAAATATTTAAAGATACTCTCCCTTCGACGGATATTAGCAAATAACTACGTCTGACATAGAAAATACAAAGCTATTAGACAGGTAAATAGACCACAAAGATTATCCAATAGAAACACTGTAGGTATTAGTAAGAAATCCCACCATGATAAAATAAAAAAACAAACAAAACAAAACAAGCAGCAGCAGCAACAACAACAATAATAACAACAAGAACAACCAGACAAAAAACAACTGAAATTTAAGCATTCAATTGTAGAAACCCCAACATATGCCCACTGCATGGTAAACATCAATTGCAATGCAACAGTAAAACCCAAAGAGTTTCCAAATAAGGAGAAGATATTTATTGGCACAACAGAAAGCAACTGGAAGAACCGCTTCAACCTTGCTAAGATCTCATTCAACAATCAAATACAGAGAAAAAGAAAAAAACAACACAACATCAAAACATATATAGAAGATAAGATATGACAGGAAAACCCTATAATCACATGGAACATGATTAGGCCCAGAAACACCACAAGATGAACATTCTACCATGAAGATAAACGAATAATATCTTTCAAAGAAAATGACAAATTATCAAATAAAAGAAGAGAAATGGTATGGAAATATAGACGTGAGAATGAATATTTGCTAAAAACAAAAATCAAGAGTTTAATGGCTAATAAACGTGAAAGAAAAAAAAGGAGAAATGCATACAAAAAAGGCAACAACAACGCTTAACCAAAAATTGGATCTTCAAAATCCACTGACTCTACAATAGAACTTTATAAATTGAACAATGAATGAAAAAAATATAACTGAATGATTGAATGCATTTAAAGAAACGAACGATGAATAGAAAAAATAGAATCCACTTGAAAATCACTAAGAAGGTGTGAAACAAGCCTGTTGTGATACATCCATGATAAAATGACAATAATGAATTACAATATATATATATATATATATATATATATATATATATATATATATATATATATATATATATATGTGTGTGTGTGTGTTGCAATGACAGATATTGAGAAATGAGTGACTGAAATAACACAACAAAATTTGAATTTTTTATTTTCAGTGTGAAGTTTTTTAGAATATATATGTATATATATATATATATATATATATATATATATATATATATATATATATATATATATATGAGGGTATATAGATAAATGCATTTTCTGCTATTAGTTGAATTTAATCTGGAAGATTTCATGTGCAGTGTTCAATCTATCTGATTAGAACTCACACTAACTACTAACCTATACTACTGAAAGATATTATCTTGCAGATCTAAAGATAACTGTTGTATTGATGCATATATCTGTTTTTTCCATCACTTGACTACTGACTTATTGATGATATGGAATAAATGAAGCTTTGTGTGTTACAGCCAAATCACTTTGACACACTAGTTTTCGTACGATCATCGAAGTTAAGGGATGTATAGCCTAGTTACTACCTATATGGTAACTCTCTGATAATGTTAGGTGCCATCATCAACCCAATATCATGTAAATACCTTCTTGTAGCGATTTGGTTAATCCTCCCATGATTGAAACTGATTTCTACACAACACTCAATGATGTAAGCAAACGGACCTCCTACAACATGAATGCTCAGTCTGGACTGACTCCAAACAACAAGAAATGTATGAAAGTCTTATGTTATTGACTCAACAAGTCAATCTTTTCTACCGTTGTCATTATTGATCTTGTCTAGTTTTCTCTGAATCCTCGAAGGTTAATCATTCCTCTAAGGACGATCAGTTCCTGCTACTGACCCCAGATTTGGTTTCCTTGTGTTGATTTCCCAGAAGAGAAACAATTGTGTAACTTCAGCCCTTTATGTGACTGCCGTTCCAGAGAAATGTATTTAAAAGTATGTAAATATAATCAATGCACGATGTCTACATTTTAAATGGATGAACATATATCAAGATTTAGGCTGGGCACCAATGAAATGAATTACTACAGGGATTCGGAAGATCCTTTCCATTAATGAACAACGTTTCTCCAATTATGACATATATATACAAATATACATCATAGGACATATCGTTTCTTATATAGCTATTGGCAAAAACGCTATATAGCATCTAAAAAAATATAGTAAAAAGCCTGCCAGAGAATTTTTCACTATACAGAGTCTGTCCAAAGAGTATCCTTAACAATAACAATAAAATAGCCGACTCAGGGCAATAGTGGCCCCTTCCTTTTGAAGTACTCCCCTTGAGACATTGTTAACTAGTTCTTGCATCTCTAAAAATGATCTTCAAATTCCTCTTTCGTTATCACCATTGTCTACATCATCGAGTTCTCCTTAATCTTATTCACAGTTTGAAATTTGGGAAAATCTAGAAATCCTTGAGAGCGAAATGTGGGCTCCAGTAAAGATGAGAGTGAGAAACTCAAGTGATGGGATATTTTACGAAAAACCCCAAATGGTAAGTGAAGAATGGTCTGGCTCTAATATTGTGATTGCGATGGTCACGAAACACAAACTTAGACTCAATGGCGTCTCACTTCTGACTGAGCAGTCAAATTGGAAGTATATGCACATGTATATATAGTAAGGCCCTCTCTAATTGGTTGCCAAGTTTCACCAAGCCCGAGTGACCTTTTGCAAGATATTTACAATATCACTACATCTTCCTTGGACAACAAATTTCCATGAGATCCTCCAAAGAAGGAGAAATCAAGCGAAGAATCACACTAGGATAGCAAGCCTTTGGCCGAGCAAGCTCAACTTTCAGAAATAAGAAGATCTCATTAATCCTAACAAGAAGGGTATATAACCAATGCACCCTTGCAATAGTTATTTATAGAGCTGAAACATGGAACCTAACCAAGAGACAGATCCGCAAATTGAAACTATAAAACATGCACATGAAAGAATTATGCTTGGCTTCACATGGAGAGACTACTGGACAGCACAGTACATCAGGGAAAAAACAAAAGTGAGGGACATCATAGGATCAATTAAAAATATCAAATGGCAGTGGGCTGGCCTCTATGCAAGAATGGCGGACAACAGATGGACATCACAACTCACAACATGGATCCTCCCCGATCACATGCAGAATCGAGGCCGGCAGAATAT
>OY735232.1:23877359-23917359 GCA_963457665.1 Thysanoteuthis rhombus | reverse complement strand
ACAACCTGCAAAAGTCCATGCAGTTTCTTATATCTTTAACCCCTTATGGGACAAATGGCTATATATGATCACTTAAATTGTGTCTAAAGATAGGGTGCCACTACCTCCACCAAGGCGCCATTCAACAAAGTATTTCTTTACAACTGTTCAGCATGAACAAAACATTTCCATAGAGGAAACAACTGAAAATATCTACTAATGAAGTATAGTTCAATATATAAAAGGGTTATTTTGATTTCCAAAATATTTTAGGCTTGCCCTAAAAGGCTGGAGAGAAAATGACTTGGCGAAGTGTATATAGAAATTTACGACGAGGGATTTGTACCTTCTCATTCCCCAACTGGTGCAAGATATAAGAGGTTGATTCCATGTGGGGCCCCGTATACAGGGAGTTAAAAAAATTGCTCCAGTCCCTAATAATGCAAAAATGTCTGGGTGAGCCTGAAGCCGCAATTGTGTGTGAGGGTACGTGTACAGATTTACATTGAACACTAAATATAAGCATACATATTTGCTTATCTCTTTATATTTCAATCAACATCATTCGGGAGATTTAGCTCTCTCTCTCTCTCTCTTTCTCTCTCTCTCTCTCTCTTTCTCTCTCTCTCTCTCTTTCTCTCTCTCTCTCTCTTTCTCTCTCTCTCTCTTTCTCTCTCTCTATATATAATTGGGTATGTAACGAGCAGCAAATTTTCTCTGTCTTCAGTAGTAATTTTATTGGTATGAATCTAATGAATTCTGTGATATCTGAAATTTCAAATATATCAAAATAACATTGGGAATTAAATTGCAGATTACTGCAAGAAAAATAATTTTTCGATGAGTAGAACAAACTTGAATTTAAAAATACCATGTAATATATATATATATATATATATATATATATATATATATATATAATATGGTTAATATGATTCTTTCTAGTGCATGTTTCATACATAAGATACATATGTATACATAGTAAATGATAAAATCTGATCTTGACTCTTTTTTAACATACTTATATACTGTTCAAATTGACAGAATTTCGATCAAACACTTCTGATTTTTGTAGATTAGTGTTTAAACGTTCAATATCTTTTAGAATTAAATATTTGTAATGTTCACTGGTATGTTCATGTATATACATATATATATATATATATATATATATATATATATATATATATATGGAAAACTCAGAGATGTACATAAGCACCTATGCATACGCTCACATAAACACACACTGATATATTGCTTATGAATATATATATATATATATATATATATATATGTATATATATATATATATATATTTATATATATATATATATATATATATATATATATATATATATATATATATATATATATATATATATATATATATATATATATACGCTTTTAAATCAATAACCCTATAGATTGGTGATGACAATCTTGCAATTCTTGTACACAGGGAATATTTTTGTCAGTAGTCCCGATCCAGTGTGGTATATAAAACACATAGATCGAACATTATACGGTGATAATTTTAGATCAAAATCCAGCTAAATACTAGTCAGGATGTGGGATTTTCATCCAGATCGATTGATAGATAGATGGATAGATAGACAGACAGACATATCGTTTTCCCATCTTGCTCCCATCGTGTAACAGATTTAGCTACACACGGTCGATTTTTATTTGGACCCACTTCCAGCACCTGGTCACTCACTCGGGTACTGACCTGACTAGATATTGCACGTCTTTGGTGATCTCACGAGAACTGATGTAACCAACGTGATTTGCCTGTTATTCATTGGCCTTAAGGTGAGGGTCCTTAATAATAGTTCTAGCCGTTGTGCTGAACCTTAAGCAGAGATGCTTTGAATGTAATCTTTAAAGTCATTGAAGCGAAGCTGATCACTCAATTACTTGGCCACTGTAATCACTACATAGATAGATAGATAGATAGATAGATTGATAGATGGATTAAATCATAGTGAAACGAGTGCATGAAATGATTGTATGATCATTTTGTGTGTGCATTTGGTGTGTGGGTTACGATATCATTCGTACAAATATTCCCACACGTGCATGCTCATAGGTTAATGCACTTGTTTGTACGTGTGCGCATATGCATACGTGTGCGTGTGTGTATGCGTGTTTGTATGTGTGTGTGTGTGTGTGTGTTTGTATGGATGTGTGTGTATAACGTCTCTAGCCCTGCCTCACCCCTAAATCCCTCGGGACTAGGTTCTTGGTTATTTTGCACCCAATTTGATCTTCATAAACAAGTTCAGTGGTCACCGTTCCGCCATTCAATTCTATAGAGTTTGTTAACTGACTAAATCTGATAGTAAAAACATTTCTGCCCCACGTTTCATTCTCCTTCTGGCCATGAGAAGTCGAGGAGCAAGAAGTGGAAAGTCCATATACATAAATCAGTTGGTTCTATAAAACCACGCTGACGTTCGAGCTCTAACTTGTTCATGTTTACCAGGGCAACGCTCGTTCCAAAGGTGCATGTTTGGAGAAGGGTTCGTCTTTATAGTGTTTGGAACAGCCAGCCATCAATGTCATGTAAAATAATTTTCCGTCCGTAGTACGAAACTACGTATTCGAAATACTTCAGTTATTTTCCTTAGTGACGCCAATCTAGATAGTATACATGAAAACTAGCATTGACCTGTAAAAAATGACGGAGTCTTATGTATGGACTCGCCCTGAGGAGCCTAAGCTATTTAGATATGTGGTTGCTTTTAATAATTCAATCATCCTAGTTTTAAATTTTTTCAAAGTCTCAACTCAACACAAGCTGTTTTAAAAGATTACGAAGAAGTTTTGAAAGATGATTGGACAAGTTTCAAGACAAAAGTCATATAGGAAAATCATCATTGATACCGTGAGGTATGGCAAAGTAATTGGAACAAACTTATTTGATCAAAAATTTAACTTAGTTGATCACAAAATAAAGTTGAATTTTTTATTGACCAAAAAAATTGGAAAAAAAAGTATGGCAGAGTAAAGAAAAGTCTTTAGAAGAAACTTGGTTTCATCAAAGATATTTTTGCCAGTTTTTGGCCAGAAAGATCTACAATTATCTGGCAACTTCATCGTTGGCCGTGAAGCAATCATAAAATTAACATCAACTATAGGGAAAATGGAAGGAGAAGGAATGATTCGCTGAATCAGTGTTCTCCCCGTTCATGACGTATTCTTATCCCATTTTAGTATGTACCTTTTTTTCTAAAAAAAAAACTGCATTTGTGTGAGTATTTGATTATTTTGTCTGAGATTTTTGCTTTAAAAACTGAAATTTTCAATGATTGTAAAAAATGGCAGCTGATAGATTTTTCTTTTTGTTCGGTAAAAATTCTGGATCGTTCCGTGTCAAATGTCATCAAAAAAGGGGACTCTTAATGTTCATATTAACTCAAACGAAACAAAACTGTGGTGATTTTTCCTTGCATTCCACTGAGCCCTAAAATCTCCCTACAGTATCTTAGAGTTCCATGGGACCCCCGTTGAAAATGACTGCTCTATTCATTATCAATACAGCTATGTGTTCATCTCATATTTTTGAAGATAGAAAAATATATTCCTCAGTGAAACAAACATTAAGTTTATTGACAGTGAATAAAATTGACATTGTTGCTAATTATATACCTCCTCAATGAAATAGACCTTTATATCCAGGATCGAAACACCATCTCATTTAATTACAAAATTGCTATATCGTATCGGCTTAGTTTTATCAAAGATTTAAAATATTTTCAGTGACATATGGTAAGTTTTGTCTATAATATGCTTTTAGTATAACCCATGGCATCTAAAGACCATGCATATTTTCAAGAATGCGTTGATTTGGTCAACAGGAAGTACCCCGTTCTTCAGAAAGAAAATATAGATCCCAATTAAGTAGAAAATCAAATCTTGTAATTGAATATTTTGATACGTCATCCTAATTTTACTGCATTCTATACAGTAGAATCACCTAAATACTATCTTAGAAGCTAAATCATGAAAAAGTGTCATTTGTTTGTCATCCAGATACCGACACTGAGAACAGACTCAGCGATTCGAGTTCGATTCTGATTGAAATAGATTTTGTTCACCAACCACTAATGCCTTTGTTAGAGACCTAGAATCGATCTTTTCTCGAGCTATGGTTAAGAATGCTGAAACGGGGGACGCCACTCAGGATGCATGTCGTTTCTTGGCTTAATTCGTAAATGAGCCATGTGATTGTAATATCGTATGCAGCACAGTTGTAGGTAACTATTTTAAAACCATGAAAAAATACGCAAGGGATCATTTTAACATTACCAGAATCCCCGATTATTTTAACAAAATACCAAGTACCGTCTTAAGAAATAAAGATCTATAATCTTTAATATCTTATTTGATGTTATTGGATCTCTCAAGAATTGCTGATCAAAACAACTTCAAACTCGATAGTGCTCTGCCTTGTGTGCTGAATAATACTTCTTACGAATGTCGACTTCATATACTGGCCAGTTATGGTTGGCAAGCTCCTTCCGTAGCCCATTAAATGTGAAGTGTAGTGGTCCCGAACCACCAGGCCGTAAACCAGTGCCTGGCTGAAAGCATATGCAACTAAGCCATAGGGAAACGATATGATTTGGTAATATTTCTTATTAAAAAAAAAACGAAAACAAGTTCCTCCTTTTGAATCTTATAGATGACTTATAGTTGATTTAATACCTGTATTTGTGATTGACATCCTTCCCTGTAATCAACCCTCAGGAATAATCTTAATACTAAACCAGTGCAGGAAGAGATTGGGGATCCCTAGCATAACGAATTCGATCCTTACTAGGTATTTTTTTATCATGGAAAGACTAATTTGATCTTTATAAATAATGATGGCTTGCAGGTTTCTCCTATAGATCGATATTAATCTGATGAATTGTGTCCTGAAGAGTGTCTCAGTTGAGTTCTCTTGTCTCATATTATTCTAAGCTTAGCGAATATCGTATATATTCATGTATGTCGATCTCCTGTACAGATGAGGCCCTGATTTATGATTTATATCAATCTGTAATTTATGGTATGTTTTGTGAATAGGTCAACCCCGGATTTTGAAGGATAATTACTGTATCTAGGTCGGCATCGAATGTAATTTTTCCACCTAAGCTTGCAAACCCAACATAAAGGATGCATTGCAATACATTAACACTAACGGAACATAGACTGCTGAAACCGTATCATATGAGAAGTAACAAAATAAGTGATCTTATTTAGTGAAGGCGTTGTACGTCTTCCCGTTGATATGTTTGATATTTATTGGCAGTAACCATTAAATATCTTTGTTGCTTCGTGATCTTTCCTCTATGTTTTCGATTTTAATGCTGCAAAATTTTTATTACGTCAATCCCACATTTTTCCTTCAGAATTGGTCTACAGTACTCGACCTATGCACGAGTATGTACGGTAGCTACTATGGACTGACGATACGTAAGCTAGTTGTGGATATACTACTTTGTTATTGTTTAATAAGTCGTAGCTCGAATCGAAGCCTGGGGTAAGGTATCAAACGTTCCTTTTTTTCCAAGGTAGAGAGACATTGGACATGTTAGAGAATGGCGCTATACGATCTTCACAATAACTCTCTAGTCACTGTAGCAGACTACATAGAGCTTATTATATTTCGTCTATCCTAGGTAACTCTGGAAAGAATGGTTGTGATTAATTTGAATGACCAATAAATATATATTCACATATGAAGTGAACAAAATCCCATCAATAAGTTTGTTTCAAGTATTCTGTTCACCTGGGAAGGTTCCCTTTTTGTCCAGGGTTTGAATTCAGGATAAGTTAGCTTCTTGTACTAAGAAAATGTATGGGTTGTAACAACAAGCATTATTTGTGATTATCACCTGCAGTTTCCAAACTTTGTCATATCTAGCAATTTTGACCGTGCAGTTTATTTCAACATCTTCCCGTATGAGAAACTTGATTCTACACCTCATCCAAACTACCTTATAATTCCTCCCTGATTCTAACCCTGTAGCTTATATTCTCACACTTCCCTCGGAATTTAAATTCAGCATTTTTATCCATGGTTCGTTTCTTAACATATTTTCATGCAAAATAATAAAAATCTTTTTTAAACTTGGAACTTTTTTCGGGATCTGTCGCAAAATATAACCACTTCTTCATTTGCCCTATGCCGAAAATACTGTGTACACAAACATGAGAGAATTCATAGGCTAGATGTGCGAAAGAAATGGTAAAATATTCCTGGATCCGCCCCCAAATTTGACAAATGCTTTTCTGACCAATACTTCCAGAAAATTTAATTGAAATTCCCTGGAAACATTTTGGGATATCGTATGGAGATACTCGGAGTGATAAATGCAAATGTGAGGACTCCACTTTGCTTATACAGCATTTGCTATCCCAAATTAAGAGCGGACGAAGTAGGAGATTCACCTTCAATTATTCTTAGTTTAAATTGTTATTTTAGACAAAAGCTCCTAGATTGCTCAATTCTCTCGGAACGCATCTATACAAAATAGGAGCTTTATCTTTTACTTCTCCAACTTTGTTGACAGATGCAAATAAACGATAAAAAAGTTTAACCAAACAAAGAAAGGTTTTGTCAAAAGAAAGATGTTCGGGATAAAACAATATTTTGAGGATCTGTTTGGGGGGAAGCCAGGCGCGTTGACACCTTTGCTACCGAGTCGTCACACCGGTCTTTGAAATTCAAATAAAAAAATGGCGAGGAAATATGTTGTGTTTTGCAGGGAACAAAAATTCAGGTGTCAAGGTGTCAAAGAAAATACGGGATCGGACGATCTGATAACACGTTGAACCCACTTGGGATTTAATGAGTTGCCGTTAAACATGCAATGAAAATGAACATGTAAAATCGTGAAGAACACATGAATCATTGAATGAAAAGGGTACTTCTGTACACACACACACACACACACACACACACACACACATATATATATATATATATATGTGTGTGTGTGTATGTGTACAGAGTGTGCTTGGAAAGTATCCTGCTTTTCTGAGTATTTCGAGAACTGATTGCACGAGTTTTATGTAACTTGAAAACCAATCTGAACGGCCCTTACTGACCAGGCATGAACAGGCGCTCTCCCGTTGAGTTATTCTGTCGGCATCGAGCTTGTCTACTGTGTGATTGTTGCATCTTCGATGCCCAAGCATGTGATTTTTCACGTCTTCTCTTGTCCATCTCGTTTCAGATTTGACTCCCAGTAAATTTTGGTTTCGCCTTAAAGGATTTCAGACCGTAACGGTGCCATTTACTTTATCTCTATCTCTATCTGTCTGTCATTCTATTTCTCTCTCTCTTTTCCCTCCGTCTCTGTCTATATATATTTATCTCGCTTTCTATCCGTCTCCCCCCCTCTGTCTCTCTCTATCTTACTATCTCTCTCTCTCTCTTTCTTCTATGTCTCTATGTCCGTTCTGTTGTCTATCTCTCTTGGTCTATGTCTCTCTTTTTTTATTTCTCAATTTTATTTGTGCTCTCACCCAAACATAAGACACACACACGCACATCCTCAAACACACCCATACAAATACACAAACACACACACATCAAGGCACACAACACATCGTACAAATACACTTGCATACACAAACAGACACAAGTACAAACATAATTTAGCACACGTTAGTACTTACTCCCACATATAAAGGCACCCAGGCTCACACTAAACCGCAAAAGAAAACATAACACACACACACACCAACCAACGAACCAACACACACATACACACGCAAACACCAAGCTCGAAAGCAAGCATACAAGAACATATATACAAAGACACAAGTACAAACGCTCACACACAAACTTACGTATGAACTCACTCATACCAACATACTAACGCTCAAATATATCCACATTCACTTGCACCATCATATTCATAATATTTTTTTTATCTTGGATTATTTCTTTCTGTACAGTAAGATCATGCTGTCCGCGTTAGATATACTCCGATTCCCCTGATAAAATGTAGAAATCCAAGGATAAGAGCGAACCATATATAATATCAGTGTTGCCGAATTTATTGTTGCACTCACGTTTGAATTGTTAATTAATAATTCTGAAATCCAAGGAATATATATCATTGTTGATAAATCAAAGGTGTATTCAATTGTCAACACTTACTGTATAAAGATACTATTGGTTTTATAGATAAAAATTACTTGATACAATAAAGTAAAAATATTGTTCTTCTATTAAAATATTCATCTATTTGGCAATTCTGGACAACTAGACGCTAACAGAAGCATCAAGATCTAGATGAAAAACATCCAAATTGAGACTAACCAAGATAAGTGAAACTGTTTGGTCATACTGTATTTATTTTTTTATACATTCATTTGTAATCATTTTAGTAATAGCTGTATTTCACCCCTAGAACTCAAGTTACAGCAAGGCTCCTCACCTCCCGCAGCACTATTCTCAGTGTCGTTTTTCCCTTTTTTCATTAAATAATTGTTGTTTTCATACCAGAAGTATTGGAAGGAAAATCAAATGACAACAAGTTTCTAGAATATTTTGATGTAGTATAGCCACGTCAAAACTTAGTTGCATGTGAAACTCCTGGGATATCGTCGTGAGATCCAAGAGACACACAAACGTAAACAATGAGCAATTAGAATCCGAGAAATATGAGTTGAACAGGGAACTCTGATGAGGAAGGAATGAGTATAGAAGTCAGGAATGTGCATACCTTTTGTGTCTTGTCTCCAGCTGCACAACTTCACCATCAATGATCTTGTGGACAAGATAGAATGCTTGCATACACATATGATTGTTAATAATTCAATCGAAATCACAACATTGTGAAACAAAGAAAAAAAAATAACATTACGTTATGTTGGTTTCAGTGGGTTCTCACTTACTTAGAAAAAAAAAACGCTGAACTGAACTTCTTAATTGAATTCGCTTAGTCCATTTGACCTTCTCTATCTGACTTCGCAATCGAAGTGCCTCTCCTCTCTTTTGTCGTCAGAGTCAGTTCAACTTCCGCATCCGCAAAATACAGCACGTGCAACTTACACTCCGAAAAAGGTTGTTGCTCCTTCGATCGGCCCATCCGAACTGAAAAAACAAACAAACAAACAAAAAAACAAAACAATTCAGAAACTCATTAACCAGCATAGCTTCGCACTGATTGGCCACACAGCATTACGTGATAAACACATGCATTTCGACGCGAAAAAACATTCGTCAAATTCTGACCTGTCACGTCGCTTAATCCTAAACCAGACTGACTGGCACTGACAGTGATGGGACAACAGATTCCTAAAAAAAAAAAAATCTTCAACGCACACTGGGGGCCAAATGTGTGCTCTATTATATATATATATATATATATATATATATATATATATATACACACACATGTATATATATATATATATATATACATATATATATATACACACACACACACACATATATATATATATATATATATATAGTGTCATCCACAGACGGCTGTTTCGATGTTTTACATCTCTTCAGTGTGGCTACAGACTTTCCATTATTCCATTCAGTACCACGAGGTAGGATTGAAACCATCGCTTCAGACCTGGAGACCAAAATCCTACCTCTGAGCAACGGTTCATCAAATTTAAGCGATATATTTATTAACAGATAAATTCCCCATCCACAAGGTTGCTCTATTCCTATTGAGGAATATTGCATAAGCTTACAATGGATGACTTACCTCACTTAAAGTATATATATATATATATATATATATATATATATATATATATATATATATATATATATATATATATATAACCTTAGAACGATCTTTCAAAATAACCTTACATTGAGGAGCGATAAAATGGCAACAAACTCTCAGGTTAAAATGTAATAAGCTCCCCATTATGTGAAACTGGCACACTCCCCATTATTACTATTTTATCACAGTAATCATTGAGTTATCAGGAGTAGTATCTTGTGGCTTTCTCCAGAAATCTAATCTCTTCCATATCGTAACACTCTCATTGGTATTCTGTATTATTATTGGGAGAAAAATTTAGTCCTCGAATCCACCGTAACTGGTGATTTTCACAGGAAATTAATTGGCAACATGTATATTCAATACTCCAGGATTCTCCACGGTATGGTTGTCGTTTAGATGGTCTCAGTATTCTCCGGATTCCAAACTCTCTAGGTTCTTGGGGTCCATTTTTAGGGTTCCGGCCACTATTGGTGCTTCTACCACCTTCATGTTCCACAATTTCCTCAGCTTCTTGGTAAGGTCTTGGTACCTTTATAACTTTTCACCACATTACTAATATTCTTTTTTAGTTTACACCCCAGTTGCATTTAGTGACTACCACTGGAGAAGATACGACAGAAAGTCAGCTTGTTACTCGAATCAGTATTCTTTATTATTTTCATCGTTAGTTTTCACACCAATAGTAACGAGTAACGGATACACCACTTCTCATTCATCTGGTATTCCTTTGTCCATTTTCTGGACATACCATGTCAAACTCCTGTCCGAGTTTTGAGTTGATTTTGTTTTAGCCCGTATCAATTGATTTAGGGGAGTAAACTCTCCGCTGTGGGTTCATCATGTTACATCAAACTAATACATAAACTTAGTATTTCACTCCGATTAGAAATCAATACCATTGATTGTGAGCAGCTTTCTTATCAACTAATCCATACTTAAAAGTATAATATGTCTATTAGTCAAATACCTAAATTGTTTCAGTTATCTTTAGTTGGAATAGAAGTAGGAGTGAAGTTCGATCCTTGTAGTAGTCAGGGTTGTTTCATTCTTTATTTTCTATTTGTTATTTATTTTTGTTTTCTCTCTCCTCCCTTCTCTCCCTCTGCATGCCTCTGTTTTCCTTCCTTTCTCTGTTTTTATTTTTCCTTTTTTTCTTCGTTTCATTCTTCCTGTTATTTGTTACTTCCTTATTTCCTTCTTCCTTTTTTCTTTCTTCCCTGTATGCTTTCTTCTTTTTTTTCTTTCTCTCTTCTCTTTGCAGCTCCCTTCCTTAATACCTTCATCTCATCCTATTTATCTCCCCTTCAAACTGACGTTTCGCCCCACTCTCTTTTTCCAGCAATTTTTATATTTTCGAAAATCTACCCCTTCCCTACTGCTTTTCCGGAAGACACTTACTTTTTTCTTTTTCCTTGCATTCAATTACCCCTACCCCTTTTCCCCCCTAAATTTGTCTCCTTCCTTCCGCCCTCGTCTCGTCTTTCTCGTTCTTCTCACTCAGGCAAATTAAACACATTCCAGTCTTAATTTACAATCGAGGGAACATAATTTTTATTCATTAGAGCTTTGGAATACCGAAGGAATGCACTGATTAGATTGTTACTTCAAAGGAATCCAAACTCTACCTTGATTATACCCACAAGTTCACGAAATATTACAATATTCTCCTTGTATTTTTACGGCTCTCTTTTGTTTTTGCTGTTGTGCTCAAACGATATTTTTTTCAGGATGAGCGTCCTTGACTCGAAAACTTGTGCAAGATGGCTGACGTGAGATTTCCATGAAATTGCTAGTTAGAGGGCTAGGCTTGACCTGTTTGCTGACAAGTATATTAGGAACCGTCAACCAGAACTGTCACCAAAACTGTCAACATAGGTTTCTTCAGTTCTTAAAATGATCTATTTGTCTGGTTATGTATGTATCATGGTCCCTTGTCAGTGTCCAACAGCACTTACGCTTGTTTTTTTTTTATATTATTGACAATTCAAACCTTTCAGTGATCACTCCCAAACAGGTGAGGAAAGTAATTTATTTGTTGATCACCAATTTTCCAGATTTTATAATTTATCACCCCGACACGAACACGACATGCTACAGCAAGACATTAGTCACTATTGAGTGACTTACCAGACAATTTTCAATGCTGTGACTCTTGTGCCGAGTCTCCATTGAAAGTCTAATTTAAAGTGTAATTTCTCCTATCAATAATTGTATCAAAAGATGCGTTTATGACTGCCTCTACACCCCTCAAATATAATGGAATGAGCCAATGTTATGGGGAGAAAAAGAAGAAAAGAAAGTGAAAGACAAAGGTACAAAAACAGAGAGAGAGAGAGAGAGAGAGAGAGAGAGAGAGAGAGAGAGAGAGGCAGATAGAGAGACAGAATGACAGAGAGGAAGAAAGGAAGAGAGAGAGAGAAAGAGAAGTTATTTACCTGTACGTAGAGAGAAGAGAAAGAAAAGTTTTATTTGATTTTCTTCCAGTCAATTGTCTAACGAATACGGGTCTTCTGCTATGTTCAATTTCTAGGTGAAAACCAGCCAATCTGCTGGTATACACAAGTGTGTTAAAATACTATAATAATTTAAACTTTATCTCGACCGTGGCAAGGAACACATTAAACTGATAACCTGACAATTAGTTAACGAAATGAGTTCTATCCATCAACGTTGCTTAGTGCGAGATAAAGCTCGTTTATCACGTGCCGAATGGATCGAATAGTTGTAAATATCTAACAAGTCAGTGTTCGAGACGAGTTTAAAACTTAAATTTCGAATGCTGATTTTCTGTGTGGTCGACCTTTCCTACTTAGAATATCGGTGTGACATGTAATCATCAGAAACTATACGGGTGATATATCATCGCCGGTGCCGTAGAGAAGTGTTTAGCAAGCTCATCTCATAGAGCAATTCACTAGTCCAGTGAGACATAGTTATATAAGTTATTCTACAAGTTACCTTTGAACCTCACTACATAGTGCTATAAAACTATGTTGTTGAAAACGTATTTCCTTACTGAACATACCCTATTCAAACAAAATACAAAAATATAGGGTTGGGCGCTTGAGATTGAAGTCCACTCAGATTCTGTAATGGTTTGCATATCTCCCTTACATACATGCATTCGATTCCTGGTATCATGGATAGTGCTGAAATCCTATTATTAAGACAATTTTCCCTGCGCTCTCAGTGGCTAATTGGAGAGAACCTAAGCTGCGTGCATAGTTTCTTTTAAATCCAGCCCCCATGAGAGAATCATGCTCAAGCTAACATGGAGAGATAACAAGACGGCGTAGTATATAAGGGAGAAAACTGGAGTCTGAAACATCGTATAATCTACTAGAAAACTTAAATAGCAATGGGCAGGCTATGTTGCAAGAATGAGAGACAGCCGATGGACATCACGACTCACAACAGGGATCCCCAGGGACCACATGCGAAACTGAGACCGACAGAACTCAAGATGGAGAGATGAACAAGACAAATTTAGAAAATACTGGCTGCGTGACGCCCACGATAAGGAAGTGTCGCGAATCCTGGGGAATGTTTATGTCAAACGATGCACGTTAAAAGACTACTGATGATGATGATGATGATGATGATGATGATGATGATGATAATGATGATAAGCTGTGTGAATTGAGTGTAGGTATTTCTACAGAGGATTTGAACCCTGTCAATGGGGTGCTTATGAAAATTTGTGGGCATAAAGTCCTATTTTCAATCAGGAAGAAAACCAACAATCACTATGCTGGTACATGCAAAAGAAAGTGATCATGTACTCTTCCCAGTTAGACCCATTTATGGCAGCGAATAGTCAACGGAAAAGGCATAATACCTCATCCAATCCAGGTAAATTAGCCCATTTTGGGTCAGGAATCGGGTATAATTAAAGCATAAATTTTCCTCTACGATACTTTTCCATGAAGTCTACAGACCAACACTAAATGTCCCAAGATATCATAGTTGAAGATCCATGACGGCGGCCATTTTTCAAGATAGTATATGTCCTGCAGTAGAAGTTATAGACCAAAACTTGATGCACATGCCGATGAAATTCTCGTTCACGTAACATTTTATACATATATACACAAAATTTTGTACAGAAATTTTTTACCGAAAACAAGAAGCTGTAATATCTTACTGTTATGCTGCAAAACGTTATGGCACGTATTCCAGCATGCACTGTTATTAATCTATTGAAGTGTGCAAGTTATCTCCTTTTGGGAGTACAATCTTTGCAACCAGGTCGAATCATATCGAAAACATTATGATCTTGAGAAATATTGTTCCCAGTTTATCTATGAACTTTACGAGCGGCCATTTTTAATTTCAAAATTTACCTAGATTCCAATTATGACAAAGTCACTGTGCGTGGATCCGTCCCTAATTTTAATCACTTCTTTTGTGGGCGTATTGCTCATCCATGAAATTTCATTGAAATCCATTGTATTTTTTTGAAAATCCCCCAAATATTAGATTTTTTAGCTCGGGTTGGTGAGTTCAATTCAGTAGGTAAGTGTATGCTCAATTGGTAACTTGCCCGGAATCCTTCACAATTATTTTCTGAAAATTCAGACTTTTTTGTGATCACTGCTGGACAAAAGGCAGAAGAAGTAAGTTATTCACTGGTCATATTTTTTTCAATCAATTTCTCCTAATATGCTTTTAAGGGGAGAGTTTGGCCTTGTGGCAGTTTCTATTGAGTGACATACCAGATCTGCTATCATTATATCATTTGATATTGATAATTATCTCTGCTACTTTGTCTTCCATATTTTCACTTCATTGTTTTCGTCCCCTTATTCAAGTAGGGCTGGCAATGACAACAGGCTAGGTAGCGATAAAATGAGCAGTTGCTTTGCGCGCTAATTACTGGGGGCATTGTCATAAGTCTGAGACAGTGGTACTTCCCAAATACGAATGGAAAAAGGGAAAAGAATATATTAGCAATAAAATGGTAAAAATTAAGAAAATTACCAAATTTGAATTCAGATTATATTGATGAAATATTCTTATATATTTATTCATCTCACTGTAAAAAGCAAAAATGATGAATAAGACAATGCTATACTTCAAAGGACTCTGAAGTTCTCGATCGGGGAGCCAGAAACCCAAGAGCCAGAACTGATTAACAAAGTTAAGTTTTCCCTTTTTATTTTTGTCTTTTCTTTTCTCAAAAAATTTTTTTTGAATTATATGTATTTTCAGACTATTCTCTTCTTTTTAGTTGTTTTTGTTCACTCAGGCTGATATTTTCTTTGGTTACAGTCAGATATTCGTTGCATCTACAGGTCTTTGAAGTCAAGTTGCATGCCCTAAGGTTTTTTTGCACACAACTTAAATAGAAAATGAGTTTCAAAGATGTGAATGCCTTAGTGTTGATCTATCAAATGGAACCAAATCGGAAAATTTGTTTTCAAACCAACAACTATTCAAAATGCCCAGGAGAGGATCATGTTTTTTTTAAAAATCACATGGAGAGATCACAAGATAGCACGGTATATTGAATGAAAAACAGGAGTCAGATACATAAAATCCACCAGAAAATTTAAATGGCAGTGGGCAGGCCATGTCATAACCAACAACTCTGATCCTAAAAATTCATATAAAGAAAAGTGACCTGCAAAAAAAAAAAGAAAAAGATGATGCGATTGCAAAGACAGGTTCAGGAGATATTGGTGCCGTGACGCCAGCGATAGAGTGATTGTCCGACAACTTATGTTAAAAGGCAGCTAGTGATGATTATGATGATGATTAAAAGCAGTATCACAAGTAAAGATGAAATCAGAAAAAGGCGCTGCCTATGTTTTACGAGTACGAGTCGATGAATCACTTTGAGCTATCAAATGAACAACGGATCGAAGAATACAGATAGATAGATAGAGAGATAGATAGATCCAAACAGACTTTAACAAACAGAGGGAAAGAGAGAGGGAGAGAGAGAGAGAGAGAGAGAGAGAGAGAGAGAGAGAGAAAAAAGAGCAGATGGGTAGATAGGATAGATAGATGAATGGATGGATAGGTATAGTAAATAAATATAATAGTAAATAAATAAAACTAAAATCCGTTTTGAGACCATAAATATTTTTTTTACATAAAAATGATCTCTTCAACTAAAAACATCGACTGTTTTTTCAAATATCGTCTCATTCTTAGAATATCCTTGCTTTAATCGGATTAAAACACGTCTGATTAATAAGGGAAAAGTGCTTTACTACTCGACCTTAGGTTCTGAAAAGAAAACATATCTTACAGCCACAATTTCTCTAATCTTGGAAGAATTATTTTGCTTTTTTGACCTCCTAGGTACATTTTTCTATCTCATGATAGAATGAGAAAACATAAATCTCCCTTTCGTCTATTCTTCACTCATTTGTTTATTTTGATAATTTTTTCTCATCTCTATTTTTTCTAAATATTTTCCTAATTTCTTTAACTTTTATTCCAATCTTCTTCCCTTTCCCCCTTCCTTCCAGCCTTCCATTTTCCCCCTTTTTTCTTCCTTGGTTTTCTGTTTTTTTTTTCTCTTTCCACTCTACTCTCCAAATTTCTTTTGTATTAGTTATTCGACTTTTAATTACAATCGGCCATTTTGTTTTCATCTTACCTTCTCTCCCAGTTGCTCTTTTCTTTTTTCTTTTTTCTTTTTTTTTCTCTCTGTTTAATTTCTTTATTTCCACGTCTGTTCCAGATTCATTATATTAGGCTGATTGGTATAAAATATCATTTTTTGATCGTAAGGAAGAAGAAGACATAAATGACTGAAAACAGTGAATATTCAAAATATGCGATAGCATTTCCCTAAATCCTCTAATGATAATATGCCATCTTTATAAGATTCTCCAGGTATATTGGTCATAAAGTCAGTAAAAGCCAGATTGATAGCTTCACTGTTTTTGAATCTTTTATTATAGATATGAAGTTCGAAAAGTTTGAAAAGATGACAATGTCACGTAAATATTGAGGATGCTGCAAGACTTCACACCGAAATTCTTTTAGTATAGACACAGTCATCTCGGAAGAGCGGAATCGGGGATTCTCATAGAGCATTCCACCCTGTGTCTGTTCCACTCATTTTTCTAACTTTTTAACCTCATTGCCCAAAGAAAGCGTGATATGGTCTTTGTTGAGTTCTCAAGTCTCAAGGAAGTGTTTAAATCTATTTATTGGTCTTTAGACCCTGTCGTAGTTAATTCTTCACCATTGGTGAGATTTGGTCCCTTTAGTTTGGTTCATGATTTCAACGTTTAAACCATTTGAACCAACACCAACCAGTTTGAACTGTTGAAGTGTTCATTCTAGATCTATTGGAGTTATGAGTGGTTTGTTCAGCATTATGCCCTAATTTCGAATCATACTTGAAAATTATTATAACTTTTTGAGTAGATACTATTGCTGTTAAGAGCTGAAAAATCTTTCAATAATGACGAATTATATCTCTTTGAATATCCGAGAACACAATTACATTAGTAAATATATTTTAGCATTATTCTCTAAGACGTGGAAAAAATTATGCTAACTTTTTATAAATTTGTTTTCCTATAGTCTAAATCCTTTTTTTTTTTACGTCTTTCAACAGCATTTCCTTCAATATCCGACATCGCCTCTTTACATTATTGTTTCCTCTTCCGACCCTGTGCTGATGGAGCCCACAGTCATAGACCAAAATGGAGATGTTTTAGCACTGATAATCATACAAGAACTTGTATGCCTAAAAGTCTACAGCCGTAAGCCTCAAAAGCTTATTGCTGTAGAATAGGAATGGGTTGTGAATAGAATTGCCATCAACTTTATCACAAACGGGCTAGCACTTTCCTTAGCGTCATTTTCGTTTACTTTATTCTTGGAATCAAGAATGTCTTTGTAAACGTCCTTTGCCTTTCGGGTGCGGGAGGCAGCCTTGTTTTTGCTAAAATACTCTTCCAGGCGTCATTTTGGATTCTATTACGGGTATAAATGGAAAGTGAAAAGAAACATGTCTGGTAAGTCACAATAGAAACCGTCGCATGACTGACATCTTATTGCAGTAATGGGGATGATCAATTAAACAATTGCAAAAGAGGGTGATCAATAGAGAAATTTACTTTTCTAGTCTTTCGTCATCTTTAAAAAAGACATAATTTTCTAAAAACAAACGGTAACTTTGCTGGACACAAACTAAAGAGTCAATTTAGCACGAAGCTACGTAAGGAGTAAATGTTGGGAATTTCAGTTCACCAGTCCAGTTGATGCAGCCATTAGGTGTGATACATACATGGCCAGCCAGCTGAACCAACTTGAAAACTGAATAAACCTATGTCGACAGTTTTGGGGACATTTTCAATCGATGGTATGTAACTGGTAGAATAAACATGAATCAATAAATTGTGGGATTTTGATCAGTGAATGCTCAAAGGAAGGACTTGGAAAACATGATTGCACAGAGGAAGAGACACTCCAGTTTTGTTGATCAACGACTTGTCAAGGACAGTAAATCATCGCTTGTCTCTAGATCAGAATCTTAAATTAATGATGTCTAAATAAACCCGATCAGTTGTGTGAGTGGCGTAAGGGTTAGCGAGACAGATAATGGAATTGGCGAATTCGAGGCTGTTTGTACTGAATTTGAACGTAGCCTCTGGGAGAGACATGTATTCATTTTTCCATCACCCAACAGCTCTGATTTAAAAAAACGTGGGAAGACTGGGATCATTAGCCTCGGGGGGCAAGCATTTTTGGAGAAGGACATATCGGAATTAAAAAACGAGGGTTCGAGTCCCTGATGCAGTCCGATTTTTTCATTGTTCTGGCAACTCCTACCAAGGCATTAATGCCCAATTGTACATACCCTTGCCCTTCTTTCGGACGACATCGGTACGAGGAGAGAAAAAACCTGAAGTATAGGTAACTGCTTGTCTTCTATGGAACTTTGCTAAGACCTTTGCAGTTCAGAGATTGAAAACAGAAGTTTCTGGTGTGGTTCGACCTTCATGCAAGACTTACGGATGCTGTGATCACATCAACCGAATTATTTCTTTACATCTTGTCATGTTTTGATAAATATGGATAGTATATGTTAATCAAATTTTTTCATCAAAGTTTGATTAAGAATCTCTCCGCGTTTCACTCTTGATATTTATCAAATAGTTGAGACGGTGCAATGCAAAACAGGAAAAATGAAAACTGCGTTGTTAAACAAAAACAAATGAAATATTTTGCTGGTAATGGAGAAAGAAATGTGAAAGTAGTTTGCTAGATTTCATGCTGGAGATTTCTTCCCGAAATAAGCTCCGCAGTCTGGGAGAGTTGTTGACATTGATGGGTGAGATATTGCTGGACGATAATCAATGTTGTACGAAGCAGGAGATAGCCAACATACTCAAAATATCCGTATCAAGAGTTGAAAAGTATTTGCACAAACTTGATTATCTTGTCTTCTTTGTTGTATGACTATCGCATAGAGTACACTTTCCAAGTACGGGACAACAATTAAGAATAAAAATTACCACGATGGTACCAGTCAGCATAACAAACGTGTTAGCCATTTCTTCACGTTGGGACAATGCAACACGTGGAGGGTATGAAAAATGGATCGAACTCTTCGGGGAAACTTTGTTCCTATCATAAATCCATCTATTGATGCTTGCAACCAGGCCAATCTGAAGGTTTGGGGGGTGCACAGGGTGGCCTGTTGTTTGCCTTATTTAGCGTTATGGAGATATATCTCCTTTATAAGAAAATTAACGGAATAGATACGGGGTGGGGGGCTTTCTACATGATCTCCAGATGCACACAGTATCAGGTATCCCTAGTCTGTCACCACTTTAGGTAGTAACGACTTAAAGAGGCAAGATTTTGACGATCGTACGAGAACTGGTGTATCTAACGCAATCTAGCCGTAGCTATTCTCAAAAGTTATAATGGGTTTAACGTCCTCCCTGATAATTTTAATAATCATCAATATCTCCTTTATTATACATATATATATATATATATATATATATATATATATATATACACACGCACACACACACACACACACACACATATATATATATATATATATATATTCACTATTGAAAACTGCTTTTCCTGTTGTATCTCTATAGACCATATCCTTGAAGGTAAAGCAACCCCTAAAACAGTATATATCTGTATGTGTTTGTGTGTGTGTGTTAAGGAAAATGACAAGAAGGGGGTGAAAAGGAAAACTCAAGAGATAGGCGATGTGTCTAACTCTTTCGTTATTCTGTGGGCATGTTTCGATGCATTCCGACGGGAGCCTGCCATCTTTTCCAGGAAAATATTAGGTGTGGTTCACTGAATATTTTGCTGCTTACACGTTTGGATGCTGAAAGGAAAAATGTTTTTCTTCGACACCTTCCGATTGTCATTTTCATCAACATTCTGTCAGATCACTCCACATTCACAATATATATATATATATATATATATATATATATATATATATATATATATATATATATAAAAGGAAAGATAAATATACATGGATGAAGATACATAGATTCATAGAGAAAAAAGTACAGATGTTCACAACAAAACTGTAAATGTTCATTTATCTACTCAGGTTCTCTTTAAGGAATCCTGAAATATTGAGCACTATTATCATAAATAAAGCAAGCCCTAAAACAGTATATATATATATATATATATATATATATATATATATATATATATATATATATATATATATATATATATATATATATATATCCTCCGCTCTATTTTCCTTTCGACTAGATTATTTTCAATAACACTATCGTCACTAAAACAAGCCAAATCTTGCTGATTTGCAATCGATTTTGAAATTCAGATTGTGAAATTCTATCGGTCTTATCGTAGGTAATTTTATGTTTTGCACTGCAGCAACCTGAAATTCCTAATTCAACTCACAGACTCCCTGTATTACCTTTCCAGGCGATTGGGTATCCATGGGCCCCGGTTTGAGGACCAATGCTCTACAGTTTCTATCTATCTCCGTTTTATTCCAGTATATTTTCCCTTGTAAGCTTTTCCTAGCCCCAAGTTTTTTTCAGCGTTATATTCTTTAAATGTGCTCCTCTTTCCAATTTGCTCCCCCACCCGTTACCCTTAAAACTCTTCTCAATGTCTTTTCCTAAAATCTAACTGGACCTGTTATTGTCTGTAGCCCCAGGAAAGACAATCTTCTTTTATTCCTGCCACGAAATCAAATAAATAAATGTAAAAGAAAATATTGCATTAAGACGATTGATGCTAAAAAGAAAAACAATTTAAAAATGACTCGTATAATGAAATGTAAGAACATATTTTTTTAAAGGGAAGGGAATAATTTAAAACAAAAAAGCCAATGCATTTGAAAAACAGGAATCAAAATGGCGGCATTCGTTTTTTTCCGCCATAATTTCCTCAGCCTGGATTAGTCTTTTGTTTACCTCCCTTGATGAGCCGAGGGACAAACTTGTCAGATAGCAGACCCTTGGGCTCCAAAAAGGGGACCCCCGAAATCTAGCAGCAAAGAAACATAAAAAAGAAAGATGCCAGGGAATTTTATTTAGCTATATCGAAGAATAAGAAAAAAGCGTTTGAAAATTTATTTGTAAAAAGAATAAAAACGATGAGACATCTATTCAATAATTAGCTTGCGCTTTCAATCGAAAAAATAGGAAACTGGTCTGCTTAGTTCCTCAACAGAAAGAGTCACATGACTGACATCTCTTGGCTGCATGCCATATTAGGGGTGATCAATTAAAAGATTGACGAAAAAGTTACTTCCAACACTGTTTTTATCACTAAAAATGTCTGAATTTAAAGAAAAAACAACAACAAACAAACAGGAACAAGCGTGAATGCAATCAGGCACAATCTTCAAAACAACAGAGCATAAATTTTCATCGTAAATTGAACCCCCTACACAGCCACACTAAAAACCTACTGGAGGATGAACCCCCCCCCCAACAACTTTTTTCTCCCGATGTCATAAGAGGTAGATGTATAAATCTTCAGCCCTCCAGCTCTATTGGTGCAGTCTGTGCGCACGATTCAAACATTCATAGATGCATACATAACCAGCCAGACAGCCAGAACAGCTTAAAAACTTAGGAAATCAATGCTGACAGTTTTCTGACAATTGCAGTTGACGGTTTCTATTTTTATTTCAAAATTAACAAAATGGATAAACGAATATGTTTTTCCGGATAAATGAATGCAGGCTGCATCTTTGCTTTACGCCATTTTGACAAAAAAGTTTTCATAGTAACGTCCTATTTTCGGATAAAGGGGAAACTTTCAAGTCGTTTCTTTCATAAATATTATCCTCTATCTTCTCTTCCTCTTCTATCCTCACCCACCAACCTCTAAATACTTCAACTTCTCTCTCTTGTGTTGAAACGAGTTAATTCCTATGAAAATTCCGAGATATACTGGTTTTCCCCTGCTATCCAAAATTTGAACGTACCTCTAGGATACTTCTGTGTGCCGGAATTGCGTAAAGCAAAGTAGCAATTACCATCAGTCTACACGAAAAAAATTTTTTGACTGTCCCCAGATCGCAAAAAACTGTGAGGATTGAGTATTAGACTGATCAGAAGTTGTGGTTTGGGGCGTAAAAGGAACTGAGGTGAAGTGGGGAGAGAGAGAGAAAGAGAGAGAGAGAGAGACTGACAGAGCGAGAGAGAGAGAGAGAGTAAGAGTGAGAGCGAGAGAGAGAGAGAGAAGAAATACGTGTGCACTGCCTCTATAATGGATCAATGCCAAACGTTTAACGCGATTTTACCTTTCCACTTCTCTTTCAAAAAAAAAAAAGGAGAAATGTTGTGCTTAGCGAAATTTCTAAAAGCGGGGTCAACCTAAAATTGATAAAAAAAAACCCTGCATTGTTTCATCTGAAGAGTCTGTTGTTCAAAATAGGGAGTAGTGTAAATATCCAGTTGAGAATGACCTGACTGAATGAAAGCAGTATTGTTTTAGTATCTTTTCTGGAGATGATAATTTTGGACTTTCTCACATGTAGGTCTTTGAACTTGATTTTGGCATTAGTCATTATCATTCCAAATTCGCTTTGATTGTATTTATTGTGTTGTTCTCTTGTGCAATGATTTATTATCCCTTGAAGAGTTGTTCAGATTATTAATCACATCCAATTCGCTTTTTTTTTGTTGCCACAATAATTTCAGTCGATCTAATCTATGGCCTTTATCCAGTTTTAAATGTATATGGATGACACCTTTTTGTGAGATGAGTTATTATCACTTTGAGAGTTATTTGGAATATTGAACACATTCAAGTAGCTTATTAGGTTACCAGAGAATTTGATCTATGGTCTTTGTCTGGTGCTATATCCGTGTGGATAACATTGTCCGATATTTTGAGACTAGTCACTATCGTTCCACTAGTCGTTCGGACTATGGATCTCATTTCTTTGTTGATTTTCTTTTATCACAGATATTTGTCTGTCCATCTTTTATCCACATTTCCGTCTTCTTCTCTTTCTCTTTTTCATTCTTCCATTCATCTTTTCATTCATTGTCTTCCGATTTTCCATTTTTCTGACTATTGCTTTCATATTTGAAAAACAATATCTCTAAATGGAAGGAATCTGGGATCAACCTCCAAATCTGATTGTCTCCCTTGGCTCAAAGTCTATGCATCCACAAAAAAGCTGAGAAATTCAATGAGAACTACTGAAGATATTGTGTTGACAAACAAGCATGGCTGAATACATAAACCTCTTCCAACTCAATTGCTGTACGTAACAAATAAAAAAAAATGCTTTAACCAGTTCATGACTCCACATACGACAAGGATTAGGATACCTAGATGTAGGGCCATCGATAAAATTATTTCATAAGGCGGTGCAAAGCTGTTTTCACCTCCTTACACACTACAAAAACACTCTCGTCTCTTAGCCATCCTGTTTTCATCTGCTATACCCCATTTGATACGCCATACTATATATCGTCCTTTTTGCAGAGAACCTTAAGGAACTCCGACTATTGCGAGACGAATTGAATAAATAAAGCAAAAAAAGTTGGCCTTCACGGTAAAACAAAGGTCATGAACAACGGATATGTTGGAAATAAACACAAAATGATCAGAAGCGAAAACACAGAGCTGCAGAAAGTAATCCACTATATAAACCTGGAGTAACAAATTTCCATGGGATCCTCAAAAGAAGAAATAAAAGGAAGAATCACTCTGGGATGATGAGCCTTCAATAGAGCAAACTCAGCCTTCAAGAACAAGAACATCCCATCTACCCTTAAAAGAAGGGTGTACAACCAATGCATCCTCCCGATAGTCACTAATGGAGCTGAAATGTAGAAATGAAGAGACTGACCCTCAAACCGGGAACCTTGAAACGTGCACATGAAAGAATCATGTTTAAGGTCACATAGAGAGATCTCAAGACAGTACAATATATCAGGGGAAAATGAGAGTTTGAAACATAGAACCTATTAGGAAACTCAAATGGCAATGGGCTAGCCATGTTGCAAAATGGCCTACAACTGCTGGACAGCCCGACTAATAACATTGATCTTCAAAAGCGAAACCGAAGTCAGCAGTATATAAGATAGCAAGAAGAACTAGGACAGTCTAGAAAGTATTGGCTCCACGACGCCCATGATAGAGAGAAATGATCATCTTTTGGAGGGTCTTTGTCCAACAACGGATGTCAAAATACTAATGATGATCACCATAACCATTCATAGGTAAACCATAGTCAACTTATTTTATTAACTGACGTATTGAATCGACTTGGAAGGACCCCATCTGACCCCCTAAGACCTGATGCGATAACTCGGCTTCACACCCCTCCCTGCTTGAATGAAAATTGTGGTCGATGTTCTCAGCCTTGTTTTTGGATTCCAATAATGAAAGTCAACGGAAGCTCCAACTGGGAATTATTTTTTTATTTTTATTTTCCGCAAAAGAAACAAACTGAAAGAAATAGAAAAGAAAAGAAAATTTTATTCAGTTTAACAATACATGCAATTCCCAAACAATGGTTTTCAATGTTCCTGATCATTTTCTGAAAATTTGAAATGTTTTTGTCATTTAAATACACGTTTGCGTCTACGCAGGATTCTTTATTGCGGTTCAAGGTTTCCATAGTATTTTATTTCGCTCTTTTCTTTTTTCCAAGATAAAAATAAATCGTGTCTGAAATTTAAACAACTGAACATTGGTTTAGGAAGGGTTGGAGAAGAAAAGAGAAGGGGTAAGTGTGGTGAAACAAATGGATGGGGAGAGTAGAAAAAGGGGGAAAAGACAGAGTGGAATTAAAATGAGAAGAGAGAGAGAGAGAGAGAGAGTGAGAGTGGGATAGTCAAAAGAATGACTATGGAAAAGAGTGAAAAAGAGTGAAAAGAAGAGAGAATGAGAAAAAGGAAAGAGAAGATAAGAAAAGACTGGAAGAGATAAAATGAAAAAAAATCAAGAAAAAAGTGAGAGAAAGAGAGAGGAAAATAGAAACAATAGAAAAAGAAATTGAAAAGAAGACGGAAAGTAAAAACAAGAATAAATCTTTTGAAAGTGAGAAAAAGAGAGAAGAAAAAGGAAGAGAGGATGGGAGAAAAGTTGACAGAAACACGGGGAGAGAAAGAAAAAGAGAGGAAAAGGGAGGTGAAAGGAAGAAAGAAAGAGAGTGTGCGAAACAAGAGGAAAAGAGTAGGAATCAAAAAAGAAGAAAGAAAGTAAGGGAGGTGATCAATAAAACAGGGAGAAGGAGAAAAAAGAGAAAAAAAAAGGAAAAAGGAAGATAGAAAATGAAAATGAAGAGAGAAAGAAAAGAGAGATTAGATAAAAAAGAAGAGAGAGAGAATAGAAAGAAAAAAGAAATGTAAGTGATTTGAAAGAATTGAAGAAAAGTAAGAAGTAATGTAGAAGAAAAAAAGAAAAGAAAGGCAGAAAAGAAAGATAGAATAAGAAGGAAAGGAGAATCGATACACCAGGAAGAAAGAGAGGGGAATACAAAATAGGAGGAGAAAGAAAGTAAAAGATAAAGAAAGAAAGAAAAAAATCTCTATGAAGAAAAGGAGAGAAGCCACTACAGGAAAGCGATAGAGAAATGAAGATACAGTAAGATGAGAGAGTAATTGAGAAAGAGAAAGGAGAGAATAAAGGAAGAATGGGAGAAAAAAGAATGGAGGAACGAAAGAAAGATATATACAGTAGGAAGTAAAGAAAAAGAGAAGGAAGCGAAAGAAAAAGAGGACAAAAAAAAGGTTCAATTAGATGACGATTAAAGGGCGAAAGGGAAAAGGGCAGGAGAAAAAGGAGCGATATGAGACTAAGACAGAATGGTATAATTGTATGAAAAAAAGGAAGGTTTGAGAATATTGATACCGAGTGGGATGTGAAGGAGTTTGAAGTAAAAGAGGAGGAGGATAAAAGAAAGACAAAGAGACAGCAACAGATACAAGAGAAATGGTGAGAGATAGAGAGAGCAAGAGAGAGAGAGTGAGTGAGAAAGAGAGAGAGTGAGAAAGAGAGAGAGAGTGAGACAGAGAGAGAGAGAGGGGGGGTGTATAGACAGCTTAACAGTGGAGAAGAAAAATGATAGATATAGATATTTTAGATTTACGATGATTAAGTTATGTCCAAACGCTGGTTACGGCTTAAGCCATCGCTAATTGAGATCCATATATCAGATTACGATTCATTCGATCCGTTTGCAATATTTGAGAATAATCATAGACGATGCGCACCTGGAGTGGTGTCACTCATTGCACTCAGCGCTGTTTTATCCATTTTTGGTAGAGTGAGAGATTGATTACCTTTCCCAAGAGCATGTGTGTGGAGTGAACTCGGGAATAAAGTATGTTCTTTATGATATATCATAGCTAGTGTTTGAACTCGATTTGCTGATTCCATTTTCAGTGCCGTTACTCGTTCTGCCACTCTGCATCTCCTGATAATTGTAGGGTGCAGGAAAAAAGATTGCCTGATCAGGCTTTAAAACAGTCAATAAACCCGGAAGAAGAGAACGGAAGTGACCGAAAAAATGGCGGAAATTTACTGGTTACTTGTTTTGATGGCTCTAAATAAATTCACGTGATTCTAGCTGACATTAAATGAGAATTGGAACACAATAGAAAATTTCGCATGCTTTCTCTTCGACTGTTACTTGGAGCTTCTTCTTTACGAAAATTGAAAACAGAGAATTTAAATTATAGAGCATTTATGGACGAAAAGTTTTGTATAAATGAAATTCAGCGAAGAAAACTTAGTAGTTTGCTTGATCAAAAGCATCTATACGATTAATCTGCTTGTTTGCATGCAAGACCATTATGATTTCTGATTATTATTCATCAATTCACTGATGTATTTTCACACAAATAGAACTTGTCCATATATTTGTTTCAACATGCCCTATGGTTTTATTACTCTCTGTTACGTTTCACCATTTTCAAAGTCGGGGGAAAAATAGATTAGGTAACTTTTGTTTGCCGGGACAAAAGCATAGTGTCTCAAAACGATAGAATTTAAATCACCCTAATTTCTTTCAATCTTTTTCTTTTCTTTCCTCGTCCACTTTTACAATGAGATAAATGCTGGGGAAGAGTACATGGTCTTAAATTTAAAAAAAAGGACTGGACTTCTATTATAATTGTCATTTGTTCAATATTATTATAACAGTAGTAGGCAACAGAAATACAGGCAGCAAAATCAAACGATGATAATAATCTGTTTAATAAGGATAGTTTTTTCTGTGGTTATGTATATATGTTACTGTAATTCAACCAAAACAGCACATGATGGGCAAAATTTCTTCAGGCGAGCATCATCAGGATACTCAACTCCAGGTTATTCTCACCCGTTACACTATGTTGGAGTAATGTTCAACATGATCACGATATTGGACTGAGCCCTGAATTTATACTCGAACCGATTACGCACAAGAGGAGTATTTCCAGATTTCTAATCAGATTGAGGATATATATATATATATATATATATATATATATATATATATATATATATATATATATATATATATATATATATATATATATATATATATATATATATATAACCAGCCTTACCCTCTTATATCTGCAGGAGATTTGACACTATTAATTATGTTCTGATAGAATGACGACTTCATGAAAAGTGATTGCAAATTGTTGTAATGCTGACAGAAAGTAATCGTCGTGCCCTGCATTGTAGCTACATATTTAATAGGAGGACCACACCCACACCAAACCCGATAAAAATGTGTTAAAGCTGACATATTTCTGAAGGTAATGGATTGAAAGAAGGGAAAATTAAATCGGGAAAACTTATCTAAAACTTATTTAAGACGTTATTTGCATTCACTGGTAAAACGAATTTAACCAAAAAAACAAACAAAAAAGACTCCAAAAAACTGAAAAATAAGCTGAAGGTAAATCGCGCTGTAGATGAAATAAAACAGAAACTGTAGAGTGATAGAGTACATTGAACCGTGAATTTTAAAGAAATCAGTATAAATAAATAAGTATAAATTTAACATAATTGATTAAGGAAACTGCGCGGTATTTTCATTATTCCGTGTTTTATAGCATCCTGTAACAATCATGATCGACAACAAAATCACATTTAATCAAATATGCGTTATAGAAACTAACAAATTAGGAACGCCGACAGTGAATTTGGAAAAAAAATTGCTTAATCGTTTTTGCTTGTACATTTGCAAGTGAGGGGGTGATAGATGCAGACTAGGTTTTGGCTATTGCTTTGAAAAGAGCAGGGGAAGTTGCCCCCCCCCCAATTTGACATCAACTGTTTTAATACTACTACTAACACTGCTAATGATTATGATGAAAAAAAATAAACAACCGAAAACATGATAAGATTAATTTTAATGTAAGGAATATTTGTGCCCTCCATGGTTTAATCATTTTTTTCTGATGTTTAAAACCGAAGATTGGTCACAAAATGACCTTGAATGACCTCTAAGTTTTGCCTTTGTGGAAATTTATTCCCATTGAGACTCAATACCGTTAGTTTAATTATTCCCCACCCAGTTTTAGCGATGAAAAAAAATAAAAGGCTTATATATATATATATATATATATATATATATATATATATATATATATATATATATATATATATATATGTGTGTTCCCTGTGTTGCTTGGAAATCGAATAACTTCTTGCATACCCCGCTCATTCACGCAGAGTAACGTTGTCAAATTTGTGGTTTGTTTTCCTTGTTAACGTTGGGATTCCTCACTGGTACTTTTAGATGAATATTTGCTGTCCATGTGCAACTTCTAGGCAGGCCTGTGTAGGCCAAGAGACACCCTCAGACGGGTCAACGTAGCCTGCGCAGCTTTTTCTTGTGTCAACTATCAAAATGCTAGAAACCGGAAGTTTTAGTTTTAACACTCCGATAATATAAATGTTATTGGGAAAATTCCATCAGCCTTATATATTATTTGTGAATCTCTCGTTTTGTGTAGGCAAAAACCATTGTCGAAATCGACAACGGGTGCAATAAGGGGTAAAAAGAAACTGACTTGATTGGAACCGTATAAATGACTCAAATGATTAAAAAATGATTATAAATTGTGTAGTTTTATACACCCAGTTTATCCATATAAAAATTGTGCAAAACATATGCAACGCCAAGTGGGCGTATTGGTGGTAAATTAATGAAAGAAAACAATGGAAATTGTTGTACGCTTTATTTATTGTCTCAAATTATGCCTAAATACGGTCATTTAAAAAAGTATGTTTCGATTCAGATAGATTTTTTATGAACCTACATTTGTTTTTTCATCTGCAAAAAGAAAAAAATACGATTGAATAATGATTTTCATATTAAAAGTGGAAGTGAGTGTTATTTTTTCTTGTTTGTTATATTGAGGGAAATTTTCTTAAAGTACATATTTCCCGAACAGCGTATTTCAGTACTCATTATCTGATAATCTCTGACATATTTCTATGAATGAAATTTTGTTCAACTTATTTATCTATTTATTCTTTGTGCTATCCATGTAACTTCCTGTGCGTCTGTTATTAAAATGTCTGAAAGTGGATGCTTGGATTTAAGCTTCCGTTAATACGAAATTCATTAAAAAAATTTCGGATAGACGATATTTAGCCGTTCGTCGTTTTCTGCAGGCAAAAATTTTGAACATTGTTGGATTCGACAACAAATGCTCAAAACAGCAACAAAACAGACTGCCTAAACAAGACTGAATAGGGAGTAAACAGAGTATTGGAGTCGGAATAGCACCATTCATTTTATCTATTCATATATATATATATATATATATATATATATATATATATATATATATATATATATATATGTATATATATGTATATATATATATATATATATATATATATATATATATATATATATATATTATTGTGTCATCCACAGACAGTTGTTTTGATGTATTACACCTCTTCAGTGTGGCTATAGACTTTCCATTATCCCATCCAGTACCGCAAGGCAGATTTGAAACCTTCACTACAGAACTGGACGGTCATTAAGGCTGAATTTAAGCGATGTATCTATTTACTCAGAAATTCCTCATCCACCAGAGTGCTCTATTCCTATGGAAGAGCAATATATATATATATATATATATCACTAGAAATCTTAAATTATTGAATAAAATTAAGTATTAGAGACGGACTAGAATTCGATTAATCTATAATAGTAGAATTTTGCTTTAATACTTTCGCTAAGTACAGTTATTTGAAAATATCTTTTTACATACAACCAACGACGCCTTTCTCCTGCTGATGGATCAACATCGAGAGTTTTCTTAAAATCTTATCAAACTCGCCAAGTATATCGCCAAATATATATTGTACAGTTGATAAAGTGTTCAACTGCCTCTGAAAAGGTCTAAAAATTATAAGTATATCTTTGCTTCTATTTAGATCATGTTTGCACACAAGCATGATCACATTTATATAATACAGGCGTCCTCTGACGATGATAATAATGACCACAAAATTTCATTTTCCCTTTTGAATTATTATAGTTAACATAAATACATTGCTACTGTAATAAATTACATTAACAAAACTATATACTTACCTTAAATGCAGAAATATATATGCAGTAGTAATGATGTGGATTTCAACGGGTCCAGTTAGTATCAATAATATTAGTAATAATTAATACCAATGTTCTTTGTTCAGGGATGAGGCATATAGTTAAATAAATAGAGTAATTAAATAAATGTAAGAGGTTTAGCAGATTAGAACCCAGAATTTGAAAAAAAGTAGTTTCTCTCGTGAAATAATTAGCGACAATCATGAAAAGCTCTTAAAGCAATCAGCAACAGATAATTCAATAAGTATCACGAAACGATCTTACAAAAGAGGGAAAACCAAACTAGAACGAATAATTATTCCCGTGTGTCTCATTCCATATTCTTAAAGAATTTTCATGTAAAACCCTGAAGGCCATTCCTTTAAAAGCAGAATTAGATTTCAAAAAAAGAAGCAACAAACATCTCCGAAGTATGCCAGTTTTTTTTTTTTTTTATTAGCAGTAGCATTGTTTGCCATTTTTGATTTTCGTCCAGAAAAAATAGGACGAAAGGAAACACTAGTAATAAAAATCAATAGGGTTTTCTCAATTAATACTAAAAAACACGCCATCATAATTAACCCCGGCGTTAGAATTTGAAGTCGTGCAAAGATTCAATCGAAAAATGAATATAGTCAGAATAAATCCCATTCATGACATCCCTGGCTTTTTTACTGAAAAAACTTCTAAAATAAAGTTAAAAAAAAACAGCATTAAAAAGCATCTAGATCCTGGAAAAATGTAGATGTTATCACAAAACCTGTCTAAATAAGACCTCCCAAATTCGAAAAGGCTTTTTACTTTGAAAAAAAGAAAAATAAAACAAAACCTAAAAGCATTTTTAGAATGCGGTTAGCTGAGTGCTGATGTATATTCTTAAGTTTGTAAAACAAAACGGTGTGGCCAGAAGTGCTGGAACTTACTAACAAACAAATGCACATATAAAAAGGTTGAATATTCCACCATCTTTGGTGGCTGTAGTTGTTCATCAACAACAATTGAGCACTCAAAGGAAGTTGTCAGGATTTGATACTAGTCCTGTCGAAATATTTCCATAAAAATGCCAACTGGACATACCATTAATTCTCTTTTTAATCTAAGTCTCTTGAGTAGCATCACATAGAAATAAAAATTTTCATTGTAAAAAATTGTGTGTTCACTTTGCAATAATGCTCTTAGGAAAAGCACGAATCCAACTTACCCTTGGTCATTGGTAAAGTAATATAGGGGTGAAGAGAGTGATCCTAACTCTGGTGCTTTTCACTGCTAAGTCTATACCACGTATAACAAATGGAACAAGCAAGTAATAAGGTAATATGTAGACACCAAGCGAGAATGGCTGAAGCTGTAGCCAGCATAAGGACATAGCTTACTTCCTATGCTCCTTGTTATTTTAACCATATAATGACTGCCATTTTTCTCGTTTATTTTAGACACACCTACAGAATTACAAATTTCCGGTAGTAAAGCGTTCTTATTGAAACCTCCCATGATCCCAAACGGCGTAAAGGGAAAAAAAAACAATTACCATTGATTATATCACATAGGAAATAACTCGTTCCCAAACCCCACAAAATGGTGATTATAATATGTAAGATTGAGTCGTTGGGGGACTGGATGATGAGTGGTCTAGGGGACAAAGGCGTTCGAGATAGAGGGAGAAAGTGCATGCCGCCTCTATAACGAATCACCGCTAAAAAAAAAAACCCTAAAAACTGAACACAAAATTTTGCTTCTTACTTTCTACTTTTTTTTTGCTTTTGCAAAACGTAGAAATTAATGGCTATTAACTTGATTATTATTTTGTTATCTGACAATACGTTGTTTTTTTAATACTCTTTGGAGTATTTTTTGGTGTTTGGGAGCCTTTGTATGTTATGATTAACTACTATATTTTACATTGTTGGACAAAAGATTACCCTCACCTCTAATTGACAACGCTTATGTAACATAAACCTAATATCTCACTTTTTTCCATTTCAGTAACAACCAACAGATATGAAAAGATATTGAGAGATATACATTATCTCCAGTGTTTGGAAAATTCGCCTTCTGCTGCTTTTTTGCTTTTACGAAAAGAGTGAAAAGTGAAAATAGTATTCAGCGTTTGTTTTGTAGCAAGTTTTTATACATCCTCCCTGTTTCTCTCCCATCAACCTAGCCTCTGACTACTCGGTCTAACTTACAATCATTACAATTTTGAATCTGAGAACGCTTTAAAATATTTTTGATATAGATAATGGTGATTGTTTCTTTGATTATCGCCATTTTCCCGTATTTTAATAGGAAGACTCTTCATTCGGATTGCGGGGAAAACCTGAATTCCCAGATAAAAATTCTTTGTTTTATCAAAATCCAGTCTAAGTCTGGAGTTGTTGACAAACTTCAGTTCAAGTCAAGTATGAAGAACAAGAACAAGAACAATCTTCACCTGTGATGTCATGTAAAACCAAAATTATCATTCCTCTACCGTGAGTGTTAGGCGGCTAAAATGAAAAGTCTCGCCAATCTACAAAAATTATTGTTAGAAATACATAAGGGATTATTTCATTCAAATATATAAATGCATTCATAGAATTCATATTTATCAACCGTGATTTGACGACAAAGTGTTTGAGAGCCAGTTCTTTCGATAACTGAGCCAAACTGACAAGCGTCACGTCTCAACGAAATCATTTATTATATAAACAATACGAAACTTGCGGTAATCATCTTGATCTGGAATAGATGTCAGAATGTGCTTTGACCCTGCTGCAGCTTGGCTTGTCTTTCTTCCTTTTCGCTTTTCGTCTTTTTGCATAAAAGTGAAAAAGTAACGTGAAGCAAATTTTAGAAAAACGGGAGATATCTGTATATCTCATAAACAAAGAAAAATATTCACAAAAAATACTCCAGCTAAAGAAGAAAACACACCCTTCTCATCTGTCAGTTCTCTGGGCTTATCAATCACAGATTCAGTGTTAGATTTACTTCAATTCTTTTTTTCAAATAGTTATCTGTGAAGAGTGAAGGCCGTATTTTTAATTAAACTTCAGTTATATTCCTGATTTTTTCATTATTGTATCTGCACTTGTCTTTTTTTATGGTTGAGAAGGGTTTAATTTTGGAAATTATACGTCAGGATTGTTCTCTGTCAAGCATTCAACTTTGCCTAACTTGTTATTATCAGTTCAAGTCAATTGAATTTAGAAAATAAAACGTGGAAAAATAAACTTCACGCACGGTGATAATCACGAAAATAAACAACGGCAGGAGGAAAGGCCGGGCACTGGAAGGAAGAGGAGAGCAAGGTGATGCCACTTATATAACGAACAGGGTAATTTTCTTCGTTTCTCTGTCCGTAACAAAAACAAAGCAGCGAGAAAAATGGAATCGGCGGACCAAGTTCGTCTTTCCATCAGGGTTGTCGACATTCACTTTTTTATAATGCTCTTCGGAAAAGCATGAATCCATCACCTGTGTAAGCTATAGATGGATAGGAGGGCAATCAGGGCTCTTTAACCGTGTGAGGCACTTTATGAAACAGATAGACAGGAGAGAAGAAAACGAAAAAAAAAACCAAAAAAAACCCAACAGCTTGGCGCATATCGTAGCTGGTCCTAAGCACGGATGAAGAGAGATATTTAAGCCTTGGAATAGCGACTCTTTCCCGTAAAACATACTTGGTACTGAAACTGCAACTGAATGGTTGCTGCTATATGCCCCACAAAGAATGCACAGAAATAATGATGTTGGGCAGGACATAAAAGGAAATAGAAACTAATTATATATAGAAATATCAAAGATAATTTGAAAAAGATAGGTCCTTTATCATCATCAGTCTTTGATTGTCTGTCATGGATACAGACCTTTCCCAGGATTCGCCACACTTTTCTATCTTGGGTTTCTCAGAGCTAGTACTTTCTGAATTTGTCTAGCTCGTCTCTCCATCTAGTACTCTACCGGCCTCAGTTGCGCATGTGGTCTCGGGGGATCCATGTTGTGAGTTTATCAGTTGTCTGCTATTCTTGAAACATGGCCAGCCCACTGCCATTTGAGATTTTTAATGGATTCTTTGATGTCTTGGACTCCAGTTTTTTCCCGGATATATTATTGCCAAATAGTGGTTTTAGTATAATCCTTTCCTGTATGCGTTTTCAGGCCTGTTTCTTGCTTAGGTCCCAAGTTACAGTTCCAGAAGCGACTATCAGGTATATACATTGTATACTCTTCTTTTTAGGATAAGTGAGATTTTCTTGTTTTTGAATGTTGAGCTCTCTTTGCCAAAGACTTGCCATCCTAAATTGATTGTTCATTTGATTTCTTTATCTTTTGAGGATCGCATGGAGATTCGTTGCCCTAGGTAGATATAATGGTCTTCTTTGTCCAGTTCAGCATTTCCAATTCTGACATTCGTGTTCTTATCTCCAACCTGATTGTTGCACATAATCTTTGCTTTGCTAAAATTCACGTGTCAGCCTAATTTCTTGCTTTCTTCATGAAGATAATCTAGCATTAGTTGCAGGTCGTGTGGGTATTCGGCGAAAAGGGTGATGTCATCTGCTAATCTGAGGTTGCTCAGATATTCACTGTCTATTCCTTTATTTTCCCAGCAATATAATGCAGCACTCTGTCGTATACAGGGTCTACTCCGTGTAGAGTGATGGTCTTCGTGACCATAGGGATTTCCATCGAGTCAGAGGCTCTTTTGAAGTGATAAATGCTACAGCAAGCAGAAGCTTATATTCTGGTGCTTCCTCTTTCAGCTGATTTATCGGATGTAGGTGGTCTATGGTCGAAACCAGTTTATTCCCGGGGTTGATTTTAATCTAGTGTTTTTGTGATTCATTTGGTGGAAAGTTTGTATATGCTGTTGAGTAAGCTTATAGATCCGTAGTTTTTTTTTTTTTTTAGGAATTTAGGGTTTCTTTTTTTATGTAAAAGTATTATGATTGCTGTGTTCCAACAATCTAAAAAATACCAGCGCAAGATTTGGGGCATTTTTAAAACAGTGTGAACATAAAAACCTAAAGAAGACATTTTTCTGCCTAAAAGTTCTCTTGAAAGAAGTATTCTTAGATGGTTCCTGTTGGTGTTCATGATCAACAAAAAAGTTACTTTTGTCGAATTTTGTCTGAATTTAAAAAACATAACAAAACAAAAAAACAACAAAAAAACAAACAAACAAACAAAAAGACAAGCGTGAATACTGTCGGACACAAAGCAAGGAATCAATTTAGTATAAACTCAAATTGCAAATCGAATCTCATCCTCAAATCTATTCAGGGCAGTAATTTTCTTATAGCCATGAATAAATGCTTGAATCTTCATCCCTCCGGCTCCATTAGTGCTGCCTATCGGTGTGGTACAGAGCCAAGCAGCCAAACAAACGCAGACAGTCAGAGCAACTAAAAACTAAAGAAACCTATGTTGACAGTTTTGGTTGACGGTTTCTAATCCTTGTTATTTCTGTTTACTCCGACGATATCGACTTTACACTATGGTCTCATCGCATCGATTGGGTGCCTACCTTTACGTCTGGTTAATCAAATAATGAAGCTCATGTTACCAACCAGAAATACTTACCCTTGTTTGTTTCTTAATTAGATCCCGACGTGAGGTACTTTGCAAGATTAATCCCTCTACGTGTGTCCTCGGTGTTTATTAGATTAATATATAATATATATTACCTGATATACAGGAATATCTCGTTTCATCGGCTGATTTAATTGAAACATATGAATAGTAATAGACTTGTCAGTATTACCGAATCGTTATTGTTGTTTACTTGTAGAGTAAAATAGCTGCGGGTATCCACAAAAATTGCAGCTCGTCTTTATGCAATGCTTTACAAATACGAGGTGCGATTCGCAGTAACTCTTACTCGCACGGAGAATGGAGTCAATGAGCTGAGTTTCAACTCTGACTGAGGTTGTTTACGTTTATTTTGAACTAATACCCCTGGGAGAGACATGAATTAATTTTACCCTACCTTGACTGTGGGTGAAATAGAATGAGCTGGGATCTGTAGACTAAGGGAGCAACCAGTTTAGTGGAAGGGTGTTATGAATTTTAAGCCAGCTCATCAGTAGATAGTGGCTGGGGACGGGCTTAATTAGCTATCCCCACCCCCAAAGTAATATGACCATCCAATCATCATTGGCGGAATTAGGAAATATTGATGATGATCCTCATGGCTAATTCAATTGAAACAAATGAATAGTAATTGACTTGGCAGTATGAATATTTAGTTGACGCAGTTTACTTGCTGAATAAACAAGAGCGAGAGACATCAAAGAATCCATTGAAAAACCCAAATGGCAATGGGCTAGCCATGTTGCAAGAATGGCATACAACTGATGGACATCGTGACTCACGACATGGATCCTCCAGATATCCATGCGCAACCAAGGCTGGCAGAGTACTAGACGGAGAGATAGATTAGACAAAGAAAGAGAAGTGTGGTGAAATCTGGGAAAGGTCTATGTCCAACGACGGACCTTAAGATACTTATGATGGTAAGTTTAATGCTGTGTCCATGGTATCAATTGCAGGAGATGGGAGAATTGCAAGTAATTATTGTTCGAGTCCGTTAATTCTCATACTTGTAAAATATTACGATATCAAAAGTATTATCTTCAATAAATGCAGTAAATGGCCTTTTTGGGCGTTTTGGGACCATTTCTTGCCTTTCAAAATAGAAAAATGCCAACCTCATAATTCTCAAATTTCTCCTTGTTCTTTTCTGACCTTATAATGAATTCCATCATAAAAGAACAATTCTAATTACGATTCAATCAATCCTTTGAAATATTTTCCAAAATTTTTGAATTACTGAAACCCTCTGTCAAAAGGCGTTGAATGAAACCAAGCGCATAATAATCCAAAGGTGACAGGCCTGGATATTAAACAGCATGTAATAGAACTACGCATCCCATTTCTATGATCGTTTACTTGCATTTACAATTTGAGAACGGGCGTCGTCATGCAGCACACTTACTGGCCAGTCTTCGCCCACAGTTTCAATGCTTGGAGTCCTTTACGTACTAACGTTATTTCTAATACCACCTATTTTTCAATCAGTTTGTGACCTGCATTACCCTGATGGTATTTGTGAGTCAAACCTTTATTATTCAATAGAATTATTGTTACACAAATGAAATTTCATCATTGAATGTTAGCTGTCTTTATATGGCCATCAAATATGAATAAGAATATTATTTACAAGGAAAGAGTTGATTGAAACGAGTTGATTCAAATTTAAACTTTTTGCCCTGTCACGTTTTAGTTATGTTGCATCTTGCTTTAGTTATCTATTACCACAAAGAAATATCCTTACCTGCACTTTGTGTTAATATAATTTTTAAAACCTAGAAAGTACTGAACCAGAATTATGAATGCAGTTACACAAATTTGATATATATAGTGTCATGTACCCACATGCAACTGAACTTTGTAAAATGAGATTACTCAAATTTGCTACGACTTTCATATTTTTCGTCAATTTCATACTGAAATAATCTTGTTTGGATTTTTAAAACTTTTTACTATCATATCAACACATACTGCAAGTATGCATCTTTCTTACAGGTCCCGTTTTCTTTGGTATTTATATGTACATGTAACGTCCTCATTTATAACGACTATTGTTCTAAAAAAAAAAGTAGTTTTTGGGTATATTCGAAACATCAGCTTCTTGATTACAAAAAGAACATATTAAACAACTGCTTGACGGAGAGATACGTACCAACAATTATTATCTTTTTTACATAAATCTTTTGCCTGACTTTCGAAATCTTCCATTTTCAACACAAAAACTCTTGTTATTTTGAATAGGAGAGACAGAAAGGAAAAAAAAAACAAACATTTACAGCTTCAAATTATGCGTTTTGGGAAAGTTCAGTGCAGTTCACTCCTTGGGTTGAGGCGTGCACTGCTTTATACCCAATTTGAAGCAAAATTTCCACTCAAAATTGTACCTAGCGTTTTTCAGAGCAATTTTCGTGTAATTAAAAAGGTTTTTCTCAATGAAGGTTCCAACGAGATGACATGCATTTTTATTAAAATTGATTGAGTTTTACAAAAGTCAACACAAAATTCATGTCGTCGATTTGTGCAAAAACCTCAACGCTAAACACGCCCGCCTGATTTAATACTGTTCAAAAAAGAGCAAAATTTGTATAGAAAAGAAAATTGTCCGTGGATGTGTCGAGATTTTCAGTGATTT
Organism: Thysanoteuthis rhombus; assembly: GCA_963457665.1. Classification (NCBI taxonomy): domain Eukaryota; kingdom Metazoa; phylum Mollusca; class Cephalopoda; order Oegopsida; family Thysanoteuthidae; genus Thysanoteuthis; species Thysanoteuthis major. Next base: position 23,878,385 of record OY735232.1, on the reverse strand, counting down.
TTACTCGGCATGGCAGGTCCAAGCTTTTATTGGAGTCAGAGCAGAATTTGATTTTAGAGGCCCCCGTTGACTTTTGATTCCCCAATGCTTTTGGGTCCCCCTAATCGCTCTCGTGACCCTAAGCATCCGCTAAGTTCACCTCTGCCTCAGGCCGGTTCTGCTGTTGTGTTTCATTCAATAATACAGAAGTTTTCCTCACAATAATCGGAGACCTAACTTTGTTATCATTTTAAGAGTAGGCACAAGCCAGGCGTACCTCGTGTTTTTCTCACGATAACCAAAAATAAAAGGAAATATAATAGAAATACTGAAACTTGTGCAATTTGATTCAAAGAACAAATGTCTCGTGATGTTTTGCTGTTGTTTTTTTCTTCTTCCCAAATTTCATATTGCCAGGGTTCCGCCCTCGTGCATAAAAATTCAAATTCAAATTTCGGCGTCTCTTTCCGACGAACAAAAAAGAATTCAAATTCAAATATGAAAATTGTTTAATTAGTTTTGTTTTCCAAACGCAAGTCACGAATGTTCAGTTTGAGGCTAGTCACGAACGCGAATGTTTTCCATACAAATAGCAAACAGTGTAAAATTGACTAAATTAACTGAAATCTTGCTGTTAAAATATCTGGAAAAGAACAATTACTTTTTGGTATTACAAATACCGTTTGAATACTTCAGCTAAACGTAATTCAAACTTTTAAATTCATTCCGAACTGTTTAATGCGTTCCTTTGCATGTAAAGACTAGATTAAAAACCGCAAACTAAAAGATGTTAACACATGTTTCTTCAGTTTTTAAGCTGGTCTGGTTGGTTGGCTGACAATGCATGTAATCTGCATACACGCCGTACCAATGCATCTGGGAGGTTGAAAATTGAAACATCCATCCTTTATTATATCAAGAACATTTTTTTTTTAAATTGCACCCTTAATAGGTCTTTAGTGGCGGTTCAAATTGCATTCAATTTGGTTTATGATAAATTGGCCTGACAGCATTCACGTTTTTTTTCTTTTTAATCAGGTCTTTTTT
>OY735232.1:23864859-23872359 GCA_963457665.1 Thysanoteuthis rhombus | reverse complement strand
CTGAAGACGGCTAGAACCCGTAGTTGGTTTCCATCAAGAAAACAAACCAACAAACCTATTTGGGAAGTTATCAAGTGAAATATTTAGATGAATTCTTGAAGAGATGTGCCTGGTGAATGTTTTTCTGTTTGTTTTTCAATTAAGTTTTATCACTTTAATCAATTTTGAATATTTATTTTTAATGTAAACTATATATGTAGATACCCACAGAAGCATTTTTACTTGATAAATAAACAGGTTTGGTTCGTCAGTCCACGAAAACCCTCACGTTACTAACATCTTTTGACAGCATGCCGTGTTGTGGGTGATGAATAAAAATATTTGAAGGGGGATGATAAATGGTTAAGCTACTTCTCTTACCTATTGTTGGGAAGGCTTTCTATGGAACAGTCTGAATTTTGAAAAAAAAAAAAACACAAAAAAACAAAAAACAAACAAACAAAAAAACAGGGATGATTATTGCCAGACGCCAACTAAGGGTACAAAATTACGTTGCAAATTGAACTTCTAACTAAGAACCTATTTCGGGGAAGGATTTTATGAGAAAAATGTTTTTGTAGACTCAAAGAGTTAATTTAATAAGAAGTTGATTTAGATTGTCAACCCTCTGGGTTCGTTGGTGCGACCTGCATCGAAAACACATACATAACCAGCCATTCAGCCAGACAGAGTTAGAAACTGAAGAAATCTATGATGACAGTTTCGGTGACAGTCTGGGTTGATGGTTTCTAATAGAGTCATCATTTGTTAGTTTCTTTCGTTCTCTCCTTTATTTTCTTTAACCTTATCTTATCTCTTCATATCAAATCATAGTATTCTCTTTGTTTTAACGGTTTTCCTTTCACAACAAAATTATCCTTTCTCCTTATCACCCCTCTTGTGTTTCATCGATATTTACAAGGTCTAATTCGGTACAAAAAGTGTATAAAGGGATAGAAAGATTATGAAATGTCGAAATACCAGTTAGGTTAGGGTTACGTGCCTTGCAAATCAGCATTGGGAAATTTTGACTTTTGAGGTGGGTTTGCACATCGATGAATAATTTCGATTGGAAATATACAACTATTCTAACCACAAAGCAAACGCACTTATTTTGTTCTCTTCATTAGAAATAATCTGGGATTGAATATAGATCACTAACATGAATATGAAATATATTTGTATAGAAATCCCTAGGTGAAAAAATCTCCGCTGTTTACCCCTTCTAGGAAGATTATGCTACACCAAACTTTTATCTGGGAAGGTCTTCCTGCTTTGGAAAATTACGTTGAAAACCATGGCCTTTTGAATGAGATCGAACACAGTTAGGAAATATGTGATTATTTTCACTTCAAAGCAAAAATTCGTCCATCTTTTTCTCCTCTACTTCCTTTCTATAACACCAAAATCCAGTTTCAAAGGTTTGTCTCGAGAATCAGCATTTTTCTTGGATATTTTTTTGCTTTTTTCTCCTTGGATAAAGTATGATAGTTAATACTTTTTTATCTCCTACTTCCTAGAAACATACGAAGAAATTTGAAGGCCTGGGAGACTTGGCTCCGCAAAGGGTTCCTCCTAACACGTAGTGGGAGTCGTCAGTAGAAACGCAGTAAGTGAACTACTATTAATAAAGCATTTGACCCCCTTCCGGGGGCGTTTTCGAAGAACGCCCCAACCCACAACGTCCCAGCTCCTACCTTTCGTTTTTTTTTGAGAAAAATGTTTTCTTTTTCCCTTTCTAATTATGAACAAATTTCTTTTTTTTACAGCCAATTTTTTTTGTTTTCATTTTTAGACAAAACAATCAATTCGTAATATGAGCAACAAAAAAAACAACATAAATATTCTGTCCTGAAAGTTTTGAAATCGATATTCTGTAACCGTCGAAAAAATTCCAAGAATTCGAAGAATGCAATCAAACTCTTGTAGAAATTAAGGAAGAAAAAGAAAAAATGAAAACAAAAAAAACTGGCCCCAATCGGTGGAGAATCGACTGGGATTTATTATTAATTATGAGGCACTTGAAAACGTAGAAAGAAAAAGATGAAAACGCAAAACTGACAAATAAATAAACAATTAAGGAAGACATTTGAAAAGGGACAAATATATCTGAATTTTTTCGTTGGAACGAAACTGAATTCAAGACAAAAACAACTGTGGGAAATATTTTTAGCAACCAACACAATAGTCGGAAAATTAGCCTAAATTTATTTCTGTTTAACACAATAAAATTGTTGAAAAAAAGTGTATACATATATATGTATTAGGTTTGCCAGGAGCGTCGTTCTGTGCCTTTTTCTTTCGTTATATAGCATTAGGAGAGTTTAGATATTATTCAGTTCATTCTAAAAGATCGTTTCTAATTGTATTTCGACAGCTGTCATAGCCTACATTTTTCTGTTAGAAAATTGATATAATTTTCGTTTAATGGTTGTAATGTTCAAGATGAAAGAAAAAGCAAAAAAATTTTGGTGTTTTCATTTTAAGAAAGGTAAACATACCACTCAAACACACCTGCAGTTTGCAGCTAATCATTGTATTAAAAGTAGTTTGCAGGATTTCAAAATTTATCGTTGAATGATACACCACGGTCGAGTACACCAGTTAATGGTGGCAGGGATAAAATTTAGACACTACTTTGAAACATTCAACCTTATCCACCGCTCGAGGTGACGAACATTCTCAGATCATCAGAATCAAATTCTGAAATTCATTCACAGCTAAGTTCTGTTACCCCTTTTGATATGTGGTTTCGTGGTCGATTCGCTTCTTGAATTTCAATCACTTGGAGCGAATTATGGTTGACGATGAAATCTGAACAGTTTACAACAACATGGAACACAAAAAATCGAAGGGTGATTGGAATGAATAGCGACTAACCGAGGCAAAAACAGTCCACATCAAATGAAACATATGCTGTGTGTATGATAGGATTTGAAGGGAGGCCTAGGCTAGTTTCTTTTAAATAAGGCTCAACTCGGTCATTTGACCTCATCATCATCATCATCATCATCATCATCACCACTATCATCACCATCAGTCTTTTAATGTTCGTAGTTGGACATAGACCTTCCCCAGGATTTGCCACACTTCTCTATCATGGGTGTCGCGGAGCCAGTACTTCCTAAACTTATCTAGCTCGTCTCGCCTTCTAATATTCTGCCGGCCTCAGTTGTGCATGTGATCTTGGGGGATCTATGTCGTGAGTCATGATGTCCATCGGTTGTCTGCCATTCTTGCAACATGTCCAGCCCACCGCCATTTGAGATTTTTAATAGATTCTATGATGTCCCTGACTCTTGTCTTTTCTCGGATGTACTGCGCTGTCTTGTGGTCTGTCCATGTATGGCCCAGCATAGACCCGTAAATTGAGAATCATTTGACCTACTTGTAGTTTACTCTGTTTCCCGATGTATGCCTATCTGTGACTTTATCTATTCGTCGGGATACGTATATTTTATCACGATTCATTAGCAAAGGACCCAGTGAAATTCGGGGTCACATCTTGAATTGGTACCGAATTATCTCTCTACCTATATCAGTTTCTGTGCATGTATCTATTTCTCTGGGGGAAAGGTAAGAAAAAAAGGACGATACGGACATTCATTTACAATTCTGATGAACCTCTAACATATTTCTGCCGTTTCCAATCTCTCTTTCTGTTTTTGATGATCAAGATACATTTTCTTCCATTGTATCTTTTTTTCAAGAGTATGTATATATATGTATATATATATATATATATATATATATATATATATATATATATATATATTACTTTGAATATGTATTTGAAATGATATCCCATTATTACACAGTGAATGAATCATTTAGCCTAAACACTGTAAATAGAATAACCAATTGAAGAAAATGAAGCTGTTGCAGGAATTAAATCATTGACCTATAGGTAGTTACTTTTGCGTGACATTGTTTCCTCTAATTGTTTATTCTATTTACGCTGTATGGGCCGAATGATACATCCACTGTGTAATGATGGGAGGCTATAATAAATTGAGTTTCAAAGTAATATAAGACATTTTTAGTTTCCTCGCTGTTAAATCATGTATCCATTTCTAAATAAGATAGTTTTCTGCGTAGCGAAACGTCCATAAAATGATCAGATAAAACTAAACTATCAATTTCATATCTCCAGCTAATATGTTATCGTCTATGTACGTAACACCTTGTCATTCCCTCAAAAGTTAAATAGATTAATCCATCTCTATAGTAAAGAAAGAAAGGCAGGAGCAGGAGTTAAAGAGAAAATGAAGACAAGTAATAAGGCATCTCAAAAATACACATTTGTCAACATTTTGACATCATCGGATGACGTTTTGTTCTGGCCATATTTTTTTTTGGGGGGGGGGTAGTTGAATGTTTTTTTTTCCCTGGAACCATACCCTTAACTCTTTGAAGCTTTTTGTTTCCCACTCTTCCACCTATTCTGAACACATCTGTTTTTGAATTCTTTTTATCTACGTGACTTGATTTTTTTGATCACATCTTTTCAAAAAGTTTCAGTCATGTGTGAGGGTGAATTTTCTCCCTTTTAGGTGAGCGGAACATTTTTTACACTGAAGGGGTGAATACTGAGGGGGTTCATTTGTTGATATTTCTGGAGCGACAATAAATTTCTAATTATAAATACAATGACGTATTTTCAGCCTTCCTTAGTCCCCTATTTTATACCCAGCAGCAATCACGTTCTTTTGATAAAATTTGGTCTTTTTAGTGATCACTGCACAAGGGTAGGTGAGAGCTATAACATTTTATTGATCCCCCTTTTTTCAATCTTTTAATTGATCACTCCTAATACGGCATATCGCCAAAACACGTTGGTCATATGGCAGTTTCATTTGATTAACCACACCTGTCAGTTTTCAATGTCAGTATCAAGGTTGAATTATCTTCTCGTCTACTCATATTTTAGAAAATATCATTGGAATTGATTGAGACCTTTTGAGGAATATTGTATGGACACACATTAGTTGATACATAAATGCATGGCAAGAAAAGAAAATATCTCTCAATCAAAAAGTATTTTTGCATCCACCTCAAAATCTAGACCATTTCTTCCTGAATCTATATCCTACTCCCAGAAAAAAATGTTATTGAAATTCACTGATAACCTTCGGGAATATTGTGTATACTAATAGCAATTATACCAAATGTGGTGGTGACTGTAAGATATTTTATCTATCCTTCCAACGCCCTAAACCCTTAAAAAAATGCAAAATGTCATTGAAATTTATTGAGATCTTTCAGAGATATTGTGTATACAGAGAGATACGCGAGCGGGTATACAGATAGAGAGAGACACGAGTGAATACACAGAGTTCTCCCATCTTAGTTGACACATGCAAATCGCAATAAGGGGCTTTTTGATGTAGGTAGATGCTTAGGTACCCGCACCATGGAATTTCTTTCGTGCCAATTCTAAGCTAGAGATTTTAAATCCCTAGTTGAGTTAAAATCACACAACTGTTCTTGGCATGGTTGAATGATTCTTTAAAGTGATTCAATGAGATAGCCATACTCAAAATCTTGCAGTGCCCAACATGTATGTATGTGTGTGTGTGTGCGTGTTTGTGTGTGTGTGTGTGTGTGTGTGTGTGTGTGTGTGTGTGTGTGTGTGTGCGTAAGTGTTTTGTTTTTTTCATATCTTCTCTCCGTAATTACTTATCTTAACCGATCTGCTGACACATGTGCTCGTCGGCTTATTTACTCTTTTGCTTACTCTTATGCTCTGGATAATTTTGCACCCTGAACATTGAAAAACTCCGAAAAACAGCGCAGAGAACAAATTTTCGGTCCTAAATGAAACGTGCTGACTTTTACAATTATATACTTGCAGAAAATGAAATTTCCAAAAGAAAATGCATTTTTGCAAGTTTCTCTCGTTCCGGGTGAAGACGTTTGCCTCCAATTATTTATGAACATCTATACTTATATAGCTGTCTGCATTGGAGTAAGTTTGGGATACATGAAAACATATATACTACATATATCAACGGTATTAAGATGCATTCACTGTATCAGATTAGACAAGGGAAAAGCAATTATTTCAAAGAACAATGTTGGATATAAATCGCGTGTTACAAACGGACCCAAAATCAACCAAGAAAGTATTTGTTACGAAAAGCTGAATTTACCAACCCAATACATCAGTACCAATGGGCACAACAATTACTAAAGTTTGGCTCTGTTAATCAAAAGAATTAAACGGGGAAAATAACCAGCATTTAAAATCCTTGCCTCTATCTGGTCTCAAACAGCCGGCAATGTTTGGCACCGGTAGAAAATTCAAAAACAATCTCTTCCACGATGCTGACCAAACAATAGGTATCCACGCGTTTTAAAAGATATGAATAAGCTACAAAAAATAGATACAGTTGAACGCAGCTATAAGCATTCGGAGGTAGATTGGTTGATGGATACAAATGCAACTATATATATATATATATATATATATATATATATAGTTCAAGCAGGATAGGTTTGAACAGCCTGAGATAGATAAGTAGCGATGAACAGTCTGAGATAGATCAGTTGAGAGATAAGAACGTATCTTAGTAGATTTGCAAAAAATGAGATGGATACATAAGATTAAAAAAAATAGACATACAAATGAAATTAAAAAAAAGACCTGGCATACTCAGACGGAAAGATGGGTAGAAAATAATTTTCTAACAAGTGAAAAACGGCTTGCTTAAAAAAATATGTACCGAACAGCTGGATTGAAAAAGAAATCATATATGCACTTATTATATATATATATATATATATATATATATATATATATATATATATATATATATATATATATATATATATATTAGGAAATAGATATATAATTCGACAGAAATAATTATAGATGCGTTATATTAATTCAATTTTTTTAAATGATTTATAAAGTATGATCTCACATGAAATATAACGCACTGATAGTTATTTCTATTGGATTATATATGCAATTTCTTAATGATATAATTGTCTGCTTTGAGGAACAAATAGGGCAGATATAGACGGTGAATGAACCAAAAAACAAAAATTTAGTGTTAAAGCAATTATTTGGGTCTTTAAATTACTGGCGACTGGTAAGTGCAACACAACCTTGAAGTTGCTACCTTATCAGTCTCAGGTTCGATTCCTGCAGCAGACCCATTTTCTTTTATTGTTTATTCTATTTACGCTGTCTAAGCGATACAATTAATTCATCGTGTGATAACAGGATATCGATTCAAATTCAGTTTCAAAGTAATATATATATATATGTATACACACACACACACACATATATATATATATATATATATATATATATATATATATATATATATATATGTGTGTGTGTGTGTGAGTATACTTAATGCTCTGTATTCCATTCTGTTAATTTCTCTATATGTATCTATGTCATCTGTCCATATCTATCTATAAACTTTCTCATAAAACCAACACACATACGCATGCACATAAACAGGCACGCGTGTGTTGGTCATGCATATAAAAACACAGATGCAT
>OY735232.1:23842359-23859859 GCA_963457665.1 Thysanoteuthis rhombus | reverse complement strand
AATTGTTGACTATTATTTCTCTTATCTGATTTCTGTTGCTTCATATTGCAACCCCGGGGCCCGAATATATATATATGTATATATAGAACATAGAAGTGGGTGTATATTTTTAGAGATACCCTGCATTTCTGAATATTCCTTCACAACTCTGATTAATTCCAGACTTTTATGGCAAAGGCAAGTCAAAATCACATTTGGCGTTAACCTCCTGGAAGGAAACATTCCTAAACCAATATTGGTTTGTTTTGGACAACGGAACTTTAGGTGATTTGATTGCTAGGGGGAAAGGCCCAATGCTTGCAATGATGGGTGAATGAAAACTCAGGTGTCAGGGTGGGGCATAGTTAATCAAAATTTAGAAAAGTCGCAAGGCAAACGACCGCTGGGTTCAAATAGATAGGCCCTCTCCCGTCAGGTTAATTAATTTCGTTTAAAATGATCGGAAGGGTAAAATGCAGCCATGGTACATCTAATTTTGGAAATGTGTACACAATCGAGCTCAAAAGGTCTGTTGAGATGTCCACGCAAAATCTATTACGTTCAATAGACGCACACTTGAAAAGAAGATGAATTCAACTCTCCCTGCTATCAGTACCATCATCAGTGATGCAAGGTGTATTCGGATTGTATCAAAGAATATAATATGAACGAAAAAAAAAAAAGGCTACCTAGGGAAATGGCGCCTTTGACTTCTTCCCACAAATATTTAAGCAACTCTTTTACTTTTTAAACAGTGTGAAAAATCTTCATCTGGGACTGCCATCAGCTGCTCCATCACGTTCTCTTTAATAACACAGATTTCCACCACCACCACCACCACCATCATCATCATCATCATCAGTCGTTTGACATAGACCTTCCCCAGGATCCGCCACATTTCTCTATCATTGGCGTCGCAGAGCCAGTATTTTCTGAATTTGTCTAGCTCATCTCTCTATCATGTTTTTTGTCGGCCTCACTTTCGCATCAGGTCTCTGGGGATCCATGTTGTGAGTCGTGATGTCCATCGGTTGTTTTTCATTCTTGCAACATGACCAGCCCATTGCTATTAGCTGTTTAAAAAGCCAGGAGTTGCAAGGTGCCAAATCTTAACTTGGAAAGCCTGGGTGACGTGATGTTTTTCAAAAACCTTGCTCAAGACTTGCTCAGTCATTGTGAATGCGAGGTTCATTCAGTACACTAGTTGCCGACTGGGTAACCTCACTTGAATGCCTCATCAAAGCAAGTTTTGATATTTCAGACACCTTATGAATACCGGGAAGTGTACACTCGGAACGTTGAGATAGAATAAACAGAAAATGACAAGGAAAATAGTTTGTGCTAATGTACGTATAAAGAATGAAATTATTTTGATTAATTCAGTGAGTAGTTGTGACGGAAAGGAGAGAACATGAAGTCAGTGGCTGCCCAGTAAAATAAACCAAGACATTCAGACCTTTCACCGACTAAATCGAAAAATAAGCCATCATTTCATATCATTCACCAAAAAAGATTTTGCACGTGATAGGCTTAATACAGAAATACAATCCAGTGTAGATTTTAAGCTTGAACCTAATATGTATTTTGGCAAGAACCTATCTTACCAGACCAGGAACCAGCCGACTCTGACCAATTACACGTTGGCTACTTTTGACAGTAATTCCGATGACATAAATTTTGCCAACTTGGAGCAGTGCATGTATCAATTGTGAAAGTAGTGGTGCTATTAGAACCGTTGTAATGGCTATAAGTAGTTCGTATGAGATTGATTGTCTACGCATTGGGCATTAAAAAGCTGGTACTTATTTATAATGGTGACTTTCAAGTTCTTCTGCTGGACCGGTTCTACAGTAATCTTGTAATTAGAAACTCTTCCACGCAGTGTATTTTGTTGGAATACTGGAACAGCTAAGAAACCAGATTGATAGATAGATTGATTGATAGATAGATAGACGTGTATGAGAATTAGTGAATGAAATAATGTAGTCAGAACGTTCTTGAGATAAAATGGAAAATACAAGTCGAAATATAGAAAGCAAGAACAAAAGCAGAGAACCAAGTTACAATAGAAGCAAAAAAAGAAATATATTAATAGTGTGAGTTGAAAAATAAAGAAAAAGACTGAAAGAAAGTAAGAGGGGAAATAGAAAGTTATCACGCATTGAATGGTAGGAAAAAGAAACTTAAATAGTGAAAGATTGAACCAGTACCAGCCCTAGGTATCGGTAACATGGACTGTAGCCCGGCTATAGTATCATGCAGTGGGACTTTTCAAACACAAATAAGGAAATTAACAAGATTAAAACAGTCAACATAAGGAAATACCTAGATCAGATTCGGGGTTATTGGGAATACTCTGGAGAGCAGACATTTAGCTTGCTCGGGGCTCCAGGGACCTTTGAGTGAACCCTGGATTACATGCATTGGAAAGAAAGAAGGACGGCACTGATTGAGATAACAGGCGTTTAATGGAAGAAACCAAAAGAATGAAGTTATTATTAAACTCTTTGCAGAGCCCTGGTTTCTGAGTTCAAACCATCAAAGACAAGAAAGACACAGACGTGATACCATAGCCATATGAGTTTTATCCCATCAGGCGTTGTAGTCAAGTCCGAAAAGGCTAGGATGAATAAATTTATAGATGTAAAAGACCTGTCTATTTAGATCAATTTGTAAGAAAGCCGTTTATCTTTTACTTGGTCCTGATTTCAAATCACGATGGAGAAATATTAATTTTATACATAGATTTTCTCCGTATCTACTCGCTTCCCCAAAAGAGCAAATTGTGACACAAAATCAGTTTAATCTAGGTCCTAGTTTAGTGCAATGGAAGGTGCCTGGAGCTTTATGATCCCCCACGATTAGGCAACGTAACCTGTTGAGGCCACAGAACGAATATTAGGCCAATGCAATTTGCAATAACGAGCCTCATTAAGCCATCATCGACTGCATTATTGCACCAGCACAAAGATAATGCAGTATGTACTGGAAGCAAATAAGTTTGGTTTACCATGGTGTGATTTACAAACGGTGATGAGTTTACACCCCTGAATTATGAGATGATTACTCCTTGTTTTTTGTTTGTTGTTACAGGGGAATTCAACCGATATATATATATATATATATATATATATATATATATATATATATATATATATATATATATATATATACACATATATATATATACATATATATATATATACATATATATATATACATATATATATACATATATATATATACATATATATATATACATATATATATATACATATGTATATATATATACATATATATATATATACATATATATATACATATATATATACATGTATATATATACATATATATATATATACATATATATATATATACATATATATGTATATATATACATATATATATATATATATATATCAAGGGTACCTACTTACTAGTTTTTGTACACAACACATTTTTAAACAACAGAAAGAGGAAGGACAGAATGTGTTATTTACCAGCTGCTTTTATGTTGTAAGAGATCTGATGTTTTCAATATATGACGTACGAAGTGTTTGTTCAATACAGTGTTGCCGAGTATCGCCCGTTAGTAAAAACGTAAACTGTCTAAAATCAGCTAAACTGCTATGGGGCAGAAACATGAGATTGAAATCACGAAATTGACCAGCAAATTGAGAATCATGCAACGTGCACACGAGAGAATAATGCTCAACTTCACATTGAGAAAATACAATACAGCAAAGTATATTTGGGAAAAAATTAGGATTCAGACACATCATCAAAATAATTAGAAAACTCAAATGGCAGTAAGCTGGTCTTTTCGCAAGAATGGCAGATAACCGATGGACATAACTCACAACATGGACCCCTAAGAAAAGCAGAACTGAGCCCTGTAGAATACAAGATAGAGAAACGAACAAGACAGGTTCTGAAAATATTGGCTCCGCAACACCCTCGATAGAAGGATGTGGCAAATCCTGGAGAAACTCTATGCCTAATGACAGGATAAAAGACTGATGATGATGATGATGATGATGAGATGATGATGATGATGATGATCTATTCTTATTTTCTTCTTCTCCCTCATTCTATTACTACCACAACTAGTAATGTTTCTTCTATTTTGTTCAGCATCCCTTTGCAATCGTAAATCACATATATGGACGTAAAGATGGTAGACGTATAGTTGAACTTATGGTACTTGCTTATTAAACCTCGATATTTGCTTTTACAACAACGCCTGAAGTGATTTGATGGTAGACAAATTTACGTTTAAGCTCAACAAAATAGCATTTCGATTCCTCATATAATAAAAAAAACTTTGGATATTTAATGTAGTTGGTAGAAACCGTATTCTTTCCGAGCGCACCTTACTTGATGTTCCCACTCGGCGAAATATTCTGTCGGTCTGTGGTTAAGACTAAGGGCCAAGGCCTTGCTTGTGATTGGCAAAAATTCATCATTCCTTGAAATTCTATGCTTCCTGATTGTATCTCATTGAGTCATCTCCAAAAACTGTATTTCCCGAAACTCTAACCTTCCACAACTCAGCCTAACATATCATAATGTTGATTTTGGGAGCTTTGGAACGCTCAAAACGTTACCCATATAAATCATTGCTCTTTTGGTTCATGCTATTTCGGCTTACGAAAGGTTTTTTTTTTCCTAGACACAATCTAATTTCGGATCACGGAAGGAACTTATACAAATCTAAACGTATGCGCACACTCACGTTGATATTTTTACGTATATCTATCAGCTGTTCTTGATCCTATATAAGCATCTACTTACTAATCGATAGGCAATATAAGTAGATACAAAGATCTGGCCATTAATTATGTAATTTCGAATAGATACAGGACAAAAGTATTCTAAATCTTCACTGATTAACTTTGCTCGCCAAGGCCCGACTTCATATATATTTATAGCAGCATCAATTATTTACTCGTCCGGTCAATGTCATTTTCTTTGTTACGAAATGTCGATTGTTGTGCGCGTTTCCGTAGTTTTCCACCTCATAATGTACAAGGCCTATTTCACTCTGGAGTCATAGAGAGTATTGATCCCCAACCTCCGGTCGCGTATGGTACTGATGCACAGGCATTTTACGGGGGCCAGGGACCGGTACAGGTCCATAAAGCACGTGCTGCCCGGGTCGCGAGGAAACTATATGATTTGGTGATATGAAAGGATACGAGTTAGCTGTCCGTTTCCCCATTCCCTATCGTATCCCCCTATAAGCTATTGAGATATATGTTTGACTCGCTCGGCTAACCAACTGTGAAAATTAGATGGATTAGAAAATAAATTCCAGTCACAGATTCTCAACCTTTTTACGGTTCCAGACCCCCAGTGCACCGTCTGTTATGACTCTCACATTCTTTACCTGACCATCATCATCATCAACACTGTTCTTTGATGAAACATAATAAAAGTTAACAAATAAATATATATGCAACAGCATAGTAACATATATTTTAAGAAATTATCATTGTGAATGAAAATAATACATAGCAATACTGGTTGAAAATATTTAGACCCAATATCAACAATGTGCATGTATATTTGCTTGTAATTATGATTTTTCGATTGTCTTCCATTATATCAAGTATTTGCTTTTCATACCCCCGGGAAGGGATATGAATACTCCAGCTTGAGAACCCCTGATTTAGGTAATCAATGAACAAACCTTATTTTTCAATGAATAAATAATTTCCGGTCTGAAGTTCAGGTGAGTCTAAATATTAAATGATAAACCATTATTGAGACAAATTGAAATGTGTCAAGCCCTCGAAAATTGTCTTATAGTTGACTTATCACTTATATTCCGGTGGTGATTATCGTTGGTCAGTTGTCAAGAAAATTGTCAATATCAAATCGGTCTGCTTAGCAAAAAAATTTTGGGACCCCTTGTCCGGAGGCAATTCTGCCTAACAATCGCAGTTACCCGTAGGCCTATCCTTTGGGTACAGTTAATCGGAAGATTTTTGAAACAAGAAATTGAGTGAAAAGTTGGCTGGCAAATTTTCACTCATCCGTCGTATTCATCAGACATAGCACCTTTATATTACCATTGATTTCAGTTTTGGGAGAAAATCATTCTCCCAAAAGACTGCAAAAGGCACCGAAAGAGATTCTTTGCCGAGAAAAAAAAGTTATGGGAGGATGGAATCATTAAGTTGCTTGGAATATAATATAAGATAGTGGTGCAAAATGCTGGGGAAGTTCTAAAAAGTCAACATCGAAAATTTTGAAGAATGGACTACTCTCTTTACAAAATGAACCGATCAAACTATCAGTCTATCCATCTATCTATATATCTCGGATTTCACATATCAACTCATCTATTTGTTAATCCTTGGATATTCTATTCATCAAAATCTCTTCTTTCCTCTCTATATCAAGACAGACAGACAGACAGACAGATAGATAGATAGATAGATAGATCGATAGATAGATAGATAGGTAAAGTAGACTGACAGCACAATGTTAACCATGTTACGATTAGTCAAAGGTTGATCTATAATTTTGGTGAACGCTAACAATAAATGATTTATCCTATTGTATCAATAGGGCACGACTGATCGATCAGCTGATATATTGATGGACGAATTGAACGAATATAAAATTCCTAAATTGAACTGACATTGAGGAAATGAAAAATGCATATCTGTAACATCAAGGTCATTTGAGGAAATCAGGAAAATAACATTTTATTGCTTTTAACTTTATCTATTCCGAACTGATTACAATAACGGATTGTTCTGCGAGACTAAATTGATCTACATCTTGTTTAAGTCGGCTATATACACCTACCATCTCTTCCATTTCCTTGTTTTTCTCTATTTCTCTCTCAGTTAATCTGTTCACCTTTCTGAAAAGTCTTTCATTCTCTATCCTCTCTCTGTATTTGTTCTCACTATTTTTCTCTCAATTTGTTGCTTCGCCTTCCCGAACACTCTGTCACTTACTTTTTCCTTCATTTCCTCTTCTGTCTCTCTATTTTCCTCTCAGTTCAGCCCTTTACCTTCCTGAACACTCTTTTATTCTCTTTCCTCTCTTTGTATTTGTTCTCACTATTTTTCTCTCAATATGTTGCCTCGCCTTCCCGAACACTCTTTCACCTACTTTTTCCTTCATTTCCTCTTCTCTCTCTATTTTCCTTTCACTTCAGCCCTTTGCCTTTCTGAAAACTCTTTCACCCTCTTTCATTTCCCTTTTCTTTTTTATTCCATTTTTCTTTCAGTTTGCCCGTTTGCCCTTTCTGAACACTCTTTCATCCTCTTTTTCTCACCTTCCTCTCTTTCCTCCATTTTTCTCTCATTTTATTCCTTTACCCTTCTAAACGTTCTTTCACCTGTTTTTTCTTTCATTTCCTCCTCTTCTCTTTCCCTCCCACAGTCTGACTCTTCCTCTTTCTGTACACACTTTTTTTTCTGTCAGTTTTTCCTTCGCGTTCCCAAATACTCTTTCATCCATTCTTTTTCTTTCCTTTCTCTCTCCCTTTATCCCTTCCCATATACTCTTCTACCTTCTTCCCCCCCACACTTCCTTTGGTTCTTTTTCCAATTTCTCTCTTAGCTGACCCTTTTATCATCTGGACACTCTCTATGAGCATCAGATTACAGAAAGAGGCTCCAAAAAGCCTCGCTCTATAATGACTTCCGCATTATTTATAAATATATCGCATATCTCCGATATTATTCTTTCTATTGCACGGCTACCCCAGGCTAGTCGTGATCATCTCTTTTCCGTGCAGTTACCAGCACAGACTCTGATTACTAATCTATACTTTTATATAGCCGGCAAGGTTATCCGCTTTCCCCTGGAGAGCAAGAAGAGGCGTTTCAAACAATATATATATATATATATATATATATATATATATATATATATATATATATATATATATATATATATATATAAACAGGGTGGTTATGAATTGTGTTATTCTATACAGAAACTTTCATTTGAAATGATATCCCGTCAGTACATAGTTAATGTATCAATCGGCCTAGACAACGCTAATAGAATAAGCAATTAAAGAAAATGAGGTTGCTGTAGGAATCAAACCTCCAACTGATAAGCTGCGTTGCTGTCATCATTGAGCTAAACAGCCGCAAGTCATCATCATCATCATCATCATCATCATCATCATCATCATCATCATCAGTCTTTTAACGTCGGTCGTTGGACGTAGACTTTCCCCAGGATTCGTCACACTTCTCTATCATGGGTGCCGCGGAGCCAGTACTTCCTGAACTTGTCTAGCTCGTCTTTCCATCTAATATTCTGCCAGCCTAGTATGCACATGTAATCTCAGGGGATCCATGTTGTAAGTTGTGATGTCCATCGGTCGTCCGACATTCGTGCAACATGACCAGCCCATAGCCATTTCAGCTGTATAATGGATCCTGTGATGTCCTGGACTCTTGTCTTTTCCCGGATGTACTGTGCTGTCTTGTGGTCTCTCCATCTGAGGCCAAGCATAATTCTTTCATATGCACGTTGCATAGTTTTCAGTTTGCAGATTTGTGTATTGGTTAGTCTCCATGTTGCAGCTCCATAAGTTACTATGTGGAGAATTGGTTATACACCTTTCCTTTTTAAGATTAGATTCTCATTTCGCTTATTCTTTGTTTATTCGTTTCTTCATATACATCAATTTCTTGATATCGAACTGTTTTGCTATATCTATCTATCTATCTATCTATCTATCTATCTATCTATCTATGTATCTGTGTGTGTGCGTATGTGCTTGCGTGTGTGTTTGTGTACTATTTTCTTTCAGTGATACTTTATCATTTATTTTCAGTTTGCATAGGTCGATAACATCGGTTACGTCTCGATAAAAAATCAATCAAACCAATTAAAATAATGGTTGACTGTACAGCAGATTGTAAACTCATTTAGACTCCAGATTTATGAATTTTGTCGACTTTTCGTGTGGAATATTAAACGAAGTTGAGCTGGAAACTATACGCAAATATTTTGTAAAAGGATTTCTGGGTATTCCCCGTATTTAATATTCAAAACTGGCAAAATTATCGGGTTAGATTTTCCGAATTTCTTATTAACAGCAAATGTTAACAACTTCAAGTATAATTTTCAAAACCATTATGACTGATGATATTAGTATGACTAATTCATTGACTATTTCCATTCGTCGAAAATGATTAAATTCATGTTTTTCGTTACAGCATTATGAAAATATTATACTTTAAATAATTGCAAGGTACTATGATTATATTGGGGTCCTGACATACTTGAAAAAATCTGTGTTAATATGCATAAAAACCAAAACCTATTTCCTTCGCTATATATTTTTAAAATTCATTATACGATCACTTTCACGATTTTTTTCTTTTCTATCCTTGCTATTTATGAATTTCTAAAGCAGTAAAAATATAATTATTAGTATTTTAGCAGTTCAGAAGGGTACTATATAATTCATAATGGTTCTTTACAGGAAAGAAAAAGATAGCTTTATATTGAATTTACGCTACATATATTTTTCATTGAATTTTGATCAATAAAATATCAGTTTATTGATGAAAAAAAAGCCGTGCAAATACGAAAAAAAATCAACACTTAAACTCCAAAACATAGGAAGTTCCATTTATACAGCCCAACCGACATCTTTTCAACGAGTACTTTTTGTAGATTATATGGGAGATATTCAAACTAGTCTGTACTATGGCCTTCAATCGGTTCCTAAGAAAAAAGAGATTGCATTATTCTGTCTATTCAGTGTTTACGGGGAAAATGTCGCAAAACATCGGGATATATCATAATAAATCTTGTTAAAATATTCAAAAATTAATTCCTTTTTCAAGTGATGGGATTGTTTTTTTTGTGTGTATACGGCTTTTTTCATCAATAAACTCTTCCTTTATTGATCGAAATTCAATGAAAATCATTCGTAGCGTAAATTCAATATAAATCTTCTCTGAAAACGAAAACGAGAGGAATTGTCCGCGGTCAGGAAAAAAAACAAGCTTGACTTATAGAATATGGTCACTACACGCATAGATAATTATGCTTGTTATGAATTTGAAATATACCCTACATAGTGTTTATTACCGAAATCAAAATATGGCCGAAGTGTTTTACAAGCACTTGCTTTCAAATAACTCAGGTTCCATGTCACATAATTAACAATATCACCGTTCATAAAAAAAACATCAAAATGATTTACCTTTACTCTCATCTATCCCACAACCCAGTGTAGGGTCGTTTAAGCACGGCGGATAATTTCATGAATGTGTCAAGGGAAAGGTAGCCTCTTTATGCTGGTTTAGAATCAGAGCTCTCCGTCGTCAAGGTGGGTTGCGGACCAAGGTAGGAGATATTAGTCTGCCTTACAATTCACGCATGTGGGGGTAGATATATACGTGCCTTTTGTAAGAGCATTAGTGAGAGTGTGCATAAACTGTTCCAGCTAGAATTCGATCTTGACTCGCCGAATTCATTCGTCATGTCATTAACGTCTAAGCCATTCAGCACCTCAAAACGATTACAGTTAATTAAAACTGAGCTATTCTATATTAAACCCTTAGATGGAGTGAACAATATGAATCTTGTTGAAAGCATCTCGAAGTGAGTAAATATGAAATTTCTTTTGAAGATAGCGGACTAAATCCGACCCCAGGCCGTAGGTTGCCGACCTTTGCTTAATATGACATGTCTGTTCTGTCACCTACACGATCTCGAAGTTATCAGGTTATTTGTGGAATTACCTGAGAATTTACTATATTTGTAACAGCTAAATTCGAAACTTTAAATTTTGTTTATGGTTCTTACGGTTGCACATAATTTTCATATTTACATCAGCATCTGATTGGTTCAATTATACATACAGGTTCTTACGACGTAGATTTTGTGTGAGTAATTTCCCAGATCAGTCTGTGGTACTGCTTTGGTTTTAGTTGCCAGTCTTTTTACGGGGGTTTAGTTTGGAATTTTATAAGTTAATAGATATCTCATTCTTCCATCATAGAGAATAATGCAAACAGTGGAATATCAACAAATAAAATAGCATTTATTTGATCCTATGTGAATGAAGAAATAATTCGTTGTTATTGGAAGATTTTGAGTCTTTCCTAGCAATGTACGAAAGGTTCAACATTGATTCAATTGGTTTTAATGTTGAAACAAGATTTTAAACCACGAAAAAGGCCCAAATATTTCATTAATGTTGACGAATGATCAACAGCAGTTGCCAGTGAACGATGTTTTGAGCATTTTCAAGGCATTTCGACAGCGGCCATATCATGTCATCTCAAGGCAATAAGGAAGGTTTAAAGGTTGAAAAGATTGATCACTGATGATACTGAATTGAGACATGCCCATATTATGTGGTGCCTGAGCCAAGTGAATTTAAATTGAAGTCTTGCACATCTTTCATATCAACTTGACATTTCTCTCAATGATTATCATCTTTTCAGGCATTTTGAACTTTATATCCGTAATAAAATTTCAATGATAGGAAAGCCATATTTCATGCTTTTAGGGAACGTGTTAACACTAAACATAAATAGATTTCCAGTGATTGCATACTGGAGGATCGTTACTCCAAATGGATATCATTCTGATCAAATATGTACATCTTTACTGTTTATATCATCTAATACTTTTCTATTAAAAAAAGCAAAGTTTCATGTGTAACATCCTGTTACTGCAAAGATGAAAGTTTCTGGCAAATCTTGAGTTTCTCACCGTTCGAAATCGGATTATTCGCATGGGACTGATTTTGACACATCACCGCCTTGAACATGAGAGTATCATGCTTTCTTACACGGCCGTTCATTTCTTTTTGTTGATAAAAAAAATATTAGTAAAATTTTCATACAAGTGCACACCTAATGTTAAAAAAAAGGTGCATAAATGAAGAGAAATAAGATAATTCATGAAAGAAAAAGAGAACATTCCATTATTTGGAAAAGACAGTGAAGTATCAAAAAAGGTTCTGTTCAAATGATCTGATGTTGTGAAACTAAGCTAAGTTTTCAATGATTATGGCTTTATTTTCTAGTGGTTTCTCTCCCAAGAAGTTTCTCTTGCAGGAAGTTTCACTCGTAACGAGATGTAAATTCATTACTGCTTTGATTATGAAGAATGGGTGAAGATCAAGGAAGTCACGAGGCGAAGGTAAAGAAATCTACCTTCACTTAGATGATGGTGTGCAAATGATCTCATGCATTTTCCTTTTTTTAGCAAACTCATTGATTAGTACCGGTGTAATGATGTGTTTTTCAACCCCTGGATGCCTACCGCCACCTGTATTATCTTAAATGTTTTTCGATTCTAGGCCTTCTTAGTCGATTCGTGTGTGGGGTGCTCTGATTACAATGAACACCTATACTTGGAAAAACACAGATTCTGTAACCATCTAAACATTTCGGAAATATGACGCCATATGCATCTCTTATGATATTTAAATGGAAAAGCGAAAAAGACTTTTTTGACGAGCGAATGAAAAGAATAGAATTGAAGCTTTCAAAACGACACTCTGCGAAGAGGATTTCTTTTTTTCCATTGATAATAATAAATGCCTTCGCTCAAGGAATTATGTAGACTTCTTTTTTTTCGTGAGAACAATCAGATTTGTCAGTTTAAAACTGAATAATTCAGATATTGTTTCTTCAGTTTTCATTAAATCACGTCTTAATCCTGCTTTCACCCGTCGTCGTTGTCAAGAAAAAAATACACATTTTGCATGAGTCTAAGTTTTTTTTCTCTTTAGGATCGTAAGCCTAATCTAGGACTGCCACCGGCACTAGCCGGGTAAAATTCCAATTATGGGGAGGTTTTCAACTAGTTTATTTTATAGATCAATTGGGTCTGTTGGTCACTGTGTCCCCCTCCCCTGAAACGTTGGCTCAGCTCGATAAAGTTTGGGAAGAAAATGGTATGCATACTCAATGAACCTAGGGGAACTTTCTAAAACAAAACGTTCTCAGGAGACCAATTTTTTTCAGGGATTTGGTAGGGTTTCTATTTACAATTTCACTATAATACTAAACTCAGACTTCACTTTCTGTTCAATATGCATATATGCATTTATATACTAGTTTTCGCTACTGCAGATATATACATATATACATATATATATATATATATATATATATATATATATATATATATATATATATATATATATATATATGTATCCAGAAAAAAATATGAATATCTATCAAAAGATGATAGGAAGAAAGAATAGATTAATCAAAAGGGATGAGCTTTTGAATATCAAGTGGAAAGAAAAAAAAGAATTCAATGTAAACCAAAAGAAAAAACGATCTGATTGGTCACTCAATAGAAGCCACCATGCAACCAACATCTTTTGGCAGCATGCTTTGTTTTGAGTGAGCAATTAAAAAACTGAGAAAAGTGGTGATCGATAAATAATTTACTTCTCTGGCATCTTGTGGGGCAGCCATCTCTAAAAAGTCTGAAATTTATAAAATCAAGAGTGAATGGTACTGGGCATAAACTAAATTATCGGTTACGAATTAACTTTGATTGCAAATTGAGCCTCAACTAAAAACATATCACGAGGAGGTAATTTTCAATGGATAAGAAATTTTTTTCTGAGACATGATATTGAGTGAATACTGAAAATGTCAGCCTCCTAGCTCCATTGGAGAAGCCCCACGCATGATACATACATACATACATACATACAGACAGACAGACAGATAGATAGACAGACAGACAGACAGACAGACAGACAGAGCTAGCTGAAAATGAAACTGTTTCTAGCAAGTTGGAGATTTTGAAAATATGTCTTCTGTACCGGAAAGGTTTTTTGCAATCCAAACACCTGAAAAAGGCTGGGGAGTACAATAAACGGAATGTTGAGACTATCACAATCAAAATGAGGACAATAATTTGAGTAAATCAATAATCAATGACTAATCCCGAAATAAAACAAAACAATATAGATATATATCGAAAAATGACGAAGAAAAAAATGAATTAAAAAAAAAGAGATTCGGGATTGGATATCAATTAAAAATTACAATATATATATATATATATATATATATATATATATATATATATATATATATATATATATATATATATATATATATATACATATGAATAGAGAGAGAGGGGGAGAGGGAGAGAAAGACAAACACACAAAGAGAGAAAGAGAGTGAGAAAGAGACAGACAGAGACAGAAAAAAAGAAGGGATTTACATAATGAAATAGAAATGGAGAGAGGTAGTAAGAGAAAGAGCGAGAGATAAGAAATGAGAGAGAGGGACAGAAATAGGGTACAGGATGACAGAGAGAGAAATAGAGAGAGAGAGGGGGAAACGGAGAAAAATACAGAAGGCGAAATAGAGAGAGGGTATATAGAGAGCAATATCGAGGGAGAAGGAAAGGGGATATATATATATATATAAAGAGAAATAGGGAGAAAGAGGCAGAAATAAGAGAAAAAGAAATAGAGGGAGAGGAAAAGATAGAAAGAAGGAAAATTAGAGAGAGGAAATATATACACAGAGAGTGTGTGTGTGAGAGAGAGAGAGAGAGAGAGAGAGAGAGATTGAGACAGAAGGGAAGAGAGAGGAAGGTTGGGAAGAGAAAATCAGATTGAATACAAAGCATAAAACAGATCAAGTAAAAGACAATCCAGACGAGACGTGATTTAGATTTTAAAAATAGGTCTTCCGTGCCTGAAAGGCTTTTGTCTGTGACACTGACATCTTGCCAGCGATTATTTATTTTAATTATTTTATTTCGTTTTTCTTATTTTGTCCGATGTAATCGATATACAATTCGATCTTGTCTAGCGTGTGACACAAGACGCTCAGCCTTAATCGAGCCGTCACGCAAAGCACATTAAAATAAGAGAAAATCTTTTTTCTCTTACCGTCATCTTCTCTGTCTCTCTCTCTCTCTCTCTGTCTCTCTCTCTCTCTGTCTCTCTCTCTCTCTCTCTCTCTGAACTCTCCAACTCTATCGTTACAGACTAATCGGGTTGGATACACTAGTTCTCGTACGATCATCGAAATTAAGCAACGTCGAGCCTAGCCAGTACCCAGATGAGTGATAAGCTGAGTACACTGCTGTAAGCGGGTGGGGATCATAAAAGGAGACTCTTGGGGTGACCCTGTTGATTCTCATGGGACGAGTCTTATCTCAATTGCTCTCAATGACGCACGTGACCTACCCTCAGGGGGGATCTCTAACTGACCTGGCTACAAGCGACAAGATATGGATGAATGAATCCGACCCCACTAAGCAGTCTGTTAATTATTCGCGAGCTATTTGTACGGAATTTTTACCCTAATACCCAAACTGGATAATACGGGTTTACATAAATACCCGGAAGTAAAGCATTCCTATGAGAGAGAACACCCGTAAGTCGGATAAGAGCATATCAAAGAAGCAATTACCAATGATTTATTTTTTGAACATTCCCAAACTGCAGAAATGGTTAAGAAAGTACATAAGGGTAGCTTAGTCAGAGGTTCGGACGGTAGGAAGTACAGGTCACTGGGCGTTAGGATGAAAAATAAGAGTGAACACGCTAATTGTTTAACCATCATCATCATCATCATCATCATCAGTCTTTTAGCGTCCGTTGTTGGACATAGAACTACCCCAGGATTTACCACATCTCTATCATAGCGTCACGGAGCCAGTACTTCCTGAACTTGTCTAGCTCGTCTCTCCCTCTAACATTTTGTCGGCCTCGGTTGCGCATGTGGTCTCGGGGAATCCATGTTGTGAGTCGTGATGTCCATCGATTGTCTGCCATTCTTGCAACATGGCCAGCCCACTGCCATTTGAGATTTTTTATGGATTCTATGATGTCTCTAACTCCTGTCTTTTCCCGGATGTACTGTGCTGTTTTGTGGTCTCTCCATGTGAGGCCCAGCATCATTCTTTCATTTGCACGTTGCATGGTTCTCAGCTTACGGGTCTGTCTCTTGGTTAAGTTCCATGTTTCAGCTCCATAAGTGACTATTAGGAGGATGCATTGGTTATACACCCTTCTCTTTAGGATAAATGGGATCTTATCATTTTTGAAAGTTGAGCTTACTCTGCCAAAGGAACAACCCACAGCAAAACGAACAATTTTCGCGTTTCGTCTTTTTTGTAAAAGAGAGAAGAAACAAACTTCCAGGAAACGAAGGATAACTGCACGGAATATTTGGAACAAGTAAAACACGGCTAGGAGATAGGGAAGGTATGAGGAAACTTTGTTAGTTGATGCAGGAGTATTTAAGCTTGGAAATAGTGCATCTGGTTACCATAAGTATTTTATAATCCGAATATCGTGCGTCAGCGCATGCGTGTCTAAACGAGAAAATGTGCACGAAACTTGCAATATTACCGTTCATAACAACATAAAAATAATTTAGCTTCACTTTTATTTATTTCATAATCCAGTGATGGGTCGTTAGGGCACTTGAGATAATTTCCTCATGGGTGAGTAAAGGGTTAGATTGTCAAACAGAGCCCACCGATCTTCAGTCTGTTTTTGAATCAAGAGCTGTCAGTCTCCTAGACTGGTTGTGGATCATGACTAAAGAACTCTGTCAGTCCTACTCTTTACGCATATGTGTGTGTGTGTGTAGGGAGAGGGTCATGCCTTTTATAAGAGCATTAGTGAGAGTGAAAACAAAATGTCTCAACAGGAATTTGACTTTTGGCGCACCAATTCCATTTTCCACCATTCTTCCAGTTATTCTCGACATAGAAATGATAACAGCTAAATCTGTGCAATTCTATATTAAACTTGGAATACGATAAACAATATATTGGCCACAAGCGGATATATATATATATATATATATATATATATATATATATATATATATCAGATTCTTTCACATAAAATAGTTTGGATTCACTACCATGGCCACCTACGAATCCTCATTTCAGATTTCCATTTTTGCCTTCAAAGCATGTCTGATGTTAAACTTGTTTTGTGTGGAAACCAAACCATTAAACGGCACACACATACTATCAAAAATAGGAACATTTTCCTTGTATAGCATAATAATAAGTTCATGAATCATTTATTTAATTAGTTAACAGCGTAAGTCTCCATATACTTTTACGTCTGAATTTATTTAATAATCCATTGTTTGTTTAATATATATATATATGTATATATATATGTATATATATATATATATATATATATATATATATATATATATATATATGTATATATATATATATATATATAGAGAGAGAGAGAGAGAGAAAGAGATTCTATGGCTCTGAGCCAATATAACAAGAAATAAAACACGCTCAAGCAATAAAAAAAGTAAGATAGAAAAATACATCTGATGTAGTTCATGGATATGATAAAAGCTGGTAAACTCATTCACGGTAAAGGAGAAATATCTCATTAACCTTTAACTTACCGATCGAATAACCAACCACATGGTCGTTGGGCATCACCGATGATTTCATCATGTGTCAAGGCGAGAAATCTACCACCCAGTCTTATCAGATTAATTTGGAAGCATAGCTGTCAGTCGCC
>OY735232.1:23727359-23837359 GCA_963457665.1 Thysanoteuthis rhombus | reverse complement strand
CACAGAGGACGCTTTTTATGGCTAGAAGTACGATTACTGACCAAAGAGATCTCGATCGTCGCGAGAGATTCCGAGATTTCTGGCCAATGGAGTATCGATGGAGGTCAGACCAGAATTGAAATTGATAGCTCCAACAGAATAGGAATATCCTTGCTATAGTCAAACATTTATTGCTGCTTACTCTCGAAATGAATGATCTGACTAAAATATGAATTCATGATAAATTCGACAAAAATATGTATTTATTATCAAATTCGACTATAATATGGATTCATCATCAAATTCGACTATAATATGGGTTTATTATGAATTTCAATTAAAATATGTATTTATTATCAAATTCGACTATAATATGGATTTTCAAATCAAATTCGACTATGATATAGATTTATTACCAAATTCGTCTATGATATGGATTTATGATCAAAATCGACTACATTATGGATTTTTTAAAATCAAATTCAACTACAATATGGATTTTTTTATCAAATTCGATTACAATATTGATTTATCATCAAATTTTACTATTTTATGGATTTTTCAATATCAAATTTCACTATAATATGGATTCATTATCAAACTACGCTTTGATTAATTGTTCCGATGTCTTTACATTTTCAAATAAGAAAAAAAAGTGAACACCAAAACAATAAATGTTTTTTTTCTTCGAGAAATTCTTTTAGCATGAAACATGATAGTAACGCGCGCAAAGAGGAAAAATTTGAAAAGATAAAAGTTCGGTAAATATGCAACTTTGATGTAAACATTCCAAACGTACGCAAGTGGATCGCAAAGGCCTTTTGCCAGCAGTGGACTTATAGCGGCTAAAGTTTATGACTTGGCAATATTTCAAATCTCATGTAAATTTATACAATGACACTTGGAATGGAACAAGACGTTGAAAAACGAAACAGTCGTATGACGTGACGGAGCTACGCAGAGAAGGGAGAGTTATTTGATAAACGTTGGAAATATTTAATGGCTGGATAAGTTGGAAGAACAACGAAACATTTTTTCAAAATGTAACAAAATATGGTATAGAATGAGACATGTGAAAGTTCTATCTTTTCACGTAGAGAGCACTCAATAATGTTAAATACAAATAAATAAGTTTATATATATATATATATATATATATATATATATATATATATATATATAGATAGATAGATAGATAGATAGAGAGAGAGAGAGAGAGAGAGAGAGAGAGAGAGAAATATACACAGAATTCTGGAGAGAAATCACCCGACACAATGTTTTCTGGTCAACCATTTATCGAATTCTGTCGATTATTTCTTAGTTTCAATCTAATTACTTTTTATCTTAATTCAATTAAAACAATTGAATTAAAACAGTCAACAGCTTTACTTTGTTTATCAAATTGGTTTTCGATAAAATATGTTTCTATATATTAATTTCATTCATATTCTATATATATATAGATCTGTTTGTTGTCGAGTTCGGAGACTGGACTCGAATTAATTTTTTGCACCGTAACAAAAATAGCAAGAACAATTCTCACCTGTATCTGAGGAGTAAATTCTTCGCTATTTCTGTCTCATCTTGGTAAACAAAACCGTTATATATATATATATATATATATATATATATATATATATATATATATATATATATATATATATATATATATATATATATACACACACAAACATATATATATATATATATATATATATATATATATATATATATATATATATATATATATATATACATATATATATATATATATACATATATATATACATAAACTCAAGTTTATCCTCAGTTCTGAAATAATGAACAAGTGATGAGTAGGCGGCTATCTTATTTACTGAAACAAACTGCCCAGTCTGTCACATCCACAAAAATGTGTTTACAAATTTGCCTAGGCTTATTTCATTCTAATAAATGAATATATATCAATACTAAAAAAAAATAATTCCTAAATTTCCATTTATCATTTTCATTTGGCATCGAAGTAAGTTTGACACATCAGCAGCCATGCTTGTTTATTGACTCTGACTCAATCGCACGAAGAGATGTAATAAGTTTATGAAGAAGGTACTGAGGATAATCAAACATGTCAAAAGTTGATTGTGTAGTTTTGTGCTGAATTTTCTTTCTGAACTTTGTCCCACTGTTAGGTTGACAAGTCGAGGTTGATAAGAAACCAATGGAGAAAAAATTAGCTTGATACTTCATAGAAGAAGACCAACATAATTAAAATATGTGAATGAAACGTCGAAAATCATTTCAGGAGCTTGGTTTTGTTAGTCACATTGATGTGTTGCTTTCTCTTCTGTCCAGGATCAGAGTATCGGTTTATTCTGAACCGGATCAATGCCAATTCTGTCGCTCTCTCTCTCTTTCTTTCTTTCTCTCTCTCTCTCTCTATATATATATATATATAGTCATCATCATCAGTCTTCTCACGTCCGTCGTTGGACAGAAACCTTCACCAAGATCCACCACATTTCTCAATCATGGGCGTCGCAGAGCTAGTATGTTCATCTCTCCATCTTGTATTTTTTCGGCCTGAGTTTTGCATATGGTCTCTTGGGATCCATGTTGTGTGTTGTGATGTCCATCAGTTGTCTTTCATTCTCACAACGGGACCAGTCCATTACCATTTGAGTTTTCTAATGTATTCTATGATGTCTCTGAACCCTGTTTTCTTTCTGATATATTGTGCTGTCTTGTGATCTCTCTGTGTGAGTTTGAGAATGATTCTCTCGTGTGCGTGTTGCATGCTTCTCAGTTTGTGGGTTTGTCTCTTGGTTAGGGTCCATAATTCAATATAAGATGTGTAATGAGTTTATTTCATAAAAGTGTTCGATATACAAACATTTAGTTAAAGTACAGCTTTTGATATGATGCAATAATAGATTCATTACAAAGCGGAACAATCAAGTCATTTACCTGAAGAAGTTCGATGGACTGAAACATAAGCGTGCCTGTGTATCAAATCAATTATTTCACCATATATTTGTATATGTGCGTCTGTTTTTGACAATCGTTGAAATAATTTATTTGGAAACATATTCCAAATTATGAATTGTCCTCCTGAATATCACATTCTGTCTGACAATCCAATCTAACGGTTGATCTCTCTCTCTCTAAACACACACACACACACACACACACACACACACACACACACACATATATATATATATATATATATGATTATTGTGTCATCCACAGACAGCTGTTTCGATGTATTACATCTCTTCGGTGGGGCTATAGACTTTTTTTTATTCCATTCAGTACCGCGAGGCAGAATTGAAACCCTCAAATCGGAGGCCAATATCCTACCTCTGGACCACGAAACTGAGTGGTCAGT
Organism: Thysanoteuthis rhombus; assembly: GCA_963457665.1. NCBI lineage: Eukaryota > Metazoa > Mollusca > Cephalopoda > Oegopsida > Thysanoteuthidae > Thysanoteuthis > Thysanoteuthis major. The sequence goes on along the minus strand of OY735232.1, from coordinate 23,834,013 downwards.
AAAGCTGAATTTAAGCGATATATTCATTTACACAGAAACTCTTCATCCACCATATACTTTCCGCTTTGTATACGTGGATTGTATTTTTGAGGTTATGAACAAGTGGTAACCAGTGGTTTATTCAGGAAATCAAGTTATAGCTAGTTCCCCGCTACAACAGCGCTCTCCTCGGTATCTCTTACTGTTACTGAGCTTTTACACCATTAGGAACTGAATATTTTCATTAGATATCGAGTGATGACGAATCTCTTTAATATTACAGCAATATTCAGTATTCTTTATTATTCTCGCAAAAGTTGAATTTTCATATCAGTATTAAATGCCGGCTTTGAAGGGAGATCAAGCCTCCCCGATACTCCAGCATCCTACATACTTAGTTATTATGGTAATCAGTTTATTAATATCATTTGTTTCTGGTAACTTTTTCTAGAGATGCAATAGTCTCCACCGTCCACTACCGTAGTCAGTCTCCAAAACTGTTAACATAGATTTGTTCAGTTTTCAAGTTGGTCCAGTTGGCTGACCTTTTTGTATCATACGTTAAGGACACTCCAATGGAAACAAGAAGGCAGAACTTTTTTAACATTTACTTTTTTTAACATTATTTCAAAGAAAACCTTTTTTTTTATTGGAAATTCCAACACTAATTAAGTTTTTTTATGGTGGTTGGAGGTCTAATTTAAGATGTAAGTTTATGATAAATTAAACTCTTTTTTTTGAATCCTGGCTCGTTTTCAAAAATTCAGACTTTTTTTAATGATCATGGTCTAACAAAAGGTGAAAAAATTTGCTAATTCATTGACAATCTCTTTTCCAATTTAAAAAAAAAAGGATATCACCTGCAACACAGTTTGGTGTAAAAAGATGTCGAGCACTTGCCAGTTTCTATTGAGTGACTGACCAGACCTATTTTTGAAAACTGTAATTAGTATCATCGAGCTTTGCACCACTTGAATTTCGTAGTTTCCACGAGAGTCTAAGTAACAGCAAGGAACTACAATATTAGAACACTCAACTCATTGTTCGAAACTGTCAACCAGAACTGTCACCAAATCTGTTACCAAAAGTTTCTTCAGTTCTTAAACCCGTTTGAGCGACTGGGTGTTTAGCAATGTATGTATGTAACATACCAATAGAGCTACAGGGTTGAAAATTTATTCCCTATCATATCTACAAAAAATGTGATTCTTTGAAACCTCCTCCCCTTGAATAGGTTTTAATTTCAATTGTGTGTGTATGTGTGTGTGTGTGTGTGGGGGGGGGTAATATGGAAGATAGTTCTATGCTAAATTGGCCCCTTTGTTTGTGTCCTGCAGCATTCACATTTGACTAGAAATTCTGATTTTTGTCGGTGATCACTGCCCAAAAAGAGCAGAGAGAGGTGACTTATTCATCGATGAACTCTTTTCCGAATTTTTAAAAAAAATTGATCAACCCCAACACGGCTGTCAAACGCATTTGCCACATGACAGTTTTTATTGAGTGACTAACCAGATTTGTTCTTCATCAGTCTTGTATTTGCAGAGATTCGGCGCGGAATTGATTGCTAGGTCGATGGCGAATGGCACAACTGATGAACGGCCATTTAGCGTAAACCTCTGCCAACAAAGCTATTTTGACTGATGAAAACAAATGTTCTAATTACATCCTTTTACTTAAATGCATCCCGACCATTAGCAGACAAACCAAACAAAATAGCTTTGTATATGATTGGATGTAAGATTGATGCCAAAACCTGATATTGAGCAAGGGGCATTTAGTTTAAAGCTTTCCAAACAGAGCTATTTAGGTTTTAGGGCGATAAGTAGTCAAGTAATGTGTTGAAATCCAGAAATGAGTAAGATATATAAACATGCCAACACATTTTTTTCATTACTTAGCGTGTCTAAAACCCCAGGTATTCGGAAATATTCATTATTAAACATAGCTGCATTTACGGAACACCTTTTAGTCCTCAATAATCCCAGTCATCTTTGAAGTTAAAAGCCTTGATATTTACGCATATTTATCATTGTAAAGGCCTTCGGGATACGGGTCTTAACCCTTTTCCTTGGGCTATTTTTTCCCTCTTGATGCCAACATTTCAAAAGCTTTCACCGATAGGACACTTATTAAATTTACATTTTGGGTTAACAACCTGTTCCCCTTTTCCGCGGATGTAATCGAAGTTAATGTGGAATACTGCTGTGGGTACGTCACAACCCAGTCCAGGTCCCCTTCAATCCCGATACAAGTCGTTGTCTGTGCGTCTCAACAGCTGTCAGTCGGTCCGACCGAGTTTTGGCCTGGGGAAAGTGGAGTGTAATTTGGAGAGCATTTGGCAGGAATTTGGGACAAAATGGCTTGTTTCAAATTCGCTCTTATCTCGTCTGAATAACGATATCATGCCATGATTAAGATATATATTTCGTGGGCAGATCAGCCAGACGCAGTCCGAAATGGGCGTAGGCTACTAACATCAAATTAGAGCCAATATAAACACATTTAAAACTTTCTTTTCTCTTTCCTCCTTTCTGTCTCTGTCACTGTCTATATGTATGTAAACACACACAAAGTTATATATATATATATATATATATATATATATATATATATATATATATATATAGAGAGAGAGAGAGAGAGAGAGAGAGAGAGAGAGAGAGAGAGCAGGGGAAGAGAATACGTTGATTTGTCGGTATTAATCCATCAATGCAAGTCATTTCCCCCCCTCTCTCTCTACACACACACATACATACACACACACACACACACACACACACACACACACACACACACACACATATATATATATATATATACGTTGAAGCTCATTTCACAATAAAACCTTATATCTACACAAATCATTACTGCTGTTTTCACCATATCTATCCATCTTTGTGTATGTGTGCGTGTGTGTATGTGTCCGTCTGTCTACTCTCTCCTCTGTCTGTCTCCTTTCTCTCGCTCCTCTCTCTCTCTCTCTCTCTCTCTCTCTCTCTCTCTCTCTCTCTCTATATATATATATATATATATATATATATATATATATATATATATGGTAGACTGGGGCTCGTTGGGTGCAGAACTTGGTCGCATCACTTACTTCAATTTTTGTTTTCATCACTCAGTGGCCCTCCTGTTTGCACTACTTTGACCGGAAAAAATTCGGCTATCATTCTACCAAGTCTGAGTCATACATGTTGTGAGCATGAAATGTTTTGCATGGAAAACGTTTTCTTCACCCTGGTATCTAACTTTTTTCACTTTGATAAATGAGCGTCCAGTTCAGGCTGAAATGTGTGGTTAAAGATAGCATAGTATATCTTTATGAGAAGTGGCAGTGGACTGTATACAAACTACATTTCAAGCAACTCCCTCCAGAGTTTTTCCTTGGAATAAAATGTAAAGAAAACGATGTTTTGGGGGCTGGTTTGTACATTGTAAGCTGAGCTGCATCGTACTCTGTAATGGTATACAATTGAGACACAGGAAAAACGAAATAGTCGGCAAAATGAGAAAACAAACCTCAAATAAGTGATTGGTGTTGGCATTCTTTTCTTAGTTGCACTTCCCATCTTGCAATGCATTATTGAAGTCCATGTAATTCCAGTTCTTCTACAAGATGGTCATTATATCCCTGAAATCTAACTCTTTATCTGAAGAGGTTTTTCTGTCTGCTTCAAAATTTTACATTCCTCAATTATAACTATATATAATTCATATCAATACTTACTAGCAAGAGAAATACCTTGCCCATCTAGAGTGTGCAAATTATCCCAACTGATGACTTAAGTTTATACATTTTCTTCCGAATGTTTAAAATGATATGATGACCTTGACAAATGTTTCAGATTTGAACGACCCATCTAAAGTAAGTGTCTGTTCAATTGTAACTCTTGGTTTTGTATGTGTGTGCAAATGTTACAGTAACCCATCAAAAATGCTTTTGATTTCATTTGTTTACTGTTGCATCTCTTAGTCAATGGCTGTCAGAGAGTAAAGTCTTTCTAAATGCATGATAGAAGCATCATGATTATCATTTACTCCCCTAAAGAATTTCAATGAAATTTGGTGTAGGCTGGGCCTGGGACTCGGAAAGAAGCGTTCAGATGATTATGTAATGATTATCATTAAAGTTATTAGAAGCATAACGACTCGTTCTTTCAAGTACATCCAATTTCAATCGAATAAACTTTTTTTAACTTGATTCATTTTTTATTTTGAGAGGATGAAATACCTTTCAGTTTACGATCAGAACTGAAATGTTGAGAGAGAGAGAGAGAGAGAGAGAGAGAGGGAGAGAGAGGTTATGCAGAAACAAGCTATAGAGAGCGGATGGGATAGAGAAATGGACGGTGAATATTGGTAGGGCTTCTTTCCCTTCAGAAGAAAGCCACTGCCTCAGAAGTCGTTGGTTGGGTAAGTGAAGTCGTGAACTCAAGGGTGTCTGAAAGATTAGCATACCACACAGAATGGGAAGATATAGGAGGGGAGTCGTCTTGTTTCTTACTATTCTCTCTATATATCTTAACTTTTTAAAAATCTTATATTAAAGAAGAATATATTACAAGAAACTCTATAGTATAAGTATATTAGTCATGTTATAAAAAGTTATTGGGGAAATATTTCCTTGAAAATGAAACAAGCTCACTAGAAATTTACTTTCTGCAAATTACTTGACGCATATCTGTCAGTATGTATGAAAAATGTTTTCTCTCAATCTTATAATCGTCTAGCGTTAAAAAAAAATACCGCGTGAATTGTCCGTGTCGGAAGAAATCATAGCTATGTACATTCATGTAATTCTTTGCTGTCAGCGTGCACACAGAAATGAACACAAAACAGACATCTAAATTCTATGTACAAACATATCCTAAGTGCAAACTGGATGCATTCCTATTTACATAGATTCATCTGGTTAGAATAAAAAAATCCATAAAAAATGTAATGTGATTCCAAATAAAAGTAAAATAATGTTTAAGTCTTACGCTTTAACGTTATATTTCACGGTTAAAATAATTATAATTTAATTCTATCAGAGAATTATTTGTGATAAAATAAAGTTTTGAACTGCTGAAACGTGATACTTCTCAAATTATCTGAATATTAGCAGCATAATAGTTTTGTAAAATCTTTCTTCATTTTTTCTATAGTCTAATTACAACATTATTAGGTATAGCATCATCAGACCCTGAAGAGAAGCAATTTTTGTTTCCTTTTCTATTTCATCTTTTAAATACCTTATCCACAAAAAGCTGTTGACGTAGATTCACAAATATCAATCACCAAAATTGTACGAGTGACACGAGAAATTCTGCCAAAATAGCCAACGTTTAAAACTCTAGCAGCAACAAAAACAACAATGCCCGCAACTGGAACTCTGCAGAAACATTTTATATACAGTAGTTGTGGTGTATAACCAACGTATCCTCCCAATAGTCACTTATCGAACTGAAACATAGAAACTAACCAAGAGACAGATCCACAAATTGAGAACTATGTAACGTGCACATGAGAAAATTATGCTGGGCCTCAAACTGAGAGATCACAAGACAGCACAGTACATCCGAGAAAAGACAAGAGTCAGGGGTATCATAGAATCCATTAAAAAGCTCAAGCGGTAGTGGGCTAGCCATGTTGCAAGAATGGCAGACAACTGATGGACATCGCCACTCACGACGTTGATCCCCCGAGATCACGAGCGGAACCGAGGCTAGCAGAATATTAGATGGAGAGACGAGCTAGACAAATGCAGAAAGTACTGGCTTAGCGATGCCCATGATAGAGAAATGTGGCAAATCCTTGGGAAGGTCTATGTCCAACGACGGACGTTGAATGACTGCTGATGATGAATTGTTGTGTACTCCACTATGATGTTGTCACTCAATGTGGTGTGCATCCCTAAATCCTCTCTGGTTGCCTGACTGAAATAAAAAAATGATTGTCGTCAAACAAGAACAGTAGTAACAAATACACTGATCGGACCAACCCATTGTTGCCAATGCTCGAAATACCGCGATTTTGTATTCTATTCACTTTACTTACAAAGTATGTCATAAGAATTCGAAAGAAAGATGATAAAAAGTGACATAGTAAAGAGACGAATTTACAAAAGAAAAAAAAAGTTAAGAAAATTATAAGCGTGGCTGCTGCAGGGTCAAACTCTGCTCTCACTTCTATCACAACTAAAGATGATTGCTACAACGCATGTATTATATATATATATATATATATATATATATATATATATATATATATATATATATATGATAAATAAATTCGTAGTCATAAAGGTTTAACTCAGTTGGTGAGAGAGCCGCCTCCCAATCACATTGTCATGCTCTCAAATTATGATAGGGAAATATTAGTTTAATGTGTAGGTTCGATTGAACATGGGGTAATAGAGAATCAGTAAATAGTTCATTCCCCCACATTTGGTGGGGGTTGTCTTTGTTGTTCTTGCTACTGAGGGAAAACGAAGTCAACTTATACTTGGACTGGAATTTGAAAAAAATCTACCCATCCAATCATCCGTGTGGTCGTAGTTTTCTGTCTGTTACTACGATGTCTTCCACTTGAAAGTTACAAGTTTACTGATAAAGATATAACCTACCAATCATTCCAAAGAATGGAAACTCCAAAAAAAATTCAAATACAAGTATTTCACTCGATTCTAAATTTTGCATTTTCGAAAAAAAGTAAAGAGCAGAATAGCATTCAACTTTTGCAGCAAGTCATTATAGAGGCAGTGTACACCCTTTCTTCTCTCTTCTACACCCCATTCTCTTGTACCTACCATCACACTGACTTCTGATGACTCAGCCTGCCACACTAACAGAACAATACGGGGTCTGGGGACGCTAAAGAAATTCCCATATTGCTTCATCCAAGTACACAATTTCGGCTAACAAATAATATGATTCCTTATTATAAGAATGCTCTACTTTGGGATAAAAGGAGAATACCTATATATCTGTGGATCTTTTCAAGGGTATCAGCTAGTACAATGAATTGAAAAAAAAGAGTTACTTAATCAGGAAAAAGTGAGGATTTCGCAAGTGCAAACATTAAAGGACGGAAGAAGAAAATAAAGATTTTAATCGGATGAAACCGAGGTAGGAGGGCAATATTCTCAGTAAGTAAGTAAGTACCTAAGTAAGGAAGTAAGGAAGGAAGGAACGGTGGAAGAGAGGGATTGTATAAAAAGAAGGGAATGTATGATATCAGCGTCAGGTCAGGTAAGTCGCTCAAAAGAAAGACACACAACCAACGTCTTTTGGTAGTCAACCACTTCAGGGGTAATCAATTATAAATTGGAATAAGAGGAGACCACTGTGTAAATTTACTCCTTTTACCTTTTGTTAGATCACTAAAAAACAAACAAACAAAAAACAAGCAGTGCGAACGAATTTAGCCAAATTTTACATAGTAAATCCCCCCAACCTATTTGGGAGTGTAAGCAACAACTCTGAAAAGCTTTTTTGTTGATATAATGAGTAAATATTAAAATTTTCAACCCCTAGCTCCATTGGTGCGTGATACATACATACATACATGAACCAACTTTAAAACAGAACAAACCTCGTCTGACAGTTTTGATAACGGTCTTAGTTGATGGTTTCTAATATAGGAAATTCCTCCATTGCTCTCTTGAGCACAAAGCTCCGCAACCTCTCCCTGATTAAAGCAGTAATTCTCTTCTGATACACCTTTTCAGGGGCTGTTTCATTCCCTTAGTCGACACTTTGCCCACCACCTACCCTTCATACGGACTGCTCCTTGAGTGGATTGGGAAATCGAGAGATAGACGGGTATTTTGCAGAAGGTGTTGTGTATGAAATATAAAAAGATGCTCGCAAAGGGTTACGTTAGAAGTGATTTTCGATTGGGGGGTTTTAGAACAGCAAAATATTTAAAAATCTACTGGAGACTTAAAGGATAATTTTATTCTTCGAAGTTGATAGCATTATTCATCTTTTATATCAGCCATGAAATCTCCAATCTACTTGCTCCATTCAATACATGGTTATTTATTACGTTATAGTGAATTGAAACTCATATTTGAAATGATCTCTTGGCGAATGTATCATTTGGCCTTGACAAGGTAAATATAATACACAATACAAAAAATAGGACTGCTACCAATAGTGTAGCAGCTTCAACGTAGCGTTGCTCTTATCATTGCTACATAAAATATGTTGGTAATTTTATAATTGAAAGGTGAAGAGTAATTCAAGAGAAAAAAAGTGTGAAATCTTGAAAAAAATCATCATAACGTTGGCATGTTCAGATGCAATTCTTTGGTGGCTGATCAGCTTTTTCAATGAAACTCCAGCCCTCCCATGTATGTCAACATCTATCCATTAAACGTCAGAATAAACTTCCCCATTCTAGGAAAGACTAAAAAACACTGCCATACAAACATTATTGAAAACGGTTCCTTTTAATACTGACCCTTCCTCTCACTGAGTCTTCTTATTTCAGACCAATCTGACACTCACAGACACAAACACAGACACCACCTGGCTTCTCCTCTCATGGATGCTTTTTACTCCAAGCCAACGAAGATGCATACGCCTCTCCTACCCCTTTTATTGGAAACCAACAACACAGCAATCACTTCATTTCGTTCCTCAAATTGCAAACATGAGAATAGCATAAAGTTTCCTCAACAACCACTGCAAGTTTCTCTGGAAAGGCTGGTTGGCAACCATCAGAATGCATCAAAACCTGCTCATGTGATAATAAATAGATTCGAGACGTAAAACCTGTTTAATTTATCGACTCTTTTCAAATATCAAATTACCAACATTCTGTCAGACCACCACACATCAATGCAACAAACAGTATAATATATATATATACTGAATATCGCCGTTAATTCAATCGAAAGTTTCCACATTCTTCAATATCTTGAATTAAGCAAAACTAGGACTGCATTACACCAAAACTGCACCATACAATATATATATATATATATATATATATATATATATATATGTATATATATTTATATATATATATATATATATATTTGTATATACATATATATGTATCCATGTGCGTGTGCATGTTTGTTACATCACTCAAGAATCCATTCAAAGTGACCTCCTGTTAATACACGGCGAATGTATAATTTGGCCTAGACGGCATAAATCGAATAAACAACAAAAGAAAATGGGTGCACTTACCATTGAGTCAAAAAAGTTGACTGTTTAGCTCAGTGGTAAGAGCAATGCTACATCAAAGCAGCTCCCTATCGGTAACAGAGCTTTTTCCTGCGGCAACCTATTCCATTTGTTCATTCTATTCATGCTTTGCTTGTTCAATCTGGATAATACATTCACCGAGTATTGCACACACAAACATATTTATACATACATTTGTCTACAGGCATTGGGTAACACAAATCTTTTAAATTAGTACGCACATATCTTTCTGTATATCATCCATAATCCAGAACTTATCTATATAAGTATACAGAGATAGATAGATAGATAGATAGATAGATAGATAGAGAGAGAGAGTGTGTGAGTGAGTGAGTGAGTGAGTGATATATATATATATATATATATATACATATATATATATATATATATATATATATATATATATATATATATATATCTTTTGTCCATAAAGAAACAAAACTTTTGAAACAGGGCGCCAATGAGCCGTTTTAGCGTGCAATGACTTTAATGTCGTGTAGCTAACTCTGGCACGTGTAGCTAAAAAAAAAATGAATCAAAATAAAATAACCGACGTGGATCGATGCAGTTCTTTTAATACAAAAGGTCAAGATCGTTGCTACATAACATTGAAGTCACTGCTTGCTAAAACGTCTCATTAGCACCCTGTTTCAAAAGTTTCTTTACGGACAGACCTCGTATATCTTTGTTATTGTACAATGTCAGTGCTAATGCAGTAGGTTAACTATAATTTATTAAACTTTTCGGGGCCCCATCCCATCGGAGTCCTGACGTCGTTATCAAATAACGACCCCCTTTACCCTCATCTGTGCATCTGAATGCCAAGAAAAGACCTATATCGGAGAAGAGTTCGTGATACAAAGACTTGCAAATATTCATGTCTCTTTTGAAATATTCGTTGGTTGTGTCTTCATAGTATCCATTGATGGAAATTCAAGGAATATTGCCTGGTCTTAGGGATAAAGAGAGATTAATGGAGCCTTGAAACACAAAGAAAATGGGGTGCGTTGATGAATAGGATGTCGGAAGAGCGATGGCAATGAGTTTCACTGCGAAAAGAATTCTTCATTTGCTCTTAAATTGAAATAAAAGAACAAGTAGATAGGCATTAGGGTCGGTTTGATAAATTGGTGTACTCTCTCTCTCTCTCTCTCTCTCTCTCTCTCTCTCTTACACACACACATACATGTGTGTATGTGTCTGTTTGAACAGATGTATATGTATGTATGTGAAATCAACCATACGTACACTGGAACAAATGCACCCGCATGTCCCCCCCCAAACTCAACAGACACACCCATTCCATGGCAACACTTAACTCCCACTGCCACAAAATAAACAAACATACAAACAAAAATCATACGCAAAATAGATATACATGCCCCCCATACACATATACATACATGGGAGCGCGTGCACACGAATTCCCCTCACACTGACAGGCAGCAGGAACACACTCTAACCCCTGACGTTCAAGACTATCCCCTATCCAATATAGATAACTGATGCTTGATATACGAACATAGCCCCATCTCACCATCTTTCCAGCAAATGTGACCCAGCCCCTGAAGCATCTTCTTATCCTCATTTTTTCTGCTCACACTGAAGATGCAGGATCATTCTTACAGAGAGCCCGTAAATAAATACATATTCACCTAATCGCCTTGACAATTCATCAGAAACTAATTGCTCGGCACCGATTTTCATGATGATAATCATGATGATTATCATGATGATGATTATCATCATCAGTCTTTCAACGTCCGTTGTTGGACATAGACCTTCCCCAGGATTCGCCACACTTCTCTATCATGGGTGTCGTAGAGCCAGCACTTCCCGAATTTGTCTAGCTCGTCTCAATATCAAATATTCTGCCCGCCTCAGTTCCGCATGTGATCTAGGGGGATCCATGTCGTGAGTTGCAATGTCCATCAGTTGTCCGCAATTCGTGCAATATGACCAGCCCACTGCCATTTGAGCTTTTTAATGGATTCTATGATATCCCTGACCCTTGTCTTTTCCTGTGCTGTCTTATGATTTCTCAGTATGAAGCCCAGCATAAGTTTTTCATGTGCACGTTACATAGTTCTCAATTTGTGGATCTGTCTCTTATTTGGTAGTAAAGAAGCGGCTCCAGAACGTACAGGTAAATAAATAAAGAAATGGGCGTCGTGCAAGGAACAAATACGCATCCATCTTGAAACCAGCCCTTTATGTGGCCTTTGCACCTACCAACTGAGCTAACAACGATCTCAAGGCCGAAACCTGTCAAAGAACTGATATCCTTATTAAAAGATTGTTGGTACAATTATGTTGTTCCCCATGCCAACATTATCAAATTTCAGTCTGTTGACAATTTATATCCAACGGAATGTGATAAATATAAAGACAATTCATCATATAGTGATTGTTGGTACCCGTATATATATATATATATATATATATATATATATATATATATATGTATATATATATATATATATATATATATATATATATATATATATATATATATATATATATATATATATATACATATATATATACATATATATATATATATATATATATATATATGTATGTAGCTCCAACTTAATCTAAAATAATTTTGATGAGAACATTTGATAAAAAGTCTGTTGCTTGATATATATATATATATATATATATATATATATATATATATATATATATATATATATATATATATATATATATAACTGAATTACAAGGATATATACTCACTCTTCAACAACCTGTAATATGTTTTGTTCCTGTATTCATGGAAGCGAAAATCTGTTTTCTATTTCTCTCTTTTTTTTTCACATATTGAAAAATACACTATAGACTACACACACACACACACACACACACACACACACACATACACACACACACACACACACACACACACACACACACACACATATATATATATATATATATATATATATATATATATATATATATATATAACCAGTGTTATAAATACGGTACTGGGCGACAAAAAAGTTGCATTAGGAATTTAATAGGATTTTTGATTCTGTTTTTGAACGGGCCGACCAAAACTTCGTATCCAGAACAAAAAAACAACGAAAGGAATTGGATCAGTTATCCAACTAACTCTTGGAATGATAATGATTATTCTCCAAATTCCGAACATTATCTTTACTCTTGTGTACTTGTAAAATTTTGCTATGTCTGCTGTTCTTTTGGCACGTATTCGGGTTGCGTGACTCCAGTTCATAAACCTGAAAGAAAAGAGATGACCTTTAAAATCTTTACGTACTTGCAGCCCCTGCCAAACCCATTTGAAGCAAGTAAGTTTTCAATCATGCAAGGATTACAGTCGAGTTGGATACAGTGTGACGTAGTGGTACGTAACCTTTTTTTGCTAAATGCCCGTTCTCGACAGCTCTAAAGATTATGTCCCCTAACTATAAAACAATAATTTGTCAAGCACGGCTGATGCTGGGTCAAGTTTCTATCGTACTTCTATTCTGACAAAAGATTTCTACAACTTTCGTTTTCTATATATTCCAAAATTCGATAGAAGTTAAGTGGAGGTAACTCTTCACTGATTGTATTTCGCATTGGAAATGCAATCAGCGAAAGATTGCTTCCCTCCAATTGAGCGAGGATTGTTCTTGTTCTTGTTCTTGTTTTATTTCGATGAAAAGTCAACGCCAGGCTTCGACTTAGACTTGACAGTTATATACCATTTGGCAAGAACAACCTCTTAATATATCTTAGAATGTTGACAAAGTTTTCTATTAACACTTCTTATCTGATGAGAATTGACATTTGTTAAGAAAACAGTTTTTATTAAAGAAAATATCGTTTTATGAACTTGTAAATTTGTACTTTCTTTATTATCTGAAATTTAGTGAGTGCAATTATATCATCTTTTTCGCACCTCACTAAAATAATGATATAAAATTTGATTACTATGGAATTTATAGTATAATTAGTAACTGTTACTATTATGTAATTGAGAATTAATCAGTTACCCTAAAGTGTTTTCAGTTTTCACACCTAAATTCAAAGTTGACTCCAAATGAAGCTAAATTGTTCCCTTATGGGGATGTTCTACGTCAAGAATCACAGGTTTATTAGATTATTCCAAGCGATTTCAATTGTATTTTTATTTTGGATTTGTATTCGTAATTTCCTCCTCGTTTAGTGATTCCAAACAAGAGGCGTAAGCAACACACCGGGGAAATTTGAGAATATAATGGAACAATTCAGAATTTGTTAATCGTGTTAAGGCTTAACTGAATAATCCCTAATTATACAGAACAAATAATTATTAATTTTACAATAGATTTTATTGTATCTAAATAATTAACAAATCAATTTTCTGTGGTATGAATGCGATAATTGCATTGTTTCAAAAAAAAAAAATCGTCTTGATTTAAAATGTTGAATTGGAGCCAGTAAGTGACACATTCTATAGACTTCACTTCAAAGAAAAAGACCAATCCGTGTGAAAATTTAAATGGTATATTAAAAAAATGAAAATTAGAAGATTGATTGAATTAGATAAAAAGGTTTAGACTTAATATGAATTCTTTTTGACAAGTTTCCTAATCACTGTCAGCTTTCTTTAAATTTTGTATAATGACAATACGGTCACTGTACACTCCAGACTTCATTTACTCTGGATTTTTAACATTATGTCTTATTACTATTTTACATTGAGTCTCCCTGACCAGTGTCCCTGTCTTTGTTGTTTGTATTACAGCAACTTGGCTACTCTACATTCTTGTCTCAATTTCTAAGATGACGTGTCATTATTTCAAATGGATTTCCACCGTGCAGTGTCATTCCTGTAATCATTGTTTCGGCTGCTTTACACTCCAGCCTTCTTTTTGCTTCAACTTGTGATGTGAGATGATGCTTTTTTTTCTTCATTGTTCTTTGCTGCTTGTATCACGATATTTCAACCGTCTTACACTCAGAATATCGTTTTGCATGACTTTCTGAGACTTGGTTTTCTTACCATATTATATTGAGACCTTCGGCCAGTGTACTTTTCCTTGCTTCGACGACAGTAAGCTTTGGATTTCTTGATTTGTTTATCACATATAATAATCCGACAAAATCCTGTTGCTTGAGCTATGGTGTGGCCTGAGCTTCTTGAGAGGCCCCCTCCAACATTCAGTGAAGTTTTTTAGTAGGAATGCTGGAGGTGAACTACTATCTATAAAGCTTTTGCCCCTCCCGAACTTCATTGAGGCAAAAGCAGCAATTTCCCTTGACACACCTTGTCCACTCCTTTTAGAAGAACCCTTTATGAGAGGGACTTCTTAAATTGCAAGTGCATACTCTTATCAATGAATGGACTTGGTCTGCATCAAGTCAGAATGTAAAATATAATAGTGTAAATAATGTATAATAGTAACAGCACTCAATCTCAGAAATTCAGGAAATTTTTTTAGTATAAACACACACACACACAAGCACGCACACACGCACATTTATATATATATATATATATATATATATATATATATATATATATATATATATATATATATATATATATGTATATATATATATATATATATATATATATATATATATATATATATGTATATATATATATATACCAAAGTTCAAATCAGTGATTCATTATTTCATATGGTGATCTATACAATAAAATTCAGATGAAGTTGAGCTTTAAATATGATGAAATAATGGATTCGCTACACAAACCTGTTTATGGGCTTCTTCGGGCAAATCTGAATTTGCGTGAATAATTCCAAAAGGGCAGAAACATAAACGTGTTTGTGAAGCAAATTCATTATTTCACTATATATATATATATATATCTGTATGTATGTATGTATGTATGTATGTATGTATGTATGTATGTATGTATGTCTATATATATATATATATATATATATATATATATATATATATATATATATATGTATATATATAAATATATATATATATATACATATATATATACATATATATATGTAGAGAGAGAGAGAGAGAGAGAGAGAGAGAGAGAGAGAGAGAGAGGGGGGTTATATATTTGTGATGTTTTCCAGGATGATTATAAATGAATTAGGAAGAAAAGAAGATGTAGGTCAAAGCTTGCAGGAAGAGTGTGGTGCAATCTGCATCTGTTAATATTCTTCACCATGTCCGTCGATGTCAAATTAATGTCATGTTGGCCTCGAACTGAATATTAACGAGGTGAATTCTCGTCTTGTGTCAACGAGAATTAAGGCAAATTACCTTTTTTTTTTTGGACGTTTGGACCATCATTGTTGGTTCACAACTCGGCTTAGATATGTTTTTCACGTATTCCAAAACTATTTACTCTTTTTCTTCTTTAATATTTTTACGTTTGAACGGGCTGTACATTTTTGATCCGTTCGTCTATGCTCTGGCAATTCCCTATGCACCTTCGAATCTACCGTCATTACGTTATGGATCTATTGCTAGAGTTCTTCACATTCAGTTTCAAATCACTGTTTGAATCGTAGTTGCAGAGTTCATTTACCGACATTTAAAACCAAATCTGCAAATACCTTATTCCAATTAGAAGTTGAATCATCAAAAACCCTAAAGTTTGAAAAAAAAAACATCCTGATTTTTTCTGTCAGCATGAAATCGTATTTATTCACTAGGCGGGAATCTTACCGGTTGTTCCAATATAACAAATTGAAAATGATTAAGAAACACAAATGATTTTCATTTATAATAGTATAATTTGTATTCAAACAACATTAAACATATATTGTTTTATTTCCGAAGTATTAGAAATATTGTGAAAACTAATTAAAAAAAACCTTGAAGTGTATTACGCAATAGTATTTAGAAAAAGATTTTTGTAGCCCAGCAATGGTCACTTCCTCAGGGTGCTGGATTCAAGAAATACAACAGTAATAAAAGTTTTTATTTTGTCAGTCAGTGATCTCGTCTGAGAAGAGGAATTACAATGCAGTCCTCTTTCGTTGTGGTTGAGAATTCTTGCTTTATTCAAAACATTGTTTGGGTAGGGAATGAGATGTAGAACAAAGAATGAAGTTTCAGTCGAATAAGGAACCCATGGGGACTAAACCCCTCTAATGGAAGAGTGGCAAAGATTGAAAAGGGCCACCTTTTCTACTTCTCCTAATTCTACTTCAGCTCAGATCTGCTGACCCTGCTATATATTTTTAACCATTTTTCTTGCAAAGGTACCGTGACATTTTAACCAATTTGAACCATTGGCGATTTCTGCCATGGGAGATCCTAACGAGAATATCTGCTTTAAGAACCGACTTCTTTCGGTAGGCATATATATATATATATATATATATATATATATATATATATATATATATATATATATGTATAGCCACATTGAAGAGATGTAATACATCGAAACAGCTGTCTGTGGAGGACACAATAATCAATGCTCCTCTATTCCGAATTGAGCACTCTTTATATATATATATATATATATATATATATATATATATATATATATCTTTTTTTCCACAAAAATCCATCATATCAACGCGAAATACGTATATACTTTTTTTTCATAAGGATAAACACGTACTTTCAATTTGATAAGGAGTTTGTTTGAATTACTGATGGCCTTACGACTAACACCATAATACGCGTTGATGCCATTATACAAATAAAAAATAATAATTATCAAATGTATCTCAGTATTTGGCGAGTCAATGAACTATACAAAAATATATTTCCCCCCATAAGATTTTTTCTACCAATGCTTTGAATAAAAAGTCATTTATTTGGCAAGGACGAGCAAAAAACAAAAAACTACGTACTTACTCACTTATGTTATGTAAATTAAAACTACGTATCTATTTTTTTTTTTGTAAATAAATTAAAAGAACAAGTAGATAATCAGGTTTCTAAAGCAGATGATGTTTACGGTTATGATCTCAAGTAGCGGAAATTGTCAATAAATAAATTGCTTATCTTTAAAAATGTTTTATATTTAAAAGTATGTGGTCATATATATATATATATATATATATATATATATATATATATATATATATATATATATATATATATACATATATATATATGTATATATATATATGTATGTGTGTATATATATATATGCGTGTGTGTGTGTATATATATATATATATATATATATATATATATATATTATTGTGTCATTCACAGACAGCTGTTTCGTTGTACTACAACTCTTCACTGTTGCTATGGACTATCCGTTATCCTATCAAGTACCTCGAAGCAGGATTGAAACCTTTGCTTCAGACCCGGAGACAGATATCCTACTTCTATATATACAAATCATATGACTTGCCCACATGATCTGCTTTCTATGACAATATGTAAATTGACGAACAGAATACATGGTGTGTTTTGAAAGTATCCAGCTAATCCATCTCAACGGCAACAAACCTTGGGCAATGCCACCTTATTCCACTTCAAATTACCCCCCTTACGACACCACTAAGTTACCCCGTCTATAAATGTTTCTTTCGGGACCACAATCAGTTGATTAGTCGCATTCTCATTAATGTCCCGTCTGAAATCTCTTTGGGAAAAGCCAAAGATTGTTAAATATAAAAAATAGCCGGATACTTTTCGGCCATATCTTGTTTTTTTTTTAGCTTTGGTAGTTTCTAGAGATAAAATCGTGGGTAAAGTTCGTTTGGTTCCCAGGAAGTCAAAACCTTGAATCAGGTGTGTTGGGGAAAAAATATGCACCGACTTTTTGGAGGAACAGAAACTTCATATACAAGATTTGACAGATAAGATTCCCTGGGAAGAACTTCAGACAATCGCTCGAATAACTTCAGAAAAAAGAATTCTCAACTTTGGTGCTATCTTGAGCTGGGTCTTTCAATTCACAGAATGATCAATTATGAAAGTTTTTGGTGATGTCTAACGATTCCCAAGATCCTAGATTAAAGGCAATGTAGTTATTTCCCTTTGGTAAAATTCTCTTTATGGTGAATTGAGAAATCTTCAGTGATTCTATCTTTATTTAATAACACCGTGACCCAGTGTTGATGTGCCTACTTCTGGTTTGGTAGGCCATTAGTTTAATCCATCACATACCAAAAATGCTACTCAATCCCTCTCCACTAAGCACTCAGCACAAGGAACCACTCTCAAAGGCTGAGTTTTTATGGCAGAACCCCGTTGGATACACCGATTCCCGTGAATTAACCGAAGCAATAACACCAAGCATGTTCAGTATCTAGATGGGTGATCGTTGTGAAATTTCAGATACCGAAAGCAGACCGACTGGCTGGTTCATTCCAACGATTGCCCGTATCTACATAACCCAGAAGGCTCTCGTTGAGAGTAAAAACTGACATCAATGATGCATACATACATATTTCTGAGCAACAGAATGGTGTTTACATAAGGTGAATGCAAAACGAATCCCATACTTTTCAAAACGTTCATTTTAACATCCATATATAGCTTCATATAAGCACACACACACACACACATTTACATATATAGATATAGACGTGGATACATGAGTATGTGTTTATGTATGAAAATGACTATTGGAAGGTGAAGAAAAAGACTCGAGAGATATGTGTTACATCTCAATTTTTTCTATTATTCCATCGCATGTTTCAATGCATTCTGACGGCAGCCAGCTATACTTTTTTAGAGAGAAATAATTGAAGCAATCCACAGAAACACTTGTAGTTTATATGCTTTGATGTCGGAGATAGCAATAGGAATACTTCTGTGTTTTTATCCTCATCTACACAGATACAAATGCCTACTCTCCAGCTCCCTCAAAATAAGTAAACAACAAATATCTTTTTCTGAAAAAGATGGCTGGCAGCCGTCGAAATGCATTGATACATGCCGACGGAATAATGAAGATTTTTGAGATATAATACCTCTCTTTTGAGTTATTCTCTTCACCTCCCAATTACCATTCACATCAACATTCTGACGGATCACTCCACACCCACAATACAAACACATATATAATCCATTGTTTTAGTTCATATAATTTATTCCGTCTACTTTTTCAAAAGAAACAAAGAATGTATTCAGATTGCTGTGTAGCACAGCCGCAGTGGTGCCATTAATAAACATTCCTTCAAAAACATTCCTCTTCAGATTTATGTAAAAACGTATCAAAATACACTACCATATCAAGCAAGGCACCACTTTATACACACTTTATACACACACAAGTAGATGTATGTTAGTATTATGATGATTTTATTCACTAATGACGTCAGAAACAGGTTTTACTGGCATGATAGTAGAAGTTGGAATTTTTTGCCAATAAATCATATTTTTCTTCGAATTGGAGATTAACAACGATTTGACAGGATGGCGTTTCACATGAAAGTGGCTACCAAGCAAAGGTGTGTCACGGAAGCTCTCCATGTGGAAAAAAATGCACCCATGGACATTATTCAGCACTTCTTGAAAATTTACAGACCCCAAACAATGGATTTGAGTCACAGCTCATCCGTGGGATTCAGCAGTTACGACCATGGAACTGTGCAAAATATGTGCAAAAATATAAGGTAGGATCCACAGATGCTCACAAGAGTACAGAAAGACCAACAAATTCAAATTTGTCGGGAACTGCTGAACCAATACATGGCTGGAAAAGATAATTCCATGGACCAAATGATCATTGGTGACGGGGCGTGGGGTCACCACTACGAACTGAAATCAAAACGAGAGTCCATGGAATGGTGACGTACGAATTCCCTACAAAGAAAAATGTCAAAATGCAGCCATATGTGTACAAAGTGATGTTCACTGTCTTTTGGGATAGAAAAGGTGTGTACCTCCTGACTAGGCTGCAAACCTGAATTTCCTGAGTCAGGTCAGAGAGGAAGACATTCTTCCACTTGCAACATGATAACACCAAATCCAACAGCAATTTGCGGACCAGATGCATTGCCTCCATTGATGCTAAATTTCACGAACGCAACATGTAGGTTAGTTCATCACTGGCAAAAATACATAGCCAGCATTGGTAACTATTTTGGAAGACAGTTTTGCTCTATCCCTCTTTATTGTGCGCTCTGAATCAGTTGAATTAAAGAAAAACAGGCCTTTCTTTCGGGATGACGCTCATGAAATCGACTTCCACCTTCTATGATCACAGAAACTATTAAAAAAACTCAAATAGAAATGGTCAGACAACCGATGGACATCAAGATTCTCAACATTGATCCGCAGAGACCACATCCGAAACTGAGGCCGAAAGAATACAAGATGGAGAGATGAACTAGACAAATTCAGAAAGTACTGGCTCGACGGCACCCATGATAGAGAACTATGGTGAATCCTCAGCAAGGTCTATGTCCAACGACGGAAGTGAAAAGACTGATGATGATGATGATGATGATGATGATGATGATTATGATGATGATGATTTGACCAAATGATTGCTACGTGGCCTACTAACCGACTGAGCGATACTGACAAGTTTCACATTTCTGCGAATCTATTCATAAGATATAAAATATATAAAGGCTGCTGTAATAATCTTTTGTTGAAATACGAGTAAGAGTGAAGATTTACCCAGCAGCGGCCAGGCTTGTTAAGCTTATATTTGATTACATAGATTTATACAGAAATTCTTTGGCCGTCTTAAATCAAATCCACATTGATCGAAAAAAAAATAAAAAAATATATATATATATATATATATATATACAAGAAGAGGGGAAGAGATAATGCATTTTCAATATACATACATACATATGCATATACATGTGTGTATATATATATATAAAGATATGCAGACGGAAAGAGATAATGCACTTTCAATTTATGCCTATTAAATGAATATATATTCTTTCATTGACAATAATTGACGTTACTCAGCTGGTGTGCAGGTAAGTTAGCAGCATTTTTCGACAAGGTACGCCGCCCAAACCTAGTTACTTTGGTAGAGCCTCTCTTTAAGCAAAGAATCCTGTAGGATGGGAATGAGATGCCATCAGCAAATAAAAGATGTATGGAATGGAGGGATTTAGTGTTGATAGATTGCCTGTTAGACAAACCTCGTCAGGAAGCTGGGAATCCTACACATTCGCTGGAGGATGAAGATGGATCACAGATAATTATCCGTATATATCCCCTTTTTATGATATAGTTTGCCAAGCCTTCTTGCCTGAAAATACAGATATGTCAAAATGAGGTAAGTTGAGTACAAAACTGATAAATAATTTGTCTGAAATCATATATATATATATATATATATATATATATATATATATATATATATATATATATATATTATATATATACATATATCTATATGTATATACTATTAATGCATCATATTATTGGGAATTCTCTCTCATTGTTAATTTTATTTATGCTGTCTAGGCCAAGTGACAAGTTTTCCGTGTAAAAATGTGGGGTCATTTTCAAATAATATAATGGATCCATGATTTTCCTGTCGGATTATATATCCATTCTCCAAATACATATATACGTATAAATGATCCGACAGAAAATGGGCTATCTTAGGTTAACCTATCAGTCAAATATTCGATTTCCTGCCTCACTCCCATTTTCTTCGATTGTTTATCTCATTTGGGCAGTCCAGTCCAAATGATACATTCACTGTGTAATAACAGGAGGTCATTTCAAAGGGAGTTTCGATTTAATTTAACACAATTTATAATAATAATAATAATAATAATAATAATAATAATAATAATAATAATAATAATAATAATAATAATAATAATAATAATAATAATAATAATAATAATAATAATAATAATAATAATAATAATAATAATAATAATAATAATAATAATAATAATAATATATATATATATATATATATATATATATATATATATATATATATATATATATATATATATATATATATATATATATATATATATATATATATATATATATATATATATATATATATACTGGCTAGTAACACGCTATATCGGGCAGCCACTTCCTGTGCAGCCCTCCCTGGAAGGATGTACCGACAGCTACAGATGACCAAATACCATGATCACCTCACGAATCACCGGGGAAAAGTTGGTGATTCAAAACATTGACCGCACCATGGTAGCAGGCTTTTCAGCTTGTGCTTCTTTTTGTGTTAGCAGTTCACACTATTTCCTTTAAATCGTGCCCATGCTTAATTACATTTTGGTTAGAGGATTCTTTTTATTCCTTTAAGACGAACATGTTTCATTGTTAGGTTAGGGTACGATTCTTTGAAGAAATACTGCTATACCTGTTTGAACTCCGAGAAAAAAAGGAAAATTCATATCCACAGTTGCCTATGACGAATTGAAATTAAGGGTGAAGTTTAGCAATATACTTTCATTGTAAAAACACCTTACCCTTCTATGAAAGCTTTAAATATTTCCTCTCTGAAGACTGACAGATTTCCAGGAGTTTTGAAGCTCTGATAGATTCGAAGCACAGGGAATTAAAAAAAAATCAAAAGAAAGAAAAATTGATTTTTCTACCATTAGTTCTGAACCTCGACCGACAATTGTAATACCCCTGGCCAAAATTATGGAATCATCACAATTAGAGGATGCTGATTCATCTTCCTTACAGAAAATAAACAAGTCATTAGTACGAGACAAAACAACATTTGCTTGATAGCTGAGCTTTGTGGCTTCATGAAATATACCTGGAACAAACGAGATGGAATTATCCAATTCAGTGGCTTATTTTTCCTAGGTCTAGTAGGAGAAAAATAATGGAATAATTGAACGTTGAATAATCATAAAAAAGGTCAAAATTAGTACTTTATGTTTTGAGCTTTCGCGATTGTCTGAATTCTTTAGGCATTGACCCCGTTAATGAAAAGCTATATTTTCAATCAAGCTGGTTACAAGTTCCTGAGATAACACCGGACGGATCAGTTTCGCAGATTGATTTCTTGACATCCTGACCACTTAAGAAAATTTCATCCATGATTTTCAATTGAATCTAAATTTGTAATCTTTATTGGCCATATCATTGAGTTGATACGCCTTTCCTGAAGAAAAGATTCAACAGTCTTCGTTCTGTAACGATATGCATTACCATCCCCCAAGATGATTTCATCATTACCAAATTTTTTCCAATGTGTAGTTATCTTTATATGTTTCACTGGAACGGTACCAGAAGAAAAAATCCAGTATTATGGCCTTGAGCTATACAGGCTCGTGATTCATCACTGAATATCACTTTCATCCAATTATCTACACTTTATGCTTCTTTTCAAACTCTTTCAGGTTAAATATTAGTGTTGGTTTTCGTTTGGCTTTTCTGTAAGAAAATCTGTCTTATTCGGCAGATTTTTCAAATTCTCATCAAATTTTGTTTAAGTCAATTTATTTTTTTCATTTGTTTTATTGAACATGTATTTTCAGATCATTTTGCTTCCAGATTCTTTGCTGATGCTTGGATGTGTTCTATGGTCTTCCTATGTATGTCCTTTATAACCGTCCCATTTTCTCTTTACTATAGACACAGCTGAGTTGGGACGACAGAAATAACAATTTCTTCTGTGTCACTTGACAGCTTCCTTGTTTTCTGCGAAGTATAAAATCCCCTATATGTGATGATTCATAAAATTTTGTTCAAATGATTCCTTTACAAATGAATATATTTTAATTTAGCGCGAATACAGACCCCATAGAAATTGACGAATTGTTTTTTTGAAAATTCGATCAGAAAACGTGTTGAGACTATGATTTTGAACATGCATCCGTTTTTTTCTCGGTGAATCCCCAACAAACACGCACATAAAAACACAGTATTCTATCATATATATATATATATATATATATATATATATATATATATATATATATATATATATATATATATATATGATAGACAAGGAGTATCTTTTTGATTTCAGGAATCATCTCTTGAGTGTGGAGTGAACAGATCACTGGTTTTAGTATAAAAATACTTTCCGATGAATATAACGCTTTCAGAAGCATCTGTCATTTCCAGTATCTGAGTGTAGTATTATTGTTCAATATCATGGTAGAGGTGTATCTTCTTTGATGTTACTTTACGATTTAATTTTGGTCATATTTTCTAGAAAATATCCCGAGAACAGTTTGCATAACATTAATCATTACACAGCTAACTGAGCTTTTATGAAAGACCTACGCCATTATAGGTTTTTCCACTATTCAAAATAGGGTTTAGCAAAGAAGCTGTTGCTATCAATGTACATGGTAAATATTCTCCATTCTTACCCTTCCGTCCCATTCTTGTCCCCTTCTTTCTCCGTGCTACCTTTTTCCATTCTTTCTTTCTTTCTCTCTTCGGGACTTTTAATTTCAACGTTTTCTACTTTTTTTCTTCTCTTTCTTTCCCTCTATTCTTTCTCTTGGTCTTATAATTTCAACATTGCCACTTCCTTTTTCGATTACTTTCGTTCTTTTGTTCTTTCTTTCTTTCTTTCTTTCTTTCTTTCTTTCTTTCTTTCGTTCTTTCTTTTTGTTCATTGACTTTTACTACTCTACTTCCTTTTTTCTTTTCCCTTCAGTCGTTTTCTTATAATTTCAATGTTTTTACCTTCTTTTATTCTTCCTTTTTTAGAATTGTGAACTTATAAAACGTGTATACATCAGGAAGAGGATGGTTTAGTCCGTGTGACGTCATTAAAAGAACATCTACTCTGATGAATAACGTGCCAAATTTGTTATAGTGTTGCCAAGTATCATTTGATATCAGTTGCCAAAACCGCCATAAATGGCTAAAATCAGCTAAGCTTTACAATTCACAGCTAGCTTTAAGGCTAAACATCTTATGTATTCTCGTTTAGATCCCACTTGTCAAATGAAATTACCATACACTAAAACACTGGAAAAAATTATGGGTAAAAATTGTACTCTTACTTCAATTCAAATTTACTAATTGATTTCTAGTTGCCCGATTTTTTGTTGTACCATCCACACCATCTTCTTCTTCCTCTTAAAACTATAACCGTAACTGATAATACTACCATTACTTTGTTTGGAATCCCTTTCAAATCGGAAATCCCAGATATGGACATAAGGATCGTGGACGTACCGTTGAACTTATGGTTCTTTTCCCTTCCCTCTTGTTGCCTTTTATTACCCCAAGCTTCTTCTTTCATATCGCCTGCAGAGCAACAGTGGTGTCTCTCTCAGCAAATAAATATTCTATGCGTCAACTAAAACAACGTGATGTATATTTTCCCTTTTGTCTTTAAAGATTAAATTGGTTTTCTTATTAAGTAGAGAGAAGGAAAACCTAAAGGTTTAGATTCGGGTGAAAGTCAGGTATTTCGTAGGGGTGCCGACACTAGCGAGTGAAGGCTATGTCCCTTGGACTGGGAATTGCTGATGTAGTGGGGCGGGGCAATGTGTTCCAGCGAGACTCGTGAACAAGGAGCGAGAATGTGAACTATTCTCTTCCATCATTTTTCTCACTGTATCTTTCCACTCTTCCATATATTTTTTTTGTTTTAGGCATGCGCATTAGGAACTTTGAAGGCTTTTCATTATTTTTTATTATTTATCATCTCGATTTTTTTGTATGTATTGGGATTTTTAGTTCTACAGGCTAGGCTTTATCATATTTTTGTGTTATGCTCTGTGTTTTTGGCAATACAATCTTCTGCTCTCTTTCTTCCTCTTCATCTCTGTCGAACCATTTTTTTTAAAGACTCTCTTGAAATCATTGTTTCCATTAACTTACCTAATTTTTCTTTCATACCTCGTTTCTCTTTCTCTCTTTCTTTTTCTTCGTTTTTCTTTCTTTATAACTATCTATCTTTCTTTTTTTATTTACTTTTTGTATCTATGTTCTTCATTGCTCACCGTTTTTTTTCTGATTTTCATCTGTATGTTCTTCCACTGTTTCACTCTCTGCCCTTTTTTCTTTTTTTTCATTCCCTCTTTATCGTTCTTTCTTTCTTCATATTTAACTTTTTTATGCTGTCTTCATCCAGATGTTCTCGCTCTCTTTCTTTCTTTCTTTCTTTCTTTCTTTCTTTCTTTCTTTCTTTGTCATATGTTTTATTCATTGATTTTTTTTCTTCTTTATTCGGATTATTTTCCTCTTTATTTTTATTCAAATGTGTTTTTTTTTACTTTCTTTCTTTTCTTCATGTTTATGCTTACTTTCCCTTTTCTTTCCCAATTCAAATGATATTTTTCCTTTTTTTTTCCGCTATGTTCATTCCTTTATCGTTCCGTGTATCATCTTGACTTTTCCTCTTTTCTTCTACAATTCATAGGTTTAAGTTGATGAACAATATTTCTTCTGTACTTGAGAGTCCTAATGATGATTGTGAGACTTAAATCTTTGATAATAAATACAAAATACGCAATCATTTGCAGGATATCAATTCTTTTCAACTGACTTGAATCCAACTATCTTCTCATAAATATGTCAATCTCCTTTTAGGTCATCGACAAGACCATCAGTAGTTAACAACACAAACTACTGAGAAGAAACATTTATATGTATATATAAGCTGAAGAGCCGCCGGTAATTCAAAGGCCTAATTAGCCGCTTTGACTCTTAATTCTTATTTTGTTCTTTCATTATATAAATCTGCTCACACTATTGAGAGATGGAGATGATTTCGAACAGGGTTTTAAAATGATATAAAGCAATTTATGACTATTCCTGTTGAATTATGTATCCATTTCTAATTATCAGCATTGAAATAGACAAATAGAGCAGAATTCGACAAAGAATGAACACGCTGAGAATTTCGAGTTAAGTATATATATATATATATATATATATATATATATATATATATATATATATATATATGTGTGTGTGTGTGTGTGTGTGT
The DNA here is from genome assembly GCA_963457665.1 of Thysanoteuthis rhombus. Lineage (NCBI taxonomy): Eukaryota > Metazoa > Mollusca > Cephalopoda > Oegopsida > Thysanoteuthidae > Thysanoteuthis > Thysanoteuthis major. The sequence goes on along the minus strand of OY735232.1, from coordinate 23,807,019 downwards.
GTGTGTGTGATCATGTGTGTGTGTGGGATATGCTTGATATATACGATTTGAAATGATTATGTTGGAAGCTTTATTAGAAATAAAAATTATGTCAACGCTTTTGCATACCTATTATTACTTTCTTACCTCTTTACGACATCCGGTAAGGGTCAAAACATAAAACCGTTTCATCCAATGAAATGACCTACCGAAAATTCAAATCAGGCTTCAAATCAGTTTTCTCTCATCCTTTTTCGTGAAAAACTTCACTTATGAACGAAGCGTCGAAAAATAAGAATCGTAATTTTTCACAAGGTTTCCAATATTGTCATTCCAAATTTTATATATACGTATATGAGAGGAATTTCAACGTATTCTTCATCATAGAATTGCTTTGGATCTAATTTCTTTACCAAAAAGATTATATTCTATTGAGTTACAAAAAAAACTGTGACTCAGGAGGAATGTTGATTTATGTCATCTATTTCCGTGAAGATGGGTGGATTTTGCCGCTTTTTTCTTCGCTTGTGGGACGAAAGTTGTACGCTTCCGAAAAAAATGCAATTTTTCACCATTATATTTCAACATTTGGGAGAACCATGGCATATCCAGGGCAGCGCCTCAGCTTCAGTTATATTTTTATGCCCAGGGACAAAGTTGAAAAAAGTCATACCCAGTAGAACAGGGAGGAAAATAAAATTCTGTATTTTTTGCGATTAAGTAAAAAAAAGTGCCGGTGTGCCATGAAGACGCATTGCTAATCCTTTAGAAATTATAGATTCGTAGAATTTTGTACATGATCGCTTGTGCACACCAAATCTGTACACACATACATGTTATCCACGTACGCACAAATATACACGAGCATACATATAAGTATATATTCATATACTTCTTAGACCTGCCACATCAGGTAGTTTCCAGCTAGTATGTATATGTATATTGAACGGAAAGTATGGGTCCAGTTTAGCATTATACATACATTGTTGATAGAACCCCTTTTGAAATCTATAGTTATCTTTTCTTTCAAAACTTTTCACTCCAGTCATTGGGTAGGAATGTCAAATTTGATTGAGTCTCGTCTATGTACATGCATACTATGGATTATTTACTGCAAGAAGAGCAAAAGATTCTTGGAGCCCCTATCATGATACTGAGAAACTTCGAACTAAATGAAACATTTATTCAGTTTAGATGCTAGGATTTAGAACGTATTCATCGTATTCATCCACTGATAGATGAATTCAGCCAACAGAATTATGTTTTTATGGCATCTTGTGCGTTGAAAAGCAAAAATGGCAAACACTATACCACTGCATTTAAGAACATTTAACAGTGAAAAAATAAAACCAAAAAAACAAAAAACGTTTTTTCTATGATCTGATAAAGGCCAGAACTATGGTTGAAAATAATATTCCAAACGTAGGGAAATGATTTCCATTCATTGAATATAGTTAAGCATTTTCCCAGACAAATACGAGAGAATAAACTCTAAATTAGAGGAAAGCATTCCTTGTTCCTCTCCTTTAAGTTGTAAAAGGCTGAGATGTATTATCATCAGTCTTTTATCGTCCGTCGTTGGACATAGACCTTGCGCCCACTAGATCTCTCTACCTAAACTTGTCAAGTTCGTCTTCCAATCTTGTATTCAGCCGGCCCCGGCTTCGCATGTGATCTCTGGAGATCCATATTGTGCGTCGTGATGTCCATCGGTTATTTGCCATTCTTACAAAACGACCAGCTCACAGCCATTTGAGTTTTCTAATGACTTTCCTGGTGTCTCCTATCTTCCTCTGATATATTGTGCAGTGTATACAGAAATATATATTGATTTTGAGAGTTGTTTCATGTATAATGGAAAGGTGCTCGATATCTAGAATAGAAGATGTGTAAATATAAAACAGTGTAGACACCGGAATCAACACTTCGTGGTACCGTAGAGTTTAACAATAGGGCCTTAAGACAATACATATATATATATATATATATATATACATATATATATATATATATGTGTATGTGTGTGTGTGTGTGTGTGTATGTGGGTGTATGTGTTTGTGTGTGTATGTGTCTGTATCTCTATATGTTTATATGTATATATCCATTTATGAAAAAAAAACAAGCGTTTATTCACGTGCATTTCTATGATTGAGAGGAAATGAGATGGGGGTGGGGTCATGCCAAATCTTCAGCCACTTGGGTATAGTCGATTTAGATTAGGGGGAAAATGGTTCCTAGAAAATTAGATTTAGGGAAATGAGGAAAATATTTGCTAGAAATCGGAAAACTTATTTTCGGCAAAGACTCAATACATTCAAACATATACTGCATGAGCAAAAGTACGTGCAAACCACATCTGTGACAAATTAAATGGACTTAGTTCTATCTTTCTGGGGAAAAAAACGAAAATTGTGGATTCAAAGGAAGACCAATATGGAATTATTGTTCAAATGATGAATAGAGATGGGTTCGAAATTAGCAAGAAGGAATGACAGCGGATGAAGCAAAAGGTTAATCGATTGGTTCCCATGGGACTTTAGACTTATAATGAAAACAAGGATAAATACCCGGTGAATGTCAGCATTTCGTGCCTAAGGCACCATTCAGCAACTGGCAATATGCTTTGTTCTTGTAAAAGATATAATTACTTTCTAAAATAATTTGCAATGAAATTAAATATCATCAAGAATGGATGAAACCTGTTTTCTATTTATTTTTGTATTCTTACAAAATCAAAAATACATGAACAAATATATATATATATATATATATATATATATATATATATATAAGCATGTGTACAAAGATGGCATACCAAAAGACCTTTTAGAAGGTCTTTTGGTATGCCAGACGTAGAAGTTTTCACAAAGGACTTGCACTGTTATTCATACAGTGAATACAACAAAGAAAGATACTCTGAAGTTCCCATCAAGGGATAATGATCTTACTTTATAGAAAAATATAGAATAAACCATTTGCTTATGTTATCGCTATATCACATTACTACCAAACTTGTATAACCCATTTTTGAAAATACTTACAAACAGGCAAATATACATGAGAAAAGTACAGGCAGGTTTCAGAAGCGGCAACTCAATAACAGACCAAACACAAACTAAAATGTCGAAACATGAACAATTACTAAAAATTTATATTGGATTTTTAAGCATTCCCAAACACAGAATATGGTGATGGTAGGTTAGACTGAGTTTTTGGAAGTTAAATAGTGGGGCTATGGTAGATTTTGATGTAGGAGAGTTTTTATAACGGCTCTCAGAAAAACAAACACTATTTACACTTTCCACCCTCTTTCGTAAAAGCATGAACTTTTAAAAGCGAGGAATACTTTTATTTCAATTTACAGAATTATTTTCTTCAATTCATTTACTTTTTGTATTGAACAATAGTGGCAGAGCTTTCACCAACCTACGCTATAAAAACGACGCTGAGAGCTTAAATAAAATGGAATTGAAGGCCAAGTCGTTTCCCTCATCTAACCGACAAAAATCTGGAGAGAAATAAAATGAACGTGAAACGATTTGCATTTCAGATTTTGTTTACACTTTCTTGAGATGGCTATTCTTATGAGGCGAAAAGAAGGAACATTTTTCCAACCATCACGAAGAAAAGACTTATTAAAGGGAAATCTTTTACATTATTAACTTTTGGCAAAATTCAACCAACCGAAAGCACTTAAGAGTAAATTGTCTTTTCACAGTAAAGAATCATGCTTCATTGGTTTCGAAATTCACCAGAATGATTCTCTTCTCATAGAAATTGCCGCTATGATATTTCTCAACTTCAGGATAGAGCTTTATATTCTTCTTGAAATGTTTCATGAATAAAAATATCACACAATTGAATCTTGATAAAATTTTCATTTGAACAAGGAATCGAAGAAAGGGTGGTTTTGGCAAAAGGATAGTACAAGGACAACTGCCCCCGAAGAATTGCCTCAGTAGGACAACTGCCCAATGGATAACTGCCCCTCAAATAAATGACTTAATTTCCCCTTGGACAATTTCCTCGTATGTGTTATAATGTATATGGCCTATTACTTCTTATAACTAAATTTAATTTTGGCTCTACTGTTGCTATACTATTGCCAGAGAGCAATTATCGGATGGGCAGAATTATTCAGTAGTTTACTATCCTAAAGCTGGAATAAGTTTTTAAAAAAATCGTTTTGCTGCTTGACATATCTTATTGTATTGTTGCATTTATAAACAAGGTATGCTCTATTACAAATATGTTAACATTCGATTCAAAGTGTTTTCACTTCCAATGGGTATGTTCACAGTTAAAAAATATCAAATTAATTCATTTTTGGACAGCAGATTCCGCATTTACGAAACTCATCAGGACAACAAATTCTTGTCCCCAAAAGCGATTGTTCTTTTCAAATAGATTTGCAAAGAGGTTTATTATTACGTTGTTAGATTTGGTTCTTACACAAGTAGTCGTACTCAGCTCAGTCGTAATTCAACGGGAATCGACTGTATCTATTAGAAACCACTTATTAAAACAGTCACAAAAATAGTCAATGTAGGTTTCTTCAGTTTATAAGTTGTTTTGATAGTCTGGCTAGATGGTGGGCTGACTGGTCATGTATCATGTAAACAGAACAAACCGATGGAGCTACAGGGCTGGAAATTCAAACATCTATTCCTAATTATGTCTACAAGAATATTTTGAACTTGGAGGGTTTTGAGTGGGGGTTCAATTTTCAATCTAAGTTTATGCTAGATTGACTTCTTAGTTTGCGTCTGATTGTATCAACGATATTCTTTTGTAAATTCAGATTTTTTTTCAACAAAAAAGCGAGAGAAGTCACTCATTTTTGCATTTGTGTAATTGATTACTTCCGATCAGACATACTCTCAAAAGTGGTTAGTCACTCGACGGCTTTTACTGCGTGCCTATCCAGGCCTGGTATCAGTACCGATAGATAGAGTATAGTTGCTGTTTATACAACCCCTAGTAACACTTGTAGGGTTTAGTATGACATAACCTCATAACATCTATTCACAGTGATCATTACTTATACGTTTAAAGTAATATATTAATATGGAAACAAATAAAACAACGAGTTTTTTTGTTTTTTTTTAAATGATTATTTCTGCATTTCGACTCAGGATCCCTAAGCAAAATTTATTCCTTCTGATTGTTGCCCACTGACTTTACTGCAATTCCTCAACATATCCTACTCTAACTAAAAACACCGACAAGGAAAATACATAAACGATTAAGCAGAGAATTTTACAGTTTTCTACAAAATGAACGATTGGTCAGGTTCTGGCACTCGAATTTCATGCTGTGTATTGAAAATGAGAAAAATTGATTATTTGTGGCTGGAAATTGAGGTAAACGCTCATGAGGAATTAGTAATTATTATATGGATATTATAGATGCATTGCCTGAGATTTGAAGACATAAATACATTGAAAAGCAGGAAGAATGGGATTCTCAAAGGTCAAGAATTAATGCAAGTATTACCGATAAAATAAGGCTATTGTATTTATAATGTAAATGCATTGGAGATGATTTAAGTAGGAATGAATTGAATATCAGGAAAATAGGAATTGTAAATGCTCAGGTATTAAAGTTAGTGATACCGTAATTATCAGGCTATCATAATTATGATGTAAATAGATTGCTTACAATGTTATAACAAAAATTTTTTTCAAATGATTTTATAATTGAAGCATATTGAAAATCAGGAAAACTCTATGTCTGCAAAACTCTGACAACATATCAACATCAAAAACATTGACTTGTGAGATTTTATCCAGCAACACTTGTATCAATCCCGGGTACTAACAAATATGTTATAAATCATGGAGCACTGACCCGAACAAAATCCACGAAAATCCGAACAATCGTTGTAAAACGTCCGTTCTGATGGTGACAGCAAGTAAAAATGATGACGGATCAAAAAACATACCCAGCAGATCCTGTGGGCATACGGACGATCACTGCCCAGAACATGCATCCGAGAAACGCTTTTAAGATCCTATATTGTGAACTTACAGAACACCATTGCCTGATAAATGAACCTAAGGAACGGTTCTATGATCCTTTATTCAGGAAACACAGGAGACCAATATCCACAAGTTGCATTTAAGAAAAGCTTCTAAGATCTTGCATTGTGAACACACTGAAGATCACTATTCAAAGAGTGAACTGGAGTTGCTGGATAGTGTGAGACCTTGTGGCAGGGATGCAGACAAAGAGCCGTTGTTACAGAATTCGTCCGACATCAGCCAGCCGAAGATAAAACAACCAAAAAGAAGAGATCAACAGCGACTCCAGTGACACGGATCATCTGCTTAGTTCAAGTGTCGATTTTGTGATCAAAGATCAATTTGAAACTTGAGAAGCCATAATCATGAATTATGGGAATATTAGCAATGATACGATGACAAAACCTTGGGACATTCTTGACTGCGATGAATAAGATGAAATGGTTCCAATTTATGACCCCAAATCTCAATCATTTGGGCTCTGCTGCAGAAGGATCATCTGTGGCGGACAGGCTGCGATGGTAAGTGTGGAAAAAAACCTCCTCCCAGAGAACCAATATCTGGTTGGCAGAAAAGGATGTCCTACAGATGAAACACAATAACTCTTTGAGACAAATCACCACTGTGGAATGAACAACTACCAGTTGAGAATAAAGGCTGTTGACAGGTAGATTTAGTGATACTCCCATTCCAAAGCTAACAGCAAAGCAAGAGCTGAAATTTCTTTAGAATCCATTATAGAGGTAGTGCACATCCTTTTCCTTCACCCAAGTCTCCTGTAACTATCACAACCTCCTAAGACTAAGCCTGATACAAAGCTTTGTTTTACTGCACCTGATACCGCAAGGCTTGCCTCTTAGGCTCACTGGATCCAACAGGTGTCGTTTTGAAAACAGTTAGCAACGTACTAAAACAACATTAATGCAGGTTGTTAACAATTAGCTAAGTTCTACTAATAAATGTGCGTCATAACCGTTGTATATAAGTCACACAGAAGACAAACCACATCATGACTTTTGTGTATAGAAGCATATCGACCATATTTGTCAATCAGTCGAAACACGTATGTCTTAATAATTCTTTGTAACACTGAAATCAAAATGGAGTCTTGTGGTTCACTTTACTTGTAGCGCCACCTGTAGGGGCGACAACTCCTTATTCAGCGTATGGATGTGATAACTCAAAAACATAACAAACTCGATTGTAAACGCAACGATGGCTTGCCGAAGGAAATTTAGCTTAAGACACCGACTATTTCAGCAATATACTTCGGTCAGATGTAACGGAAATCGTGTTATTTCATCTCGATTCCGACCGTAATGTTTGGAAAAGGCCAAATGAAGCAGACAAGCCCAAGAAACACCGTCTGAACAGTCAAACATGTCTGTGGTAATAACGTGTTATTAAGTTTCTTTTCGTCTGAAGGCACATAGCATCATTGGAAAGGAAGATGGATTGGCTTAAACAGCGAGGATATTTGCCAGAAAACATCCTCCTATCGTTAGGGAGCTGAAAATAAAACACGAGTGTGTTTTCCAATTTGCTTATATAATGCATTATCCGCTCAGAGAGTGTAATGGTTAACAAGCCTGCCTTACACACAGGAAGTCCTGGCTTCGATTCCCGGTATGAGCAAAGATCATAGAAAACTCTCTATTAGGACAAATTTTCCCTGTGCACTCAGCAGCTGATTGAGTAAAAGTTGTGTGATTAGGGAGGAGATATTACTTGTGGGTATAAAGTCCTGGTCTCAACCACACTTTAGACTTGCTAGCATCACAAAGGTGATGTATGCAACAGGAACCGGGACTTCAACATCCATCCTACTCCTTTGGGGGGTTGTCTCTTAAGAGAAGCGACTCTTCAACTACATAACAAACAACGTGTTTTTGTCCGTAACTATGAGCCCTTCCATTTTCAGGTAACACTTTTACTGATAAAAATGTATCCTATCCACCATTAGCTCTCCCACAGTTACATGGTTCTTTAAAAAAACAATTATTGAGTGGAATTCAAATGCAAACATTCTCCTTCTTCCGAAAGTACACTTTACGCTACTTTTTTTTTGTTTTTCGAAGAAAGCAAAAGGCAAAAGGAGTGTTTAGCGTTTTGTTTCCCAGTGAGTCAATATAAAGGTAGCGCACACCTTTTATCTCTTCTTTCTCCACCCCAATCATATGTTCCTCCCATTATCATCATCACCATATTAAATGACTAAGCCAGGTATACCATTTTTACTATGTTGGAGGTCTGGAAACGCTCTAAATTCTCTATAAAAATCAATAGTAATTGCTTCTTCGCGTCATGTCATTTCAAGTTACGAAAAGCTTTTGTAGGAAGCTCTAATTTCGAATTGCAGGGAAAACTGTATATCACAAGGATTAACTAGTATGATAATAATCTTAAGCAAATTATTTAAAAGACTAAAAAGTGGCCGAAGAGGAGAGACATTAATGTTCTTAAGGAACCCCAATCAATCCCCCGATCGAAATACTATAGATCATTTTGTGGCAGGTTTGCCAGCCCTCAAATCTGGGGAATCTGAAGAAAAAAGGGAAGGAGAGTGGTCGAATGTCTATCCTTCCATCTGTGCAAGTCTCAGGACAAGCTTCAAGTAAAGTCTTGAGCAGTCGTAGTCAAATTTGCTAAATGCAAAAAAGAAAAAAAGGCAGTCGAAAGATGGATAACGATATGAGATAATGTTTAATACTGCTTCTTCCACTGTCTGAAAGGGGGGTGGGTAATATTGAAAAAGTGGTGTCCTAATGTAAAATAAGATATTCGGCTAGTGTGAGAAAGGGGCGTGCTAATGTCGAAATTGAGAGGTTTAAAAAGGGTTAATGTAAAATTTTGGGTCATAAAGGCAGAGTTAGAAATGTGCTTTAATGTTAGAAAAAAGCCGGGTTAATCTCCAAAAAGGAGGGAGCTAATATAAAAAAGAGGGTTGTGATGCTGAAAAGTTCATTCTTTGATTTTCAGGATTAAAAAGTGAAAGAAAGCCGTGTCCCTCAATTGTTTGGACCTGTTCAAAAAGAAAGGGTATTGAGGCTAAAAGTGGAAAAAATTCTCCTCTCAATTTTGAGCCTTTAAAGTTGAAAAAAGGAATGGCCCCCTCAATTTTGATGCATGAAAGTGAAAAAAATCATCCTTTCGATTTCAACCCATACAAATGAACATATAATCTCCTTGGATTTCGACTCCAAAATACAAAATAAAAATTATCCGATGATTATTACGACCGAGGATTAAAAAAGAAATCTTACCTCACAAATTCGACCCCCAAAAGTAATAAGCATATGTTACACTTGGAGTTTTTGACTCAAAATAGAAAAAAATAATTACCACTCAAAATATCTTTCTTCTGATTTTAACCCCTAAAATTCCTTTTGATTTCAAACAATCTTTCCTTTGGTTCTGGCCCGTAAAAGTGAAAAAAGCCCTCTCGAATATCCTTACATTTCGGACCCCAAAAGTGGACGAGATTCGCTCTCGATTCGGATCCCTAAAAGTAGAAAAAGTCTTCCCTGATTTCCAATCCCTACTCGTAAAATAAAGGATTACTTTTCTATTTTAACTCCTCAAAGTAAAAAGAAATATTTTCCCTGATTGTGACTACTAAGAGTAAAAATAAATCCCTTGGATTTATAACCCTGGAAGTAAAAAAAAAAAAAAAAATAACTCAATTTTTTTCCTAAAGTGAAAAAAACTTTGCCTTTCTCATCGAAAGAAAAATGAAAAAAAAAAGAGAAGAAAAATCTCTCTCTGATTTCGATCCCAAGATGAGGAAAGAAGTCAAGAGAAAGTTCCTCCTAGATTTTGATCCAAAGAAAGTTAAAAATTCAAGTTCTTTATTGATTTGGGCCTCTGGAAAGGAAAAAGAAGTGCCCTCTTCGTGATTTACATAACTGCTGATATCCAAATATCGTGTTTTGAAAAGATGTACCTAAACAACATCAAAGCATTCAACAACTGAAATGTAACTATTCAATGCCTCCATGTACAACCAATAATTATCGTAAAATGAGATATGTTATACTGTTTTTTCACCTTCTGAATAAAGGAAGCAATCAACGTCACATTTTCATATCTGAGAATTGGTTCGAGGAAAAAAGGAATAAAGATATTTTTTCATTGCGTCATCAAAAATTACTATTGATGAATAATCATGTAAATAGTCCCCCCACCTGAATATACTCCCTATAACAAATATTTTACGGAATGGTTTTTAAAAACTAATTTGCCAAAACTGCTCCTGGGGATCAAATCAGCACCGATATGAAATTTCATGGATTTATGTCGAGTAGTATTTGATGAGAGCGAGTAAATACGTGCATAAAGACGGATAGATTCATAGCGTATTATGATAAGATTCATGTTTGTAGGTTTTTAAGCTGAGAATTTTCATCAGTTTCAGTACTAACAAACTGCACACACATATATATATATATATATATATATATATATATATATATATATATATATATATGTATGTATATATATATATATATCAAATGTTTTCGATATTTTCCTGCTGATTGTTGAATACATTAAATCCTATATCGGTTGAATACTTTTTTCCGGGTTTTTTTTTTGCCTAATATGAATATTATACCTACATCTTAATGCAGCAGGATTGCTGTTTATTTATTGCATATGATTTTAGAAGATGAGATATCTTTCAATTACTCAGTTTATATCAAATGTTTGGGAAGTTAGCTCAACCGACATAATACCATAAGCTGAATATTGAATCGGAAAGAGCCGCATGTATTTCGTGAACTGCGGTCTGGCTACCCTGGATGTACAGGCTGTCATTACAAACAGAGGCAACGCTGTTAAATAATAATGCTACTTCCAAAAAGGGTTGAATTCTTTCATTTTTGTTTATATCATTATTAATGGCCTTGCAGTTTTTCCGTTTAGGAATTTCAAGTTGATCTGACGGTAGGAAATATTGGTATTTTCAAAATAACTTATATTTGAATACTTTTCTGTCACACTATATTTGAAGAATAGTTCATCGATGTCATCATAAACGACAAATGGATCTGAATAATTTTGCAATTGCACCAAGCTCGGGAGATATGTAAAAAAAATGTGTCGCTCTGCATATCCTTGTTTATTTTCAGGAAGATAGGACCAACGTATTAGAGCATTTGTACTAATAAAAAAAAAAGAAAAAAATATTGATTTATTACTAGCATTTGATACTTATCTCTGTTAGTACATGTTACACACATATCATATAGACCATTTTTTATACTCTTACAATAAAAAAAAATGAATACAGATGCACACACCTCTCTCATTCTCTCTCTTTCTCTATCTATCTATCTATCTATCTATCTATCTATATATATATATATATATATATATATATATATATATATATATATATATATATATATATATACGGACGTACATATATGTGTGCGTGTGTGTGAATGCACGTTTATGCGACAGGATTATACGAATAGCACATTTACGTATAACATCAGCATCTGTTATGTGAATGATATATGCATACTAGGCGATTATGTGTGTTCAAATACGCACACGCACTTATCTTTTAAAATGTTCACTGGTTATATATATATATATATATATATATATATATATATATATATATATATATATATATAGATAGATAGATAGATAGATAGATAGATAGATAGATATGAATGTCTTTGTGTGTCTCTCTGGGTTTATTTATAAGTACATAAATGTGGCGTCACGAGAACGTTTTCACACTCCGTATACAATATATATATATATATATATATATATATATATATATATATATATATATATATATATATATATATATATATATATATATATATATATGGTTATTCCGACGTGTTTGGAATCAAGAGAACGCTCGTAAAATGGATTATAAAGAAAACTATTACAACAAAATGACGTTATATAAATGAGTTTACATAAAAAGAAATTTTGCTTATAGAAGACCAAGGCCAATTAACAAAGGGAAGAACATATAAAAGGTGTAAAAAATAAAATGCATACAATAAAGCAGACAATTTTTTTGAAAGGAAATGTTAGATCAATGAACGAATGGGCTGTAAATACCGAAAAGGATGAAAATGTGGAGTAAAAGACGGTGATTTAGAAAGGCCGTAAAATAGGAGTGTAAAAACATGAGGCGCCGGGGTTCGAGTGGAAAACGAAGGAAGGGGGGACGGGAAGGAAAGCAGGAAGGAAAGAGAGAAGGAAAGGAAGAGAGAAGGAATGAAAGAGAGGAAGAAAGAAAGGATGAAAGAAAGAAAGAAGATAAAGAGAATGGAAGAAAGGGAATGGAGGAAGGAGGGGACTGAACGGATGAAAGACAGCAGGTTGGCTGGAAGGAAGGAATGAATGAAAGGCGGATAATAAGAAGAGGTGAGAAAAACGACGAAAAGAAATATGTTGGCAAATAGACAGAAAGGAAGGGAGAAACGAATCAACTAAGGAAGGAAAATAGGAAGGAGAAAGAGAGAAGTGTAAAAAATAGAAAAATTGGCAAGTAGACAAAAAGAAAGGAAGGAAGGGAGGAAGGAAGGGGGGGTGGAAAGAGTGAAAGTTCGAAAAGAAAGATGGAAGCAAGCAAACGAAAAGGAAGGGTAGGAGGACAGAAGAAAGAGAAATAAATAGAAGACCGCTTCGGTAGAGATTCTCTGCTGAAAGAAGAAAAAATAGAAAGAGATTTTTTTTTTTAGGAAGAAGTCTTAATAGGCAAAAAAGATTGTTCTTGAAATAAAAGAGAAACAATAGAAAAGAAAATATCATCCTTTAATAAGCAAAAATAAAAAAAAGAACAAGATAAAAAGAAAAAGTAAAGGAATGAAGGAAGGAAGAGAGCTAAAAATATATAAAAACAGTAACAAAATGGAGTCCCCGCGTTGCACGCGGACGGTTTGGGAGCGCGGAAGAATGCGCGTAGAATTAAGACGCGGTCAGCCTTGTGTGTAGTGTCACGGACTATATGCCTGTGCGGAATGATAATGAAGGCGTAATAAGCATAAGACTCTCTTACACACGGTGTGTGCATTCAGTGGAACTCAATCCTGGCGGCAGACAGTCGGATGAGGACGGCGAAAGGTTGCGAAGAAGAAGTGAGAAAGAAAAAAAAAAGAAAAAAAAAAGAAAAAATAAACAAACAAACAAAAAGAAAAAACAGGAGAGAAAGCCCCACCCCACGTGAAAAAACAAATGCTGGAGACACTGAACAATTGAAAGAACCTTTTGCAAGATTGAAACACAAAGAAGATGTATTAAAAAAAAATGCAAGAGAGATGCAGGAAGAAACAATAAAACACCCGGAGAGCGCACACCTCTACCAATGCCACTGCCACTATGCAAGGGAAAGTAGCAATAAAACATTCCTGGATCCACCCCTCAAATCTAATCAGTACTTCTTTAGTCAATTGATAATCCACCCTCAACTTTCACAAAATTTCATTTCATTTCGTTGAGAACTTTCAGAGAAAATGTGGAAAAACATGAGATAATGCATGACAGTATAAAGAAAGTATTCAGATTATCAACCAAAACAAATCCCTGGATCCACCCCTAAATTTAACCAATTCATATCTCTCCATGGCCCTTACTCCGTGTTCCAGATTTCAAGTTTTTTTTCCATAGAATAGAATCTTATCAAAGAAAATAGCTCAGAATTTGAAAATTACCTGGATCCACCCTCAAATTTCATCAATTTCTCATTAACTCATGGCCCAGCTCCCACAAAATTACCTTGAAATCCATTCCTTCAGCTATAGATAGACAAACGAGCTGAGCAAATATCTATTCTTCCTTTAAGATCAGTGGCAAACGTTTGGCCGTGGAAAGTTGTTGGAAGAAAATGATGACTTCTCTGAAGGAAAAAAGGAAGAGTAGGGAAATGGAAGGAATAATGAATGAAAAAGAATGAAAATGAGAGAAGGAAATTTGTGAGTAGACAGTGAGTAGGTTAAAGTAGAAAGAGAAATGTAGATGAATGAAAAATGAATAAAAGACAGTAAATAAAACCTCCGCAAATGATATTTAAGAAAAAATGAATAAATGAATAAAGAAGAAAACAAGCCTGGTTGGTCACTCGATAGAAACCGTTATATTACCAACATCTTTTGATAGAATGCTGTGTTGGGGTGATCAATTTAAAAGATTTGGAAAAAAAGGACGTTCAATGAATTAGTTACTTTTCTCATTTTCTATAGGGTTTATAATTATTAAAAATTCTGCATTTTGGAAAATACAACCATGAATTCTGCTGGGCACAATCTAAAGATCAATTCGTCATAAACTTACATTACAAAATGAATCCCAACTGGAAACCTATCAAGATTAAAAAAAATGAACTTTTCTCTAGTCATAAATGGTTTGCAATTATCTTAAGATATGCATAAAACACAAGGATAAGAAGAAAAATCAGAATTAAGAGAATGGGTAAACTAAGAGAATGAATGAAAGAATGAGAGAAAGAAAGAAAGGAAAACGAATGATAAGAAAAATAAACAAAGAAGAAGCTTGGTTGTGCTTGGTTCAAAATCCAACGTTTCATTAAAATCTAAAAAATCAAACAAAACAGAATTCATACCACCAAACAATAACATTCAAAAACTACATATCCAACTTCAATTCCTACGTTAGTAGCCCCTGTAATAAAACAAGTCAAGCTGTGTTCAGAGAGTGAATTCGTCATCAGTTTTTGCGTACGCATCTCTTATTCGTATCGCCATGACTTCACTGCTTTTCTTTAGTTCTTTGTCATTGTTGTGGCAAACAGAAATAAAATCAAAACTCAATCATAGGTATACAATAAATAAGCATATATTTATCTTTATATCTATCTTAATATATATATATGGGTAATCCGAGTGATATTTCCAAACTCCTGCTCAAGTCTGGAGTTGACTTTATTTTTCTTCTGTATCAACAAGAACAACGGAAACTATCCTCAACAAATGTACGCCAGTGAAAATCAACGTTCTCATATCCTGATGTGAAAAAAACGACCAGTGAATTGGTAGGCTGGTCTCCTACCGACTGATCTGAATTGACAAGCCTTACAAATCTTCAATATACATCTTAAAAATATGCAAGGGCTCACTTCATTCTTATAAATAGATACATTTGTGCTAACCGGAAATATATTTTTCTATCTATCTATTATATATATATATATATATATATATATATATATATATATATACATGTATATATATATATATAGTACATGTGGTACGGATCAGGCTAGCAGTATAACATAATGTAATAATATATTAATAATATAGATATGCTTCTGTAATGGATTTATTTCATAGAGTGCTCGATACATACAACTTTCTACTATTGAAGTTCAGTTGTTTTAGAGTAGAACTGGAAATAAATAGTTGAATTCGCCTGATGAGGCCCTGAGAAGGCAGAAACATGAGCTAGTTTGTGCAGCGAATCCACATTCTACTATTTATGTATATATATATATATATATATATATATATATATATATATATATAGTTGAAAATTATTTTCTCCACTCATGAATGAATATGTAGAGGAGGGAAACACAACCTGATAGAACAGACATTAAATCAATCCTGGGTTTATTCAAACCTGGATTTTCCTTGGTTCAAAATTTGTGTATTTTAGATACTGCGTTATTTTCTGAGGGGTAGGATGTTAACAATAGGTATTTTAGCATTGGAAATTGCATGAAAATCCACAATAGTACATAGGCCATCATTTGAGCCATAGGATAATTTGAATATCTCAAATACTTTGCGAACAAGCAGATCATATATATAATAACCACGTCTGTCAAAGAAAGTATAAGTTGCAACCATCAGTCCCTTTCTGTCCCTCCCTCCCATTTAACCACCTTACTTTCTTATCTGCACCATGTTTTGTTTGTATCCTTATAGTAAATCACCAAAGTTTCTTTTCTCTCCTCTCTCTTGGTACCCTCTTTTTAAAGTAGCAAAGTTATTTCTCCACTCTCTAATCCTAACTTTTTATCAACCTAATTAGCTTTCTTTTCTCTTCTATGCCATCCAACCATGTCTGTTGCACTTATAGTATCAGTAGCAGCAATCAGTCTAACCTATGCTGTTCGCCTATGATAAGTGTCAGCGAAGTGACGGGGCATTGACTAGTAATAACGATAGCAAATATCTGTATTTGTTCTCCTTTGGTGCACGTTTGTTTTCATTCAGCTGCGAACCAGTCTTCTCAAAATGCGACTTTCTCATCAACCAGGGTTCAATCTAATTTGATCTCGTCTCTAAGAAGATTCTTTACCATGCAGCTGCACGGGTCGATCCTCAGGACTGCAGACAAAAAGAGAGCGAAACGTTACACCAGGTTTTGGTTCTGGCTCTTAGGGCCCCCCCTATTTACGCTACGGCACGTTCGGTCACCCCACCACTAAAGTGTCTCCTAATTTAGCCCGTTCATAATTACGTCTTCCTCTTTCTTCCCCAGCTTATCATATCTTTGTCATGACGTCACTGTCTTCGTGTTTTTATAGAGAAAGAAAAGCTTTTTTTTTTCGCTAATTTTAATCGGAAAACAAAAACATCTCTTTATTTTTTTCAGTAAACCCAACGGACGAGCTGCCAGTCACGTTGCAAATGTATTAATTCCGCACGAGAGTTTTGATTTCGGATGTAGGATTGAATTTAGGTCAATGGACCAATTATTTCCAGATATTCTACCATTAACTACTGAGAACTGACGCACTTGATTTTTTCCCCAGCTTAATTAACTCTCGGGCGGCAAATTATGAATAAACATTTTTGTAAAAGTAGCACCTTTTCATTTCAGATTCCCATATAACACCACAACGCGAAATATCTTGTCAACTACTCTAAGACAATCATCGATTTCTCTGGCTTCATCTCCATTACGGATCGTTTTGAATAACTATCTGATTCACTGCCAGAATAAGAAATACTGGGACAAAGAGAATCCTTGCCAGGTAATTTGTCACTCTCCCCAGGGCACTGATAGCATTCACTGCGTCCATCACCATCTATGGATTGTCTTGAAGCACTATCCGGTCCATGGCAAAAGTGTGAATACCCATGACAATGTAAATTCCTGTGAGATATCTTGTCAAGCACTACAAGACTGTCATAGGATTCATTGCCTTCGTCAGTATCTTCAAATAGTCTTGATCATGTATCATATCCAGAGTGAGATAATAGAAGACAGTGAAAATGTTTGCGAGATATCTCGTCAGCCACTTCAGGATTAAGTAATTACTCGTCAGTCCTTGAGTATTTGTAATATACTTCTTGGTAGATAAGTAAAATTTTCCAGTTTGACTGCCTACCAATCACTTGGTCAAGATTCCGAATCTCGGAAGGGGAATGTTCAGGCTGCTAGTTCCGTTGATTCGGCTTGCATGCGTGAGAGATACATAGCCAGCCAGCCAGCCAGATCAGTTTAAAAACTGAATGAAACCTATGTTAACTTTTTTGGCTGATAGTTCCTAACTATATTGACTGAATTCTGTATTTTCCCACATTGGCTCTTCCCACAAAGCTTAGGGTAATCAGAGAAGGGTATTTCAGTATCTCCAAGAATAGTTGTTCGTAACCTCCCGTCATCTAATCCCCATGTACAGAAGCACGAGAAAATAGGGAGATATTGTCGCTTGTTGGAAAGAAGTTCCGGGGAAAGCTGTAGGGATAACAAGCAGACGTTTACACGCCAAAAGTTAAACAACCTTCAAAGTCAGTCCATAAAAGCTCTACCTCTTTTCATGAGTGCAGATCTAGCAAAGGCAGTGCTGCCTTTATTTTCGATAGGAAAGGTTTATATTTAGAATTGAGTCAGAAGCACTTCAAAATACATAGGAACCTCTAAATCCTACAAATATATATGTAAGATTGGGCTTGTGTACATATAACATATAATCAATAAATTAGATTTGACTTTATTGCACATTTATTTTATCAAAATATAACTTTTTATCGATAATCATTTAATTACCATGGATTGAATGATATTTATTTAATTGGAAATCATCTAAATAGCAATTTCTAGACGCAAACAAAGACATCAAAATCCTGATTTTAAAAAAACAACAAAACATCTATGATAGTAACACTGGAGAAAGGGCGTAACTCACATTCAAGTAAGTCAGTGAGTCAGGGCGACGGGTGATAGAGATGTTACAACATTTGGAAAAAGTTCGTATCATAGACGGATATCCAGCGAAAAAAAGGCACACGATATATACTTAACGATAAGGTTGAATTAGTTGTGAACCACACTCGATTGATGCAGGGGTATAGTTTATGAATGAGTCAAGAATATTACAAATACAAATTGTGGGGATAATGATGCCCAGAAAAAAAAGGAACTGGAGATCAATAAAATAATATTCGTCAGGGTTTTCATCATAAGGGGATATACGTGTGCATATATATATATATATATATATATATATATATATATATATATATATATATATATATATATGTATATATATATATATATATATATATATATATATATATATATATAGTGATATTGGAGTGAGAATTTGCTACACAAATGCGTCTATGTTCCTGCCCTGTTGGGCCTCCTTCGGGCAAACGATTTAGTTTATTTTCTTTTCCTTTCGGGAAAACAAAATCCTTCTCCTGAAGAAGCCTTAAGGGGCAGAAACATAAACGTGTCCATGTAGCGATTCCTTACTTCGTTATTTTTTAACCTCTACTCTAAATCAATTTGAAATCAACATAATGTTTAAAACTGTATGTTTTAACACTATGAGACAAACCCATCATACATGAGACATTGTATTACATTATATTATGTTGAATCCCTGATTTGTATTATGTGATATATATATATATATATATATATATATATATATATATATATATATATATATGTACGTATGAATATATACTTATATATGTATGCATATAAATGTGCGTGTTTATAATTATCTATCTATCTATCTATCTATATATATATATATATATATATATATATATATATATATATATGAATAAATACATACATAATTTTGTGTGCATGCGTATGTGTGCGTGTATGTGTACTCAGTGGCGTAAATATGCATACATTCAAATCGTTAAGTAGTTAAATATATACCTATGCATTCATAAGTATGAGTTCTGGGTGTTTATTCCACGCCATTCTGACAACAGAACTGTCGAGTAATTCAACACATTGGCAATAGTTATGAAAGTTTCACTGGGAGATTCTTTTGTTTTCATCCTCATAAATCGTGAAGAAAGGGCATCTTCTACCAAAGCAAATAGCCACCATTTTAAAAGTCGCTGCATATCGTCTCCAGCCAGGACATAAATCATATAATTATAGAAATTCTGAAAGCTTTTTCTCAAATACGCTTGTTAAATACTTTTTGCGATGGTTTGCCCACATTGGATCTTCAAACATAAAGTAAATGTTTCAAATAACACATCGATATCAATCTCAATCTCACTGTCTCTACCCTTCTCTTCCTTTCTCTCTCTCTCTCTCTCTCTCTCTCTCTCTCTCTCTCTATATATATATATATATATATATATATATATATATGTGTGTAGATAGACAGATAGATATATATAGAGATATTCTTGCTTATGGAAAGGTTTAATCAAGTTTCAGGTAAAAACCAGAACGTGTATAGGCAAACAATATATGCATACTTCCACTCTGAGATACCCTGTATTTAATAAGCTCAGCCCACTCTGGTACAAGGTAACAAATGAGGTGCACTCAGCGAAGATCGAACTTGCTACCCTTGATAAACGATGCACCTGAGCAGCTTACAAAACCATAACTCGAAGCTAAACACCCGTAAATCACTGGTCATAAAAGTGGAAGAAAAGGTATACGCTTCGAGAAGTGAAATCATTCAGGTGAAAAGAGTCGCGCTCCTCTCCCAAAGGGTTATGATTAACGAGCTTTTTTTTTTAGATTCCCTATTCTCTTTTTTATGGCAGACTTTAACTACTAAACAGGGGGGGGGGAAGAGACGCCTTTGGATTGTCTTCCAAAATCCTAGCTTCTGAAATTGATTTATAGTTTAAATTCACAGCCAGTTTCCCCAGACAGGGATTGAACCATTGATGTATTGATTGCGGATCGAAGCTTCCACACCTCTGATCAGTCATTGTGACTGGCTCTGATAATTATAGATCATCTGATACCCTCTACTTTATCTTCCTTTTCCACGTTGAGATTTTTGTCATCTCAAAAATGATATATGGTCAATAAGTTTCCCTACCCAGAAGTGATGATTGAACCATAGAGAAATGGTGGTCCCTACAACCGTTGAATCTAAATTCTGAATCATAAACTTCAGAAAGTCATCGTGACTATTCCTCGAGGTCAAGATGATCTACGTACTGTTGATTTATACATTATCGGTTGGCTTATGAATATAATCCTGGCTCTAAAAGTTTTTCAGGTACTTCAAGATGGTAGATTGGGCTTTGAGTGTTGCTGCCACTTTTCCTGTTTTTTTTTAACTGTCACAAAAACTGACAACATAAATTCATTCAATTTTCAAGTTGGTCTGCCTAGTAGGTTGGCTATGTGTGTATGTATCAAGGCTGTACTATCAGAGCTAAAGGGCTGGAAATTTTAACAATTACTCCCTATCATATCCAGGTATTACGTTTCCTGTTTTGTTTTGTTTTTAAAAATCTCCATGAGAAGTTTTTATTTGGGGGTTTAGTCTACGTTACGTATGTTTATACTAAATTGATCCCGTAGTTTCTTTCCGACAGCATCATTCACGATTTTTTCTTGAAAATTCAGACTCTCTTAGTGATCAATCCCCAACAAAAGGTGGGAGCAGTAACTTACCCATTGATCATCCCACTGTTCTAACGGGCCACTCCAACACAGTATGTCCCCGAAAGCCGTTGGTCGTGCAATGGTTTCTATTGAGTGATTAACCGGACTAGCTCCTCTTTGACTCTTAATTCTGTATATCTGTTGCTTTTATTTCTATTCCTATTTTCATTCCTTCTCAGGTGATTGTTCACCACGATTTCCCATTCATGGCTTTACTACCTTGGCTGTTGATATCTATGCTGCATTTCTTGATCGATGTTTTTGCTTACTTTTCCTTACCGTAAGTAAGGCACTTCGATCACATTTCACATCAAAGGGTTAAAAAGAAGGGAGTTTTTAATGCCATAAAATTAGGAACGGTACAAATGTTTAAATAGCTTACCCATGTTGAAATTGTGAAGTTGAAAACACTTAAACCTAACATGTTTCGAATAAAGACTAAAAAGACCAAAATCGGAAAAGACACTTGGTTGCTCCTGATTTAAGAATTCGAGACTTGTCTGAAAAACATCCAAAAGGGAGATTATTCCTCAAAGCAGATGTTCTTGAGAAGAGGCTATTTGCGTGGAACATTTTCTTGATATATCTAATAAGCAAAGATGTACCTTAATTGCAGACCGATTTAATTAAAAAATACCGGACAGGGAATATAGTTCATCTAAATATCTCCCATGGAAATAACGATTCATTTGCTCTTTTTATCGGCTCAAATCAGCTATTCTAAGGTTAGATTTTTGTAATGCCTTCAAATTCGAATTTACATAAGTAGTTGTGGTGAGCAACTGAATATGTATCTCCTTGGAAAAAAACTTAAGATGTTCTTTAATTGCAGACCGAGTTTAACAAAAAAATCCTGAACTACGAACGAAGGTCTTTTAGAGATCTTCCATGAAAATAACGATTCATTCAAAATTTTTATTTGCTCGAAACAGCTATTTTAAGGTTAAATTTTTGTAATACATTTAAATTTGAGTTCACTTGAAAGACGTCCTGGTTAGCAGCTGAGTACGTATCTTCTTGGAAATTTATATACCCCAGGAAAAACAGACGATATTTTGGGTCGATATGACCTAACATATTTATTCTTGCTATTATCCGGACAGATACTTCCCCCGACTGACATAGTATATATAGATGGGAATGTAAGAAACTTTTTAGACGGTTTTGAAACATAGTTAGGCAGGCACGGAGGTAAATGATAATCGTGTACATGAAATAGATACGCGCAATCCGTGAAAGTTTACGAACCTGTTGGCCTCTATTCATTTTGCCAACTTAAATATTGATACCTCCATGATTGCAATCACTTTTCCAAATCTGTTCGAGCCCTAAGATATGCGAAGTATCTGTTATCAGAATATATATAGGCTTTGTCAGCAATTGCATACGTAACAAAATGGCCGGCAGGGGTCACTGGGGTAGAAATGGTCGACAGACGCCATTAAATCTGCAGTGGAAACTATAATACACATAAGAAATGGAAGTAGGCTATGCAATTTAACGAAGGTGTTCCTTTTAGAGATTATCGGGGAACAGATTGGAAGGACTGAGGGGTGAGAATACGGAAAATCAAGGGAGCACCGAGGATAGAGACATTACTATACATATGTATCTATATCTATATCTATATCTGTCTCTCTCTATATATATATCAAAAGTCAAAACGCGAAGAAAGTGTAAGTGGGGAGGACCTACCTTATGTGAAAATCGCCACTCGAAATCCTCACACGAGTCTTTCCTCTGTATCTTTATATATATCTCTCTCTCTTTTTCTTTATTTCCCACTTTTTCTTACCCCCTCTCTTTATATATATATATATATATATATATATATATATATATATATGAATATTTCCACTGCTGGACAAAGGCCTTTCCTTTGAGATGGGAAATATATATATATATATATATATATATATATATATATATATATATATATATATATATATATATATATATATAGAGAGAGAGAGAGAGAGAGAGAGAGAGACACACACACACAGACAGAGAGACAGAGAGAGAGAGTAAGAAAGAGAGAGGGGGGGAGAAAGAATCTCCTTTCTATTTCGTCTGTTCATATTGTACTAAATCTTTTCTTACTTAGTTACTGTCTCATGGAAACCAATTGGTTAGCTTTTTGCCAAACCTGTTGTCCCTTCTTTTCACTCTGTGTCCTGTCCATCCTTATTTTTGGTGCCTAATTATTTGAACGATTTCCTTCACCCTGGTCCTTTATCGGATCCATATCTATCTTCTTCTATCTATGACAGTTATTCCTAACATTGCTGTTTCAATTGCCCTCTGTGCTATTCTGGTCTATTTCAGGGAGGTTATCTGAGATTCCCGAATTATCTGAAAAGTGGAAAGAACGCTGCAATAAGTGTCCGGGTCCGTAAGTGGAGTACTTCGAAGCGAATTAGGTGCCATCACTCTATTTTTCGGTCACAGAAAACGGTTGGAAATTTTCTAGGCTTACCTTGGAGAGAGAGAGAGAGAGAGAGAGAGAGAGAGATAGAGAGGGAGAGAGAGAGAGGGGGGGAGGATAATAATGTAGGTTATATTATTGTTAGTACTGTGATTATGTGAAAGTCTCTAAAGCCTTTGTCAGTGGGGTCGGGCTTTGCTATAATCAGTATAAACAGGACCATTTCAATTTTGACGTCATTCAATTTAAGCGTTACGCCCACTAGGGGAAAGTGCATGTACACTATCGGAGGGAGCAAAATAACTGGTTGGGGCAAAGGGACAGCATGGGTAGGGTTACGTGATCCCGTCCCGGACAGGATAATCCCCTCGACGTGACGTCACGAAAGTCGTCAGCAACGTGCGTGAGAATGGGAGCGCCTGACGTCGCTAAGCACGTGTGAAAGCTGTTCAGTAGACATGCGCAACATTGCTTATTCTCGACACCTGATATCGTCCCTTGACCGGACTCAGTGGAGTCTTGGATTTTCAGGGTGTTGAGGTGTTTGGGTAGATATTCTGTCAGCCGGCCTGATGTATTTGTGGATAATGAGACCACTAATATTGGTGACCAACATCTTCCGTTCTTTTTCTGGGGCATTGTGATTGTTTCACCCCGCCCTTTAAAATGCATGAATTTCGTGAATACAAGCAAGGGTTTATCAAGCTGTAGGAGCACATACTATTTAACTTTAAAATAGAGACTCATGGTACAGAACTTTGTTTCTTTTTTTTATAGTCAGTCCACACCTAAAGTTGATGTACATAATTTTAAAGTACAAATATAAAACGAAAAAAAATGTATATAGTCATCATCATCGTCATCATCAAACATTCTACGTCCACTGAAAGCAAAGGCCATTCGTATCTCCGTTCATGACAACCACGATTGCGCTGATCTTTGCCAAGTCGTATCAGAAAACTTTTTTGCCTTGTCCCTCCATTTTGTGTATGTTATCTTCCTACTGTATCTACAGTCCAATGAGCACTGATCTGTTACTCTTTCCTTTCATCTGTTCTCATCTATACTTGCAAAGAGTCCAACCAATCTCCATTTTTCTTTATGAAGTAATCATTATTTGTACATTAGCACTTCAGTTTGGTCCTCTTTCTGGTCCATGATCCACCTCTTAGAGATATCCTTAGTGTTTACTCTATTTAGGGCTCCTCGAGGGGTTCTAAATTACTTGCCAGTTCGTTTTGATAATTTTTCCCGTTTCAAATCCGTAAGTAATGGCTGGTATTATTCAAACTGTATACTTTACGTGGTATATATATATATATACATATATATATATATATATATATATATATATATATATATATATATATATATATATATATATATATATATATATATATGTGCATGTATACATCTAATAGCTTTATTTTTCACATTATACTCTCGAGTATACCAAACTATTTAAAGAGCTTTTATCATCTATTTCAACACACAACATAAAGATTGGGTGCGAAAACTTGCTAGAACTTGCTTGAACGAAAATGGCTAAATTTGGTGTTTAATCACATACAAGTATATTTCATTATATGCTTTGTCCGTGCAGATAATGGCTTAAATCAAGTGGGGCATTCGTACAGTTGAGGTAAAGCTTGTGTGAATCAATGAGGAAAGCCAAAACCTAGCCTACAACTACAGATTCAAATACAACTCCTTTTGAAATACAAACGTACACACACACATACACACACCTGTGTGCATGTATATATATATATATATATATATATATATATATATATATATATATATATATATATATATATATATATGTATATACTTATTTTGGTAATCAGTATAATGCCTGTTGAAATGAAACAAGACGTCGATATAAACAAAAATTTCATGACATTATGGAGCCACGAGGCAAAGATAACGTTTATTTTAAAATAAATGTTACAAATATTTAATTAATAATTTGAATTGTTGAAAGAACAACGAAACATTTTGTTAGAATGTGGCGAAATATAAACAATGAAATAACATATATATATATATTTATATATATATATATATATATATATATATATATATATATATATATATATATATGTCTATTTCATTTTATCATATATTCATGTATGTGATTGCGTCTGCAAGTTTCTTTTTGCTAAAGCAATATGGAGACATATATAAAAAAGACCACATGCGTTATATCAGATATACATTGAGAGAATTATACCCTCATGGCCGCGGCTTACAACCTCTTCCCAAGCCCTGTTCCCACTTCTTCGACCTCTCCAGCCGCTGCCAACACCTGCCAACCTCTAACCCCAAGTTGCCGCCCTGCCGTCGGGCTAACACCCATGTCCCTCTGGCCACACCCAGCGGTCAGCAGGATTAGCGCCTGACGAGGTGACCACGCTAACTAATCAACTCAGTGTCACGTAGACTAAGGCGAGCATAAACTAAAATTGGAGACGTGTTCACAGGGCAGAAAGGTGCGGACAAAGAAAAGCGTGGCCCCAGAGAGGAATAATTAAGCAATGAACGCGTACGAATTGAAGGGCATGGCTTGGTGTGTGCGGTTCATGTTAGGGCAGTGTCCGAAGGGGAAAATTGGAATGGGCTTTAGGGAATTAATGAAGGGAGAACAAGAAACGAAGAGACATGGCTTGGTCCTACAAATTGATCCGAGATCAGAAAGTAAATACAGAACAACTTGCTTTTTGTGATCACTTTAGGATACTGTGGTTTTAGATGAAAAAATGACCGGCTAAGATTATACAAAGTAAAATACTTATTCTGATCACTTTAAATGAAGATAAAAAATCGACCAAAGTTTTTTTATAACAATAACCGTTTGATGGCAATATCTGTGATTATAATTACCACCCTCTATATAACAATAAAAAAAAATCAGATAGCATTGTTAGGATGCATTGAGCGCAATTTGAATTTATTTTTATTTTATGGTTTATTAGCCATTTTGAAATTGTTTTTTTAGACTTCTCAAATATTTCATCATTAGATGAAAAGCAGCCCGTAGGTCCTGATTTTCAGCTAGTTCCTTCGAAGGGATTGCTTTTCCCTCCAGATTGAATCTATAATATTTATCTGCTTCTTTCTACATTAGAGATCATAGATCTGGACTATGTATTTATTGAACCATACCCTTATTGAAAAATCATCACTATCATAAACTTTTGGGTCACATTTAATCTAAATATCAGGGGGTCAAAAAAATCCAGATTTCTTTTACAAAAAATCCAAATATGAAACACTCTCTTACTGAGTATGCATGAGAGACAGTTCCCATATATATATATATATATATATATATATATATATATATATATATATATATATATATATATATATATATATATTCCTACGCATATGCTTCAATAATTTGTATGGACCAAATCATCATCACTCTTTTAACGTCTGTTGTTAGATATAGGCAATCCCTAAGATTCACCAGAACTCTCTATCATAGGTGTTGCGGAGCAAATATTTAATGAACTGGTCCAGTTTGTCCCGCCATCTCATATTTTTCTGGCACAGTTTCAGATATGATCACTGGAAATCCACTTAGTGAGTCATAATTTCCAACGGTCAGTAAAATTATTTAAAGGACGAAAAAGTTTCTGTGCCATATTTAGGCTGCGTTATGAAAATCTCAGAAGTGTATTGCAAACCCCGTTCAGTTCTACCTTGTTTGACACTGATTCACTATAACGCACCTTTTCAAGTATTTTGGGTTCTGAGGGTTTTTTTTAATACTTGTGCGTTGATATGAGAAGCAATATGATTGATGAGTGATCATGAACTTTCGAGTTGTATTTTGTTGCATCTTAATTTTACTTACTTTTTATCGCAACTACTCTGGTTGTCAGTCTACATGGAGTGAACATCAGATATCAGAAATAAAGAATAACCACTAGACATAATTGTTTGATTGAGCAGACTTATTACGTAGCAAGTTACATAGGAACCTACTATATATATATATATATATATATATATATATATATATATATATATATATATATATATATTGGAAAACCTGTCCTGTTTAATACAGAATGATATAAAGAAAAAAACACTTATTCTCCACCGATCCCCAACAATTTCTCTACACTGTTGAAATTTTCATAATTACTCTCAAAGAAACTCCCGCTCTCAAAGCTCTAACGAAACCCGGGTTCCAAGGATCGAATGCACATTAGCTTTTGCACTCTTTTATAAAAAGAAATTGGGATATAAGTAGTCTCAAGTCTTTTTCGTTTTTTCATATGTCAGCTTTTCACATGAACACACACACGTACGTATATATATATATATATATATATATATATATATATATATATATATATATATATATATATATGTAAAAGCTTACACATGGAAAAATGAAAAATACCTGAGACTACTATATATATATACATACACACACACAGATGCACACACACACACACACACACACATATATACATACATATATATATATATATATATATATATATATATATATATATATATATATATATATATATATATATATATATAGCTCAGGTTGTGGTGCTATTGAAAATCACTCTGTTCAGTCAATTCCGAGCATGGTTCGAATACAAGCCAAACGAATTGTTTAACCCAAAGTAAGTCATGATACTCTGATTCATGACGTGATAGATTACCGTTGGGTGGCTTAGTCAGTTACATTTGTCATGAATCATCTCGAATCGGACTGCAACTTGACGGGCCACTGGACACTGTCCGGCCAAATCGTGTGTAGGCAAATAGATGCAAAAGTGTTGTAGGTAGTCACCAATGGGTTGTATACAAACATACATGAATAAATACATACACATAAACTAACGACATTTAGTTTTAACATGCGAACACATACATGTGCAGGTAGAGCCCGATCTTAAAAAGTTACTTTTACACCACTTTTTGATTTCAAGAAAGATAAAAAAGGAGAATAGCAAGCAGCATTTGTTTTGGAATGGAGAACAATTTAACGCAATTTTTCTTCGCTTTACACCATTTCTGCTTACAAAAGTTCTTCAAAGGAACACTCTACCTTTCGATAATGGGGTAAAATGTACGGTAGAAAGGAGAATGTCCTAATAAATTGTGACCCGAAATGACGTTAAGCGAATAAACAAATGCCAATAATTTATTGGAGGAAAATCTTTGAACGCTCCTAAACCATCCCAAAAGACGTTCTAGGCTGATTCGTCAGAAGTTTGGATTTGATGGAATACAGAAAACTGGGATGAAGAACAGAAAGGTATATTAATCGCTGTTTCAATGATAACTCACTGTAAAAAAAACGCTGAATGCTATTTTAGCCTTCGGTCTATTTTTGTAAAAGTGAGAAAGGTGGCGTAAACGAACATTTGGAAAGTAGTACATACCTATACATTAACAACAGTGGCCTCGGAAAGGCTTTTAGCCAATTTAGAAAAAAATTAAATACTGTCAAACTCTTAATGACTCAAACAATAATCAAGAAAATTCAGTGAAATCTTATCTCAATATTTTGCCGGCCTTCAACCGATTCGACCGGTTTGACGTGATTTCGCATTGATTTGAATATATTATTGATGAGTAATTGATCCATTCTTTCCCATTCTTATGACACTATTCTTCTCGGGTCTAGCTTTTGTCGTTCTTGCACGCAACTTTCCGTCAAGATATTTCCATCCATACTAAGTAGGATTGAGATCAGAGCTTTGGGTGACCAATGATACCATGGATTTTCATAAACCTTTGCAAGGCAATTGTGATGCGAATTGGAGATCCATCTTCTAGAAAATGAGTGGCATTCTTGTCAACTTATGCATCGGAATAAATAGGCATTATATCGTTTCCTAGGATTTCACAATACTTGATACCACTTAGGCAGTTTTCAACAAAGATTAGCTCTTATCTTGCCTTCGTCCAAGCTTCACCTCACACAATAACTCTTACTCTTCCATTTTCGAAAGTTCCTTAATATTAAGACTCTACGATAGGTGTTTCAAAGCCCTGATCTCATTCGTTTTGAGCATGGATGGGAGGATCTTGACAAAAGGTTGTGTGCAAGTTCGTGGAAAGTTACATCAACTACAGACCTGAGAAAGACGGTAGACAATGGCATGGTAGGTTGACACTTGACCCCGCTAGAAACTTTGGTAATCTTTAGTACCCACTTGGATGTCTGTGTGTATATACACATGTAATATGTAGGCATGTCTAAATGTAAAATGTACGCATGTTTATGAGTGTGTATGTAGTTATAACTTTGCTACATTGATGACTGATTTTCCCGGAGAGATATTTTAGTCAAAGAATGATAAGGTCGGACACCTGACCTCTACGAAACCCTGTTGGAATGGTCGGTATTTTTATCATTGGCATCGTCAAAAGTCCTGGCTTTGAATTTAACGACTGACAAGTTCAAGTACCTATTTTGACGATTGCCTTCACAGCCCGGAAATGTAGTCACTTGACCTGCTTGGCCAATCGAAAATTTAAAATCTGGCTGGCCGGTTTGAAAGTTAAAAAAATGTCAGTTGGGAGATAGAGGTTCTTCTGGACAGACGTGCCTGTCCGACTTGGGGTCAGCAGCCAAAGTCATTTCGGCTGCAGCTCAATGATATGTTAGTAAGTGGAAGAGAAAGTAAGGGAAAAAAGATTTGATTCTCGCACAGGCCATAGATAAATGATCCGTAATTAAATGGTCAAGAAAGAAAGGGAGAATAACTATACAGACAGTCTTAGTAAATAGCTTCAAGAAGTCGCCCAATAAAATTTACAAATGAGAGAGTATGACTCAAACAGTGTACTAAATAAAAGATATAGTTATTCATTTCACAATATGATGACTTCGAGTGAGTTTATTCATGTGCATGCAATCATTCCATTTTGACAACAGGAAGAAACGGTATTTGCTGAACAGTTATGCGACGAAGACTCAAACACCAAAGATGTGTGCACCTACCTTATCATCTTTTGCTATTTCTTTCGTTTCGTCTTGTCTAGACGTTTCGTTTTGTTTTCCAACTCAATCAATTTAAGATATCATGTTGCACCTTGCGTCTGTTGTTCTCCATTATCTACACGATCTGCCCGAATCAGACTGAATTCTTTTGATTGCACCTGCTCCGCAGGAACATAGTTATGCAATAGATGCTCATTTTGGTTCTGTTACTAAACAGGAAGTAACACAAACAAAATATTTTTTAAAAGAATAAAAAAAGACATGCATCAATCAGTTATCGATAATATATCTAAATTTTGGCAAAATCGTGGCAAAAATAGTCGAATTAACGAAAGATAGGCCTCAAGAATATCGATATAGAATTTTACTAGATTTGCACGATTATTGTTTTAGCTATCTGAAGGTTAATAGAAGTAGTATCGTTCTACCTACGCTAAAAACTAATCATATGCCATATATCGCATGCATGTAATTAGGTTGGTTGTGGTTGGACGGTTATCGTGGTAGACAATGTATTCGGCAGGTCAAAAAATTCAGCAGTTTATTTTCATATCTCTATTGCTGTTGTCCACCCAGATAGTGTGATTGTCAGCATATCTGCTTAATGCACAGAACACCCTGGGTTCGATTCCTTTTATGAGAGTGGAAAACTCTCCCTCAGGACTAATTTCAATTTGAACCCAGCAGCTAAATGAGTACACTCCAAGCTGTGTGGTCAGAGTAGACTTGCATCTTGCCAAGGGGATGGTCATTGCAGGTAAAAAGACCTGGTCTAGACCAGACTTGAGACTTGCAAGGTTCACTAAGCTGAAGCATGCAACGGAAGCCAGGACTTCATCATACTCTACCAGGGGAGGGGGTACTTTGAGAGACGTTAAGCTTCACCTTAACTGCTTTTGTTTTACGCTTGCATTCGCTCCCTGCAGATATATATATATATATATATATATATATATATATATATATATATATATATATATATATATATATATATATATATATATATATATATATATATATATGTGTGTGTGTGTGTGTGTGTGAGATTTGTGTGTGTTTGTGTGCCCAATATGTTTATCTGTCTCTCTCTCTCTGTGCATGTGCCTCTGTGTATATATATATATATATATATATATATATATATATATATATATATATATATATATATGTTCATCAATAAGCCCGTAGACTCATGATGGAAAAATTAATTCCGTAATCCTTGTCAATGCATTCAGCCAAAGTACTCTCCACAGATCACACGTATCAAATGAATAACACCCATACGATGGATATTTCAGATCAAAATTCAGCTAAAGAACTGTATTAGGTTGCATACTTATTAATTCATATATATATATATATATATATATATATATATATATATATATATATATATATATATATATATACATGTATGTATATAAAATATATATATATATGTATATAAAATATATATATATATATATATATATGAATATAAAATATGTATATTTATGTATATAAATAAACGGGAATTAACTGACAGGGAGGAAAATACTGCCAGTTATATAAGTGAGAATAGACTGAGTCAGACAAATATATATATATATATATATATATATATATATATATATATATATATATATATATGAACAGACATAAATAGACAGATAGAAATATAGATAGGTACGAACAGACTGATATATACATTGAAAAGTTAATATGAACAGACTGTTTCTAGCTAACCAGTTAGGTTTATGGACATGAACAAACCAAAATAGATATAATGATTGATAGATAGATTGATAGATATATAAATATACCAAATGTATATACAAAATACCACCTGAGAGGTATGCTGCTATCGTCAATGACATGTATGGTTATGACATAAAAATTAATCAAACACATTCATCAAAAAGACACGGGTAATTTGGACAATTATTCTCTTCGACAGAAAAATATTTAGGCTTGAGAATAGATAGATCCACTGTTTATCAGCTTAGAACTTTGTAGAGCTTTCAGAAAACGTCAACCAATCAGTAGTTTTTTATGCCCTGGGTGTCAGAGTATTCTATATGTTATATAGTATTTGATTTTATTACTATTTTTAAAATTTGGATCTGTATATTGTAGGCTTGATCACCTGTTTTACCATAGACCTGTTTCAAGATATCACACACGCACACACACACACACACACACATACACATATATATATATATATGTTATTGTTGTGTCATCCACAGACTCCGGTTTCGATATATTATATCTCTTCAGTGTGGCCATAGACTTTCCATTATCTCGTCCAGAGCCATTAGGTAGTATTAAAACCTTCACTTCAGAACCAGAGGCTGGCATCTTACCTCTGCGCCACGCAGAACTGAACTGTCATTAAGGTTGAATTTAAGCGATTTATCTATTGACGCATATATTCCCCATCCACGAGAGTGCTCTATTCCGAAATTAGAAGAGCATTGCGTATACATGCATGTGTGTTTGTATATGTGTGTGTGCATATACTGTTTCTTGGACCTGTTTCGGGATATTAAAAAGCAGTACAAGTATCTATCTATCGTATTTATCTATTTTTCGAGTCTGTTCACATATCTATTTAACGGTGAACAGACTGAGATAAAACTGTATCTACATGTCCATTCCAGCTTGTTGATATCTAACCATTCATCTCAGTGAGCTCATATTTATCTAATTTCCCCATATCTCCTTGTCTATCGTTGCAATAGATAGAAATAGAATTAGACGTGCATTAGATTAATCTAAAAACAATAATAAGTATATTCCATCAAAGATATTTGGACACATGAAGTGCTGCTTAGTCTGGTACAGGGCCATTTAACACTCTGCTGATTGGTTAACACTTCGCTTGCCAAAACCTTGGTGAAGTAGCTTCGAAACATAAATGGTCATACTGAGTGAAATACAGACTGGGAACTTAAAAATGGCGATGATATGCTTGCTTCAAGATCCTATATTGAATAATAATAAATCATTACAAATTTGCCGCCCGACCAACTAGCCATGTTGGGTACGTATTCTTCTCTCTTTGCTCCTGTGTTTGTTCGCGTGCGCGCATGTGTGTGTGTTAAGGCGCTTTCAATCCTATTTTGGGGCTACAACTTTGTAAATTTTGAATAATGTGCTTTTATAGTTCTCAATGATCATTTTGGATCAACAATGCCAGAATTTGGTAATTTCACTGCTAGTAATTTCAAATAATTTTACATAAAGATGTATTCTCTTTAGATAATTATTTCAGGTAACGACTAGTTGCGATGATTAATTTATGCAAAGTACGTATATTTGTGTCATTCTTTCTTTCATTTTCGCTTACTCATTCAAATTTTTTTTCTTTGAACTTTTCCTTCACTGTTTTTTTTTCTTGACTTTATTCTTCATTTGGTATCATTCCATCCTCTGCTCCTTTCTTGTTTACTCTCTTTCTTTTCCAGTTCATTTCATTCCCCCTCTTTCAACTACTCCTGGCTCTCCTGCTTCTTTTTCAGTAAATTTCTTTTGAAACATATCATACAAATTCAGCACTTCTTCTTTTTTGGTCTTTTCTTTCGTTTATATCCGATTTTTTTCACTCAAGTTAGAATTACCTCTTTTGTATATATACAAATTCTTCTTTTTCACAAACCTCTCTTTTTCATTCATTCTTCCTCATTTTTTTTGTCTCTTTCTTCTCTCGTTCCTTCAATTACTGCATTAGTTTTTTTTTTGTCATTCTCGCTGTTTTTATTCTTTGTTTTCTATTTCAAAGAAAGCAAAGAAGAGACGGCTAATAGTTTCTGGTCTTTTCTCACAACTACTTTTCAAAACCCAACACAAAAGGAAGATGGCGGCCCGACGCTCACACCCGTCAAATCGTATTAGACAAGAACGTAGTTGAGTTATCTCCCCTGGGAAGTAATTTTGGGCTGATTGCTTCCACAGGCGCCTTTCAGAACGAACACCGAAGACGAATAGAAGGATCATCTGCATATTCATTATTGATATTGTGAACGGCATATTGTTAAGATGAAGTCGGTAATAGTAGCTGGAATGAGTACGGCAAGGTAAAATATTTCAGGTGAAGAATTGCAGTTTGAAAATGACCCACTGCGATAGATACCATGTCAGGCAGACTGTTGGGTAGACGATAAAGTGCACAAATCTTTTTTTTTTAATCGCTCTGGAGTTGCATTTTTACCTTTCTTAAAATCAAAAATATGCATCGAAAATATTTTTCTCTTTTTTTACATGATAATCAATGAGAAAAATCCACGATTTGTAATAAATGTATTTAAAAAAATGCAGTTTTATATGCCAGCTTGAACAATACTATCAAAAGCGATCCTTTCAGGTAAAACCAAACTCACCTTATGCCATCTATCTACGAGAAGAGAAATAACTTTCTAGCCTACCAAAGTACATGTTAATTCACACACATTGATTATTTATTATCGGATGAAATATCGGTTTTATTCGTTATTGTGCGTCTATTTTTGCTACATTAACCGTTAAAATGTTTTATTCGGCAGCCATTAAACTAAATTGGAAAGTATTAATTCTGAGTCGATTCTTTTAGCCGAACCAAGTTATACTTAGTAAATAAGTTTCGATGAGGTGAGAATTTGATAGAAGGTTCCGATTAGGTATTAATATAAGTAATAATGTGTAATGTGCCGGTGTTTTCTGACACATCAAATGACGCAACTGACTTAGTTACATAGAATACTATTCATATTCTAATGACACTGATTCAAATAAATGACAATAGAATATAAAAAGTAATTTAACAAGGAATAAAACATTTAAAAAAAGAATCGATTTGTGGTCAAGAGAATTATATTCTTCAAGCTCACTGCAATACAAATCTTTATTATTTACGTTTATGAGGTCCAATGTGCAATTATATCTTTTATGTAGGCATACACTTTTGACAACACGGGTAAACTGTTTTTTTTAATATTATTGTGATAATATCATGACGCATTCCGTAACAGATTTGGTTAGTGGTAATGACATTTCAATTCTGAAACATAGCCTGATATTAGGGTAATCATCTGATTGATTTTTTTTATTGTACTATTTATTTTAGTATTGGCAGCTATTTTCTCCCTCAGCGAATGTTGATACGTTGGTAGATGGATTCAGACTGCGAGAGATAATGAACTGAGATAGAGAGACTGAGAAAGAAGGCGAGGTGCAGACAGATTAGGCAAGCAAGCTGGCTGGCTAGGTTGATAGATAGTAAATTACAGACTGATGAAGATAGATAGATAGATAGATAGATAGATAGAGATAATGAACAGACTGAGATAGATAGATGGATAGATAGATAGATAGATAATGAACAAACTGAGATAGATAGATAGATAGATAGATAGTGAACAGACTGAGATAGATAGATAGATAGATAGATAGATAGTGAACAGACTGAGATAGATAGATAGATAGATAGATAGATAGATAGATAGATAGATAATGAACAGACTGACATAGATAGATAGATAGATAGATAGATAGATAGATAGATAGATGGATAAATAGATAGATAATGAACAGACTGAGATAGATAGATAGATAGATAGATAGATAGATAGATAGATAGATGGATAGATGGATTGGGAGGAGGTAAATAGGAAAATCATTTAGCTAGCTAGCTAGATATAATAGATATGAACACTCTGCAACGGCAAAATCACGTGAGACACATTGGTCCACGGACAATCACCGGAGTAAAACAATGTCGAACCTGGTTAGTACCAAGACGGGGTGACCAACTGGTTATTCCAGATACTGCAAGCAGTTGGGGATCATATAAATAGCACTCCGTAGGAATCTCGTTAGGAGGAGACCAATCCGCACATTATGCACAATAATCATAACCAATGCTCCAATCTCACTGTCTTCCCATCTCCCTGGCCAAGTTGCAAGCGACAAGAAATAAACGAAGGCATGAACACTGAGATAAATATGAGTAGCTTTAGCTTGCATTTGCTGTTGCTGCTTGCTTATTAATTTTGGAAACTATTCCCATCTCATCCCCCTGCTTCTATTATGACTTCCGTTGATAACTATTATTAACAACAATGTAAGGCGGATGTGTGTGTGTATGTGTGTGTGTGTGTGTGTGATGGGGGTTTATCTGGTTAAACTAATCGTCTTCAGAAACTATACCATAAATCTTTCTCTAACGACTTTGTTTTGTTCAGAACCTACCGAATTATGTCGTTGGCCTTTATTTCCTATCCCCCGCCCTTGGCTTATCTCACCCTTCACTTATTAAATGGTGACAGATTTGTCCATCCCATTCCTAATTCCGACCCCCGACAATTACGCACCTATACGAGATTGCTTTCTGAGCTGAAATATCTCGATAGGTGTCTCCTCTTGTGATTTGCGTGGCCGAAGTTAATTGCCTTTTTATTGGCTATAAAAGATCATCTGTTTCCGTACAGAGAGGAAAACAAAGTGCCGATTTGTCTGTTAGCCCCGCCATGAAGGTTCGGACTGGTAATTGGCAGCTTCTTCAGTTGTTTTTTGTTTGCTCGCAGCCAGGACAGGGGGAGGATTCAGAGAGGTAAGGGTGGGGCTTTCGCTGTGCGTTATTGAGCGTAGTGTAGAGATCGATGTTCTCTTTATGATCCTCGGTTGTCAGTGGAATCTCGTATACCGTGGAACATTGGTCAGCATCTAGATAATCTACCTTGTCTTCGTGCCCCACGCGATAAAAAGTAAGTTTTGGACAATTCACTCATTTCTTGCCGCCCATCGCTAGGTGGAGGCTTTCTATAAGATCCCCAGCTGCTTACGGCCTCTGATGTACCTGGTCTGTCACTCATCCAGGTACTGACCAGGTCTGACGTTGTTTAACCCGGGGGGTCGTACGAGAATCAATCCTTGTGAAATAGGTCATGTGAACATAGAGAGAAAAGAAAGCTATGTACTGGATTTATATGCCTCCCAAGGTCTATGTTGGGGGCTCCAATGTGCGTATTAGCATAAGTGTACGAACCAGGGGCACAGGGTGGCAAATAAGCGCTAATCTGGGCTAATCTGTAATGTAAAGTTTCGGGGAAAATCAAGCCGTTTGTCCCCACAAAGCCAATAGTTACCATATACAAATGTATGAAGGCCAGAACCCGAATTACTCAGCCCCTGACACTAGTTTTGTTAAAATCGTCCTTTACAACTTTATTGAAAAGAGGAGGTGTTGCCTCGTGGGTAACTGATCCCCCCTCCTGAGTCGGAGCATAATTTACATTTTGATGTCACAGGTCGAATCCTGGGCCATGTAAGTGAGAAAGTGATGTATCATTTAATAGGTAAGTAAAACCTTTGGCCTTATATCACGTATTTATACATCAATCATTATTCTCTTGAGTGTATGACGCCAGTAGACGCCGTTGAACATAACCGACCACACCCAATCTCTTTATCACATAAAATAGATTATTAAGTGTACTAACTGACTGTTAGGTGTGAATACCGGCTGCTGAATGTTCATTTTGATGCTGTCAGAAAGATTCCATTAGAAAAGAGAGAAATAATTGCAATAAAAAAAAACTAACAACAAAGAAACAAGAAAGACAAAACAGCAGCCCTGATGTCTACTCATTTTCTTATTGAAAGAGCAGAATTGAAGACGCGAATCTTTCTCAAAATGAGTCTTGAACATTATCTCTATGTCCTCCAGTCTGAGAGCTACTTTTTTGCAGCCTTACCTTAACCCAAAAGTAAGTTAGTAATCTATGCAAGATAGTAATTTAAACTCTTTCATTTGACGTCTGAATGAATTGTACAAGTTATACTTAGTATAAGTAAGTACATGTATCATAAATACAAGAAAATATGCGTGACCACAAAAATCCATTAATGTAACTCCCTTTAGAATAGACGAGCCAACGGACTAGACTAGTACAAATTTAGCTATTATGTATCAACATTACAGGTGTTATAATGCTCCTTGAATGGCCTCCACTTCAATATAACCAAGTGACATGATCAATTATACTCTCAATGAGTTTGTAGGATGATTGAACCATTTTTTGTTTCTTGTGTTATAAACACGATGCTGAGAAAAAATCAGAGAGGTAGCCCACATCAACATGTCGATTGAATATATAAGTTAGACAAGTGCAGAGTTGAACCCGATATGGTTTCCACCTCTCAGCAGGGACAAAGCATGGAAATCCAGGCCTAACAAGGAAAGAAGGAGATCGGCCTTACTCGAATCCTACATTGTAAAGTAGCTAACATTGGAATATTCTGTTCACTACCATTATTCGAAAAATATGTTTATCACCATCGTATTTTAATATTACACCCGAAGAAGGCCTTAGAATTAATCGATGAAAACGTCGTGTTTATAACAAAACCCACAAGGGGGACTTCAATTTTCTGAAAGAAAAAAGTCTCTGAATGTTAATGATCCTTCTGGAAACTATAGATAGTAAAACTTAGTTATGTTATAATGAATAAATAAAACTAGCGTAATCAAGCAGTCACTCAGTGTTGATTTTGGTTATTTTCAGTTGTTCTGTGATAGAATGAGTTGGTCTCTGCTAGAGACATTCAAACTTACGTAGTCTACTTATTGTAAGAGAAAAGAATAACACCAAAAGTGTTCAAGAGAAAAGCCACCATTTTATGTCTATAAACCGTTACCCAAAACTGTCCCCCAAAACTGCCAATATACGTTTAATATATACAAAACCAGTCAGTCGGACTGATAAACCAACTCAAAAATTGAGAGAAACCTATGTTGACAGTTCTGGTTGACAGTTCTAAGTATCTGAACGTAGAGAACCGAAATGGAAGTCCCCATGTTTTTATAAAGACAAATGTCCTCCCGCTGATTCATACCGATCATTTTCTGTATCTCTACATTGCCCGCTCTTTGACTCCCTTTGTTTAACTAAAGAAAACTGATAACCATCTTGAAATCGTAATTTTAATTTGGTAATCTGTTTAGTCAATTTCCATTTTTCAAGTCCGAAATTCATAACTAGTATGTTGCATTCATTTATCACTTTATGCTTTGAGTACATTGAGAAGGTGTTCTTCAATTCATATTCATACCAAATGCTTTCCAGTCGTTCGTTACGTGTCAAGGTGGTGTCAACTGTTTTTCTTGAATCTGCGAAACAGTCACAAGGTAAACAATTGAAGATCCCAGCAAGAAGAACCCACATATATTATCATAATATCTAATTATGTGTAAAACATAAAAACACTGAAAATTACATGAATTACATGAACAAATATCGGGAAATAATCAACTGAATTGGCATAAATCTAAGGAAAAATGTATTTTTAGTGTTTAAAGTGGTAAAGTTTAAAGGAGTATATATATATATATATATATATATATATATATATATATACATACGTGTGTTTTTGC
Organism: Thysanoteuthis rhombus; assembly: GCA_963457665.1. NCBI lineage: Eukaryota > Metazoa > Mollusca > Cephalopoda > Oegopsida > Thysanoteuthidae > Thysanoteuthis > Thysanoteuthis major. Next base: position 23,767,372 of record OY735232.1, on the reverse strand, counting down.
ACGAAAACAGAGAGAGAGAGAGAGATAGACAGACAGACAGACACACACACACACCGAGTCCCCATGTCTTTATAAAAACAAATGTTCTGATTAGAAGATACCAATAGTTTACTGGAAATATGAACTGAAGGAAACTGATGGACACGCAAGTTAATCGGAATTCTTCCCAGGATAGTATCTATAATAATGGATGTATCATAAGTTGGAAACTTGTCAGCTATGAGAAAAAAGATGGTTAACACACATTTTCGAGATTGAGTCCCCCGAAAAATGATGATGCGGGCCGAAACACAAACACACTCATGCTCTTCCACAGGAATAGAGCACTCTGGTGGATGAGGAGTTTCTGCGTAAAAATGAATATATCGCTTAAATTCAGCGTCACTGACCACTCAGTTCCGTAATTCAGAGGTAGGATATCGGCCTCCGGGTCCGATGTGAGGTTTTCAGTTCTGCCTCGCGTTACTGGATGAGATAAAGTCTATAGCCACCCTGAAGAGATGCAATACATCGAAACAGCTGTCTGTGGATGACACAATATATATATATATATATATATATATATATATATATATATATATATATATATATATATATAGATAGATAGATAGATAGATAGATAGATAGATACGCACACGTACATAGCATTTCTTCCCCAATTATTCTGCTAAAATCGTAATCAGCCATCATAGGTCTACTGCAGGGAAAGGGCTTTCCAATTTCTCCTTCTATAACGACCAAGATCGCGCTAACCTATAGTATGTCTTACCGGCAAATCTGTCCGTCTCACTGTGTGTAGTCTTCATCTACTGCGTTTAGTGTTCCACACGTACCAATAAGTTAGTGTCTTGCTCAATCCGTTGTCATCTTTTTTTGTTGCCTAATCATTTGTACACACAAAAGTTCAAGCTCAAATGAACATGTTTATTTATCTGGAATAAATTATATTACGGTTGGTGAATATAAATGCTCTTTAGCAGTAAAAAGTAAAAAGTATTTATTTGACATTTCAATTATTGAAAATATTCGTGGACTTTTGAGAATGCATTTTGCGATTTCTGTCGTTTTTTAAAAAAAACAGTGTCAGGTTTACACAATAAGGAGAAGTGACCAAAGCTGTCCAATTTCTAAACTGGGAAATAATTGACAGTTTTGGCATAAATGTATAAAAAAAATATATGTTCAGTTTTCAAGACTGTAAAGTATATATATATATATATATATATATATATATATATATATATATATATATATATATATATATATATATATATATATATATATATATATGCACGAAGACAGGCAGTAAGACGAACTTACAAACAAACCACACAGAAGTCAATGCAATTGTAGTCATCAGGGAAAGAAATGGGAAAGGCTTTTGCTAAGCAGTGAACCTATAATGGCTGGTAATAAAGATAAATAGATAAGGAACAAATAGATACCATCTCGAATCCGTCTGGTACTTCGATAATATGATAAATACATTAGATTTTCAAATCGATTTTTAGAAAATTCTAAAGCTTTTAAAGGAATTGATTTTTCACTTGAATTGTATTTGACCAATCAGCGACACCCAAGCACATGTGACGTCATGACGCTGCTCGTTGATATCACAAGATGATGGCCGATCGGCAACCTGGCTCAACTGACTTATTATCTTCTCCTTTGCTAAGCCCCCAATCCCCTTTGTCGGTACTTTAGAAAAGCAAATTTCTCTTTGAACTGGGGAGCGACCTCCGTTTTTCGCGCTAAGCAAGTGGGGGGAAAGCCTGGGTCGGTTTTAACATCGCACTTTAATAGATATTCATGTCGGCAGTTCAAAATCGATCTGACATTGACCGATATCCCGATTTTCTCAATTAGATCTTTGAGTGATTGGTGCCGAGAACCGACCGTTCCGATTCAAAGCAAGACGCCTTCTAGCTTTGGAAATAAATGAAGTGTGTCCTAAACTGGCTGGAGTGGTCAGTGGCCGGACGAACATCAGCCCAAAATGGGAACTGCCAATGCTAAATTTGATTGATTCATTCATTTCTTGTCGTTCGCAGCCAGGCCAATCATGTGATTAGTGGTGTGGTGGATCTTCTACCTGAATTGTTTAGCGTGGTGGATCGATCAGTCTACTCCTCCTGATGATTAGAGAGATCGCCTCTGGAGCTTTTTCTACATGATCCCCAACTGCTTACGATATCTGGTATTCTCCTATCCACGCACTGACCAGGCTCTTTGATTATTCGGTTTATTGCCAAGGTGCTGATCCAGATCTTGGTACCACTTAAGGTGGCCAAACATTATCACAGCCAACCAATCCACATACTTTCATAGAAATCAACTGAGAACATTTGGAGATATTGTATGAATAGAGAATCGAGAGATATAACTCTACTGCATTAAAGAAGATCTTCACAACCTTTTTTGCGAGCCTTTTTAATGCAACTCGTAGCTATAGATGAAATGTAACAGAAATTAAAAGAAACACAAATGAAATAATGAAAAATTAGCGAAATTGCAGAATATCTATAATTCATTTTAATTCTTTTTCTTTAACAACTTAAACGTAACAGAAATAGACATTTGAAAAATGCCAAAAGCATTATGCTATTTTACGATAAGTACCTGAAAGAGTACATTGAGTAGTTATCAAAAAAAAAAAATTAGATTAAATGAAAAAAAATTCAAATATTGCTACGACGCCCCCAAAATATTTATGCAGCCTCTCTGGGGATAGCCAAACCGAGTTTGAGAAGCCCTGAACTGAAGCAAATTTTTGAGTAGATTGTACCGGAAACAGATCAATTCAAAGCAAAGCGCGGTTGCTTCACGTGTTGCACAATAGTTGAAAAAATTTTGTCTCAATTTTATGAACGATTTATGGGGTCCCAATCATTTGTAGACTGTCTTATAGAGCTAAAAGGTTCCACATGCCCTACTATTTAACCCTAAGGATGAAAGAATTCATTTCCTAAGGGCATTCATTTGAAGTGAACGCAAACTGAACCAGCCAGAGTCAGAAGCCTCAAGCCACCAACGTCAACATCATAATCAGGACGTCCCTCCAATACTTTCTGAACTAGTCTAGCTCGTTACATAATCTTATATTTTGCCGGCTACAGCTTAACATATGATCTCTGGGGATCCACATTGTGAGTCATGATATCCATCGGTTGGCCGACATTCTTGTGACATAACCAGCCCATTGCCATTTGTATTTTCTAATGGATTCTATGATATCCCTGACCTCTGTTTTTTTCTCTGATATACTGTGTTACTTTGTGAACTCTACATTGGTTTCAGATCCTTTTTCTCTCAGACTAATGGGATTTTCTTGGTTGCTCCATCGAATTCTTATCATCTTGCTTGATTTCTTCTTCATTTGTAGATTGTATTGAGATTCGTTGTCCTAGGTAGATGTAGTGGTATACTCTTTCTCTGGGTCTGTGTTTTCGATTCGGATTTTAGAGTCAATATGTTTCTTGTAAATAACAACTGTTTTTACTGGAATTCATGTGAAAACTAACATTTTAGCTTTTTTGGTTTAGTCTGTCTCAGCATTAATTGGATATCTTGAGGTTTTTTGCAAAAAAAAGCGATGACATCAGCAGATCAGAGCTCAAATATGTATTTGTCGTCTATATTAATTCCTCTATATTCCCTGTATATATATTTGGGAAGATCATCTCGAGGCATGCTGTGAAGAGTTTGGGTGAGCTGATATCACCTTGTCTCACTTGTTCTCTTTTCGAGATGAAATAGCCTAAGAAATGATCGGTATATTTGCTGCAAGACTCTGATATCTACAGGGTGTTCCCTTTGTTGTATGATGGCCTTGGGGATTCCCACTGAGTTGAAGGCTTTCTTAAAGTTGACAAATGCTATAGTAAATCTCATCTTACATTTTGCTGCTTCCCTTTTTAGTTGATTAACTGAATAGAGATGGTTTTCATCTAGTGCTCTGGTGATTCAGTTGTTGATCACTTTGGTAAAAAAGTTTGTAGGTGTAGTTGATTGGACTTTTTGTTGTTGTTTAGATCTTCCAGATTCATCCTCTTGTGCAATAGCATTATGATTGCAGTGTTCCATTTTTCTGGAACTTGACTCTGTCTTAGATATAAGTCGCATATGACAGCTAGTTCTTTTTTTCATTTATTGGATGGCTTGTTCTACTCTCATGGAGTTACTCTTGGGAAATCTTCAAATTGGTTACTCGTAATTTGTTTATCATTTTTGTTGTCTTGTGCCTCTTGTTTGAATGAATACGGGTTTTTGCAGTTCGACAATTCGGTCCCTATACATTTTCTTCGAGCTCACTTATTTGCAAATACCGAGAGCTTTTTTAAATAGTTTTAAAGCCAGTATATTTTTTGAGGATGATGTGTGCTCAATCTAATTGAAATATTTCTAAAATTATTTTCCTTTACTTCATAAAGAAAGAGTTGTTCACACTGAAAATTGCGTAACGCACCACAGCCACCCCCCAATCGATGTCAAAATTAATACAAGAATTTGTTATTTGTGTCATTGGAACTAATTGCTATTATGAACACATTTGACGAAAATATATAATCAGAGGTCAGATATTCAATTGAATGATATATAGAGTTTTGAACTGAGTACAGCAATAAAAAATCTTAGTACAGATTTCAGTAGGTGACAAATAAGTACATTAATGATTTATAAACGCCATGGGAAACACACACACACACACACACACACACACACACACATATATATATATATATATATATATATATATATATATATATACATATAAAGGTTTCGATCCTACCTCGTAGTACTGGATGGGATAATGAATAGTCTATAGCCACACTGAAGAGTTGTGATACAACGAAACAGCTGTCTGTGGATGACACAATTATTTTATTATATATATATATATATATATATATATATGATAATACCGTACAAGAATAAAATGTATGATATAAGCTATACATTAAAATCATTGTAGAAAGAGAAATAGTGTTTCATCAACTGCCCTGGGGTGCGATGTTGGTATTGTTGTTTTGTTTTGAAATCCCCAAATCAGTCATATGATAAACAACTGATCCAAATAAGAGAGGATTTACATACGCAATCAGAATAACGAAGTATATGTAGAGCAGAAAATCACACGAATTACATTAACAGATGTTTGAAAATACTTGATTAAACAGACAAAAAATTTAATGTTCAGTGTTCAAAGCTGTAAAGATTTCCAGACTATATATATATATATATATATATATGATTAGAAAAACAATGATAAGCAAGCTATCCTAGTTGGACCATACGTCACTGTAGTGATTTCTTGTGCATCGTTAATACAGCTTTCAGCTTGACTAAACTTCGCTTATCTTGACTGCAGATCAATCATTCAGTTTTTTTAATCACTGGAATGTAGAAGAATTTCAATGTTCATTTTTTCCCCAAGTGCATTCGATTGCCTTTGGTCATATTCTCTCTTCACTTCTCTCTCTCTCTCTCTCCCACCCTTTCTCTCTCTCTCTCTCTCTCTCTCTCTATATATATATATATATATTGAGAGGGAAAGAGGGGGAGGGAGGGAGTGTGTGAGTTAAACAGATAGGGGGAGGAAAGATTGATGCATATATATATATGTATATATATACGTATGTACATATATATATATATATATACATATACATATATATATATACATATTGATATTTATATTTATATATCTATGTGTGTATGAGTATGTGTGTGTGTGTGTGTGTGTGTGTGAGCATGCGTTGTTATCTATTAAGCTTAGTCTATTCTGGCTTAAGTCAACAAATTGAGGATTGAAATTACTACTCCTGCGAATGGTCACAAACACACATGCATATACAATTGCACATATATACACACGGCACACACGCACACACATGTCTAGCAAAGGCGTTAAGTAAGTTGAGTATTACTCAAACACAAAGACTATATCTATATGGATCAATCTTACATATACAATCATTGTACTAGAGTAAATCCAAAATATAACTGGTAAAACAATCTCAGAAAAAATGAAAAAAAAACGAAAGATTTCCAAAAAGGGGGATAATTCATTCTATATCCGTTCTTTCTCTCTCTTTGATTCTTTTGACTCTGCTTGGTTCTGAGACTGCATGATACGGCATACACTTATTTGTTCGGCAGCCTGGTTGAGTGAAAGGCCTCAAAGCGGAGGCTTCGTCGCGTAGCATAAAAGGACCTCGTGAGATTTAATCTTCTTCCAACGCCCCGAGTAGCATTTGCCGGCCTTTTCTGATGTTGTCTCGCCTTGCTGTCGCACATGAAACGACTGATCCGTTTCGATAGGAAAATCAAACAATTTAGATTAGCAAAATGATTTATCTGAGGTTCTTACGGTGCAACCTTTTATCAACGAACGGTTTCGGTCCGGAACAAGTGTTAGTGACTAAATCGTATGTATCGATACTTATTTTGCTCTGCTTAGTCTGACACAAGGCTCTTAGTAAGGAGTCTTGTACTACATTGTTCTACAGTAAGATACCCTACTTATTTACTATTTCCTATATAAGTGATATATATATATATATATATATATATATACATATATATATATATATATATATATATATATACTGGATACTATCCAAATTCATTCTGTAACAACATAAATTGATAATTAGCAAATTTTCAAATGAAACAAACCATCACTAAAAGAAATATCACATTCAGAGGTTTACACACAGATACACACACAAATACAAACCGTTTAATAGCTAAAAAAACAAAAAAAAACCCTGAAAATCCTTCGTAATCTTTCTACATATCCTCTGTTTTTTTTTTCGAATGAATATATTTATTTTCCGTTTTGCATTTTCTTAATAATCAAAAATGTTTAAGAACTTTGTTGAATTACAATTTTCTTCCCAGAAATTGAGCATTCGGAACCACAAAACATGACTAAATGTATGCTCAGTTGAACTGATTATTATAGAATTTGCGTCAAATTCCTGTTTTCAACTCTCATGAAAACATCATAGTCAAGCAAGTTTCTGATTTGTTCAAATACTCATATATGCTACCTTAGATGAAGATTGAACTCACGTTCGAATATATAGTCTACTTAGCATTGCTCCACTCCTGGTACATAAATCGAGCATTCATCTACCAAACTGGCGTCATTGCACAAGTCTTTTTTGCCTATGAATCTCTTTCGTGGAACCAGTTTGATGTAAAATATCTCAAACGGCGCAGGACGGCAAAGCGAATGACAAATGTGCTTTCGAGGCATCTCTTTCAAATTGATCCTTCCATATAGTTCCATTATGGACCAGAAATCTCACTTATCATCAGAAGATCAGGAATGTGGTCTGTCACTGAGTTTTTTTAGCAAATGTACCAAAATCAAAAGGCATAACACATCGAACAGTACATAAAAGTATCAAATATAGAATAAAATTTGATTTTGGATTCATTTTCATTATTAGATGAAATAAATTATGGATGATAATTTCATTTGCATGATCTGCTAACGATATTCAATGTTTTGAAGATGAAAGAGACCCAGATTCCGGTAATAGCTGGCCAAGTGCTATAAACGGTGAATTCATGAAAAGGGTATGTATCTCATGACGACATTATGGCAAAATATGGAACGGCTTATATTCGCATCAGCTGATTTTCTGAAATTTTATTTTCAATTCTGAACTTATCATTTAGTCATCATCATCTTCATCATCAGTCTTTTAACATCCGTCGTTGGACATAAACCTTCCCCAAGATCCGTCACATTTCTTTATCATGGGCGTGGCGGAGCCAATATTTTCTCAATTTGTCGAGTTCATCTTTCCATCTTGCTTTTTGTCGGCCTCGGTTTCGCATGTGGTCTCTGGGGATCCATGTCATGAGTCGTGATAATCATCGGTTGTCTTCCATTCTTGCAACATGACCAGCCCATTGCCATTCGAATTTTTAATGGGTTCTATGATGTCTCTAACCCCCGTTTTCTTTCTGATATATTGTGCTGTCTTGTGATATCACCATGTGAGGTTGAGCATGATTCTCTCATGTGCCGTTGCATGCTTTTCAGTTTGCAGGTCTGTCTCTCGGTTAGGTTCCATGTTTCAGCTCCATAAGTGACTATCGGGAAGATGCATTGGTTATATACTCTTCTTTTTAGAATTATTGGGATCAGCTTGTTTTTTGAAAGTTCGGCTTGCTTTGCTGAAAGCTTGCCATCCTAGGGCAATTCCCCGCTTGGTTTCTCCTTCCATTCGCTGTTCTAAGTAGATGTGGTGGTTTACTTTCCCCGGTTTTGCATCTTTGATTTTGACAGTTCTGTCTTTATTCTCGATGTGATTGTTGCACATGACTCTTGTTTTACTGAAGTTCATGAGTAGGCCGACTCTTTTGCTTTCTTCGTTTAGTTCATCTAGCATTAGTCGAAAGTTGTATAGCTTCTCTACAAAGAGTAAAAAGTACAATGTCGTCTGAGAATCTAAGGTTGCTCAGATTTTTGCCATCTACTTTGATTCCTCTATTTTCCCAATCCAGGTTACGGAAGATCATCTCAAAGCAGGCTGTGAAGAGTTTGGGTGAGCTGGTATCGCCTTGTTTTTCTCTTTTTTGGAGTCGGAAGGGTTCAGAATCTTTAAGTAGTCTGATAAAGAAGTTGCTGTGATTGTATATATGTTGCAGTACTTTGACGTATATAAGGTCTACACCTTGTAGAGTGATAGCCTTCGTAGTCGACTTATATACAAGAATATACTGTAATCAAACTGAAATCGAATACTATATTTTCAGCTTAATTTTTCTTTCATTTTGTTGAACAGTTTTCGAGTTGGGTTAGTTGTAGTATTAACTTTGGTAATGGTTCTCCCTGTCCTCTCCATGCTAGGTTAAACTCTAATATTACCTTCAATACGTTTAGATATTATTGAAATTTATAATTTCCACATAGAAAGTGAAATGAAATATATTTTGATTTTTTGTTCCGCTATTGAATAAAATATATATTTGAAAGGAGAGTGTCAAAATATGCCAAAGTTTTTGATCCGACCAAATATGCCAAAATGGCTCAAAAATGATAATTTGGTACGTATCAAAAGTGACAGCCCAGCCAAGAACACAAGGGAAAAAAACTGATTCATAGATGATTTTGAAAACAAAAAATGAGTGCAATATCTCTATTTGATTCATCATTTTTTTTTGGTTTTCAGTGTTTATACTGCTTGTCTTCAAGCAAATGTTCTATGTATCTGCTAAGCAGGGCTTTCCTCAGTGTTAGAGGATGTCTATAATGTACATGCGATAGCAGGACTCCCAAATACAAATATAAAAATAAAAAAATAGGGAAATTAATCAATTAGAATGAGAGCAGTCAAAACAGAAAATATTCCGTTATAAGAAGTCAGAACTTTCGTGAATATCGTATAGTTCAATACTTTCTATTGCAATGGAACTTAGAAAAACAATTGACAAAGAAAATTTTCATGACCGAAGTTCACCTTGCCAGGGGCGCGTGTTAGGCTTGGACAGGCCTTATTCTGGAATAAATCACTTCTGATCGTTATGGAGAGTAAAATGGACACTGAGATAAACGCGTGAGGTCCCAAGGCGAATACTTTGAAGAAATTACGCCGCCATTGCCCTAGGTAGGTTAGATTTCTCTATTAATACTGAATTTTCCAGATAAGTTCGGAACACAAACAATTTTGAGGGTCTCAAAGTTTTGTTTTGTCGTCTGCAAACCTATGTTTTCAACATCATCATCAGTAGTAACAATAGCAGCTGCAACAACAACAGCAGCAACAGCAGCAGCATTTTAGTGTTCTTTGTTGGACATAAGCTGACTGCAAGATTCGCCAGACCTCTCCTTTGTGAGCGTCCCGGGGCTAGTACTTTCTGAAATTTACATAGTTCGTCACGCCATGTTATATATTGTTGGCCTCAGTTCCACATGTGATCGTTTAGGATCCACGTTGTGAGTTGTAATGTCCTGTGTACGTCTGGCATTCTCACAATATGACCAGCCCATTGCCATCATAGTTTTCTTATTAACTCTATGATATCATCGACTCTTTATCTTTCATTGTCCGTAAATGATACCTCGATAATGATGTTTATACACATTAAAATTTGAGAATTCCTTGATTAGTGCAGGTTTTGATGTAGTACGATAAAGGAATTGCCGTACAAATTAGTGTAACTTAGTGAAAATGAAAAAATGCGACATCGAACAGTGCATTTTTTAGGACCATGGTAAATATTGGAATGAATTAAATGAACAATACAAGATATATCGGTAATAAATGGGAAGAAAAGAGTCTCTTTTTTCACATATATCAGATATTGATTACATTTCCAGTATGACATCTTTAGTAGCACGTGAACAATTAGTATATAAATATTTTTTCGGTAAAGGTACTTCTTTTTGAAATTTTTCATCGGTGAAAATTTAACCTTGCTGGTCAACGCCGTTTTCAATCTGAAAGGGTTCCACTTATGAAAGGTATGACTAAACAATCACGTCAGGAAAAACACAAAACCCTTTTCTAACACGATATGTAACTTTACTATGTCAGTTTGAAAACAGTGCGAATCAGTGAAGCCGAAATATCACCAATAATAATTCCCCAAAAGTAAAACTTTGTCAAAAAAAAACCCCAAACAAACAAATATATTTACCAATTTTTTGTGAACTACGAGATATATCCGGAAAGTATCCAGAAATTTGATATCAAGGGAAAAACTCCTACTAAGGACAATTATTTTTTGTCCCTTTTTAGGGACTTCATAGACATATTTCATGGTGCCTTCAACATTTTAAAACAGTTTTCAAATCATTCTCTGTGGGATCGCTTTTAGAAGCCATGTCGCGTTCTCCTATATCCACAATCTGATATCTCGTACGTCTCGTCAACAGAATATGGATTATATGGAAAGTAGCCAGACTTGGTTTATGCAATGTTTGGCAGAAAAATAGTTACTCAATAAAAGGCGTCACGTAACAGAAATTTTTTGGCAGCATACCGTACTTGGGGTGATCAATTAGAGAATTGGGAAACGGAGAGATCCAAGGATAAGTTACTTCTCTAACTCTTTGTGAGGCAGTGATCACTAAAAAGTCTGAAGTTTAAAAAAGGAGCAGGCATAAAAATGGATCATAGCATAGCATAGCGTAAGATAACATTGCAAACTGACCCTCTCTCTCTCTCTCTCTCTCTATATATATATATATATATATATATATATATATATATATATAGAGAGAGAGAGAGAGAGAGAGAGAGAGATTTAATGATAATATATATATATATTTCAGTTTTTGTTCGCTTATATATATATATATATATATATATATATATATATATATATATATATATATATATATATATATATATATATATAGCCAACTGAACAAAATTTGAAATAAACCTGTGTTGATAGTTTTAGTGACAATTCAAGACGAAATTTTTGTGACGTGAAGAATGGACAGGCTCGGTCATGGTGAACGCAACGATCACATTACACAAGATCACTTAATGGTATCTCTCTCTTACGATTGAATAACCACACGGAAGAATGTTAAAAATGCGTTACATCAAGTTCTCAAGGCATTCGATATGGCTGGATACTCTACGACCAGATCTCATATCTTCCTCCTTTTAACAGGTCATTCAATGTTACTGTATTTGACCCCAGAATAGGATTCAGATGTATGCCAAGTCGGACCCTTGGTATTCTTGGCGTCAATTTTGTTCTGTAGTCAAAAAAAACAACAACAAAAAAACAGACCAAGCTGATAGCCGAAATGTCTGTATAGTGGGAGGAGGCTTGCGGGGTATAGACTCATTTAATCAATAGATCGATAAGGAACAGAAAAGCAGATTTAAGAACAAAAGAAAGAAGATGAGAAAGATCAGCTCATAAGCTGCTGGGACAATCAATGATCGATCCTTGTCCAAGGAGCAAGAGAAAAAGAAAAAAAAAAAAGAAGAAAGATCGCCTCCCCCAACAACCGGTCTTCATTGACTTTATAAATCGATCAACTCTGGACAGACCTGGAAAAATGGAGACAAAATAAGCAAACGAAGACGATCTTCTTGCTAAGGTCATAATTTCAATGATTGAGTTTTTCTTGCTTTTCGGAACCTCAACAGTTTCGGATCAAGGGTTGCATAGAAGGCTTAGAGTAAGTTATACATGACTGCAATCAGGGACCATCCAATTAGAAGTCTCTCTTTGTAAGGAAGAGCAACAAAAAAAAAATCATTACCTTTTCCCGATATTCTTTTGAGACTTTCATACAGTAAACACAGAAAGAATATTTATTTGGAATAGGTTCCATAGTTCGAAAAATATAATGTCGGCGTTCTGGGGATTAATGATACTACTTAAATGTTTCCCACATCGGTCAAAATATCAGAAAGCTGGAAACACCAGATAGATAGATAGATAAATGGATTTATAGATAGATATATACAAATAATATGTTGAGAGACTGACAAAGAACAAATATAAAAAAACACTTGCCATCACAGTAAACTGAACAACCGTAGCATCAAGTTTTGAAGTCATGTAAAGAATATCTGTTTATCTATGACATCATAGGTTGTTTCTGCAAATATCTGAAATGGAGTGAAAAACATCTTGAAATATTTTTTCTAGAGAACTTAGATATTGATGAACCTGACAAAACAAGGCCCCCAAAGCAAAAAGAGCTTTTTACCCCACCCAATGAGAAAAAAATATTTTTAGAAGGGGACTTGTAAAATTCCAATACCAGTTTTAAACTCTGAAGATAAAACGATATGGTCGGGAGTGCTGGAAAAAAACAAACATACAAATACATAGACAAACACATAAGAAAGGATAGAACTTTTTGCCAACCACGGTTATTATGAAGAGAGAGGGAAAGATAATGATATGAAGTTTAACAGGGCAGATATGTACGTAGGTAGATAGAGACAGAGGCTGAGAAAGAGAGAGAGAGAGAGAGAGAGAGAGAGAGAGAGAGGGGGAAAGGGAAAGGGAAAGGGAGAGAGAGAGGGGAAGAGAGAGTGAGAACGATTGTAACTGAGAGATGTGAAGATGATATAATTCCATTGTCGAACTTGGGTAGCGATTCTATTAGAAACTATTATATTCGTTTCCAATTAACTTCAACGTGTTAAGTGACCGATTCCCAACTGCCATAACAGACCTATCAATACTCGTGACGCACATCCGAATTAGGCTTTTGCTCCAGAACAACAGAATTATCCAGATTTAGGAGGCCATCGTGATAATTTAAACGTGAACGTTCTCGGGCTGGGGATGCATCCGATTAGTTGTTAGTGGCATCTCTTATGCAAGACAATTACCAGCTAGATTACGCACGATAAATATTGTCAATTGCATTAATAATGATATCCCTAGGAGCTTTTCATTGCAATAATGGTGTTTGTTGATTCCAATATAGACAAAATTAAAGGCATTGATTAAAAATTAGCCTTGAATAAGAACAATGATAATTGCGCAAACCAAAAGTTGTACACTGTAAATTATATTCTTAATTCTTGTGGTGTTTGCGATAATGACTCGTGCTGAATGGAGCAAAACAATTTCAAAAGTATAAAGATCCCGAGAAGAAAATAGTTGAAAGAGAGATAGAGAGCAGAATCTTCTTTATTCAAGTCATACAATTCTTGAAAACGTTGTATATTTCCCGTTATTTGTTGTCCAAGAGATGTACAACCATATTCATTCCAATCGCTCAGGTAATTCCAAAGATAAACATTTTTTGCAAATTTTTTCATATATAAAATGTAAACAAACAGCCGGACTAAGTGTAATTCATCTTTTCATAATTCCTGGTGTTTTGTCAACATCAAAAGCCGAGTTTCTGCAAAATTGGTCAAGGTTTGAGAAAATTTCCCCAATTGTAAACAAATTCAAAGTTTTTGCTTATGAAATGTAAACCAACTATCTGGTAGTCTATTACTCTCCATCTTCCAGGAACTATCTCTTTCCGAGCAAATATACAAAATTTGATTGAAAAATATCTAGGAACAACGAAAGCATCGAATTGAGAACAAGGACAACATAACGAATGATTGTCGCCTTTGCCATTAAGAACCATGTCGTCAAAGTTAATTTTTTACTCTCAGAAGATAAACATGAAAGGACGATGGAAAAGATTCAAAGATGCCCCAAGAGGCAACGTGAAAAAAAATTGACATCAACTCCAACGACCTGCGAACCAATTCCATGAATGAGAAACTTTGGGAAACCATAATCCAAGAAGGAATATTGAGTTTTGAATCAAGAATATGCACAGAATCACAAGAAAGAAGAAGAAAAAGGAAACATCCAATGCCAGATCTGTCATTTACCTGAACACAGAACAACTCTTAAAATCATGATTTGATTCATTTATCATTGAGAGGTCATAATTAGACCAACCAAATCCTCGAATATTCTCAAGGGACACCAGCAAAGAAGATAAATGAAATCTCTTGAAAAAGATAATTACTCTGATTGATCTTGCACGATCTTGCTGTACCATGGCAAACTGTCGGAAGGGCCTTACCGTGCAGGAATGAACGGATACTCTCTCGTGAAGTTACTCAGTAGTCAGAGACACTATCAAGTGAACTTATGTTCTGTGTTTACAACGGCCAAGCAAATTATCATTAACGTCTCTGACAGAGGTTCATCTTTATAAACATCAGGTCATCTGGATCTGTCTGACTCCCTTAAGTTCAATTTCTGGCTTCTCCTTGTGATATTATAGATTATGGACGAGATAAGGGAGAACGTGGTGAGACAGACAATGGCTATGCAGAAAGTGAGTAAAATTAGGAAGGGCTGTCGTATATTTGAGGTTTCAGAGGGAGTACTTTGAAGCAAACTAATACATCATTGTCCTAGATAGGCTACATTTTTGTTGATCTCGATTGTCTGAATACATTCTACACAGACCATGTGTATATATAGATCACACTATTTCAGAATGAATAATTCCAATGAAAACATTTTGTAAGTCGAAATCGCGTATAGCGAAGAAATGGCTTCTGTTAATTTTGTAAGATAAACATTTGAGCGTTCCATACCTTGAAAATAAAGATGTTTGGTATGATAAGCTCGAGGTTTGCATGAGGGAGCGACCAGAAGACTTGGATGTAGAAAGGAGATGGATTGGATACATGTAACCTTTATGACGGCCTGCAGTGAAACACATACTAAATGCTATTTCCACTTATCGCTGTTTTTCGTAAAACCAAAAAAGCAACAAAGAGCAAACATTCTGATATATATATATATATATATATATATATATATATATATATATATATATATATATATATATATATATATATATATATGCAAACAAGCAAACGAATTAGGGTCGATTCAAGACCAGATTAAAAATGACGCGACATGTTGTTGGGACTATACAACATTTGACTGTGTGTTTCTTGGTTTGACCATATTGGTAGCTTCTATTAGAGAAGTTATTTCAATGTGGAGTTTGTTGATGTTGGAGTCCTTTTTGTCGGAAAGGATAATAAATCTGTTTTCAGTTCTAGCTTGAAGGGGCTGGATGAGTTCATTTGGTATGTTTAGTGGTTGCAGCTTGTTTCGGAACATTTCCCTGCGTTCTTTATTGGCGTTTATTTGCATCTCACATCTTACCATTCTATGGTCACTTCCTATGTTTACTTGGTTTAGAATTTGAATGTCTCTGATGGTTTTGCTTTTGTCCATCAGGATGTAGACTATTTCATTTTCAGTTTCATGGTTGGGGCTCTTCCAAGTCTATTTCCTCATGGATTTCTTTTTGAAGAATGCATTCATGATTTTCAAATTGTTTGCGGTTGCAAAGTTAACAAGATCTTCACCTCTCTTGTTCCGTCTTTTGTATTTGGATTCTCCGACACAGCATTCGTTTCCTTGTCCCACTTATGTGTTGAAAACTCCCGTGACAACATTGAAGAATCTTTTGGTATCTAGTCATAGGGCGTTCGAATCACCATAGAAGTTGTTTATTTCTCCTCTGGTTGATTGCGAAGTGGGAGCGTAGACTTAGATGACATTTAGCTTGTGCCTCTTTGAGAGTTGTATAGTGACGCTGGCTAAACCGAGGAAAAACAGCGCAGAAACCTTAAACTACCCGAAGCCACAAGTGAAAAAATTGAGAAGATCGAACCACACAAAATTATAAAAAGAAACTAAGAGAAGACAAAAGAAGGTATACTGCAGCCATCACCGAAAAAACTCTCGGAAAACGTCGGGGCTTTAGGGCAATAAACAAAGCTCTCAGTATAGGATAGAAACAAATAATTACCGTTCTCCGAAAAAACGGAGACATAACAACAGACAGAGACAGAATAGTCGAACGCACCCAAGAATTTTATCAAGAACTCTACTCTTCAAAATACAGGCAGCAAAACAGCGTTCAGAATACGCAAGACGCTGACAATCAGTTCGAGGGCTTCCCCGAAGTCACTCAGTGAGAGGTAAAGTAAGCCATCAAACAAACAAAAAAGGTAAAGCTCCTAGACCAGATAAAATCATGATCATTCGACTCAAAAAAGCTGGAAAGACCATCAATAGAAAGCTACCTATTCTATTCAACTCGTGTCGAAAACAGAGTAAAGTCCCGAGGGACTGGAATACTGCTATCATAATGCTCTTTTCATAAAAAAAGAAACCAAAAAAACCTCAACAACTTCAGATCTATAAGCCTTCTCAACTGCATATACAAACTTTTCACAAAAATCATCACCAACCAGATCACTGTAACACTAGAAAACCAACCACGGGAACAAGCTGGATTTAGAAGGAGTTACTCGACCATGGACCATCTTCATTCAACTAATCAGCTGAAAGGAAAAGCAGCAAAATATGTAGCATTCATTGACTTGAAGAAGGCATTCGACTCTGTAGAAATTCCCATGGTTATGAAGCCCATCACCTTACAAGGTGTAAACCCTGTATACATCATAGGACTGCAACACATATACAATCACAGCAACTCCTTTATCAGGCTGCATGGAGACTCTGAACTATTCCAGCTCCAAAAAGGAGAAAGGCAAGGTGATATCAACTCACCCAAACTTTTCCCAGCCAGCCTTGAGATGATCTTCTCAAGCCTAGACTGGGAGCATAGAGGAATCAATATGGACAGTGAATATCTGAGCAACCTCAGATTTCGCAGAGAACCTACACGACCTCTAACTTATGTTAGATGAAGTAAACTTTCTCTCTCTCTCTCTATCTCTCTCTCTCTCTCTCTCTCTCTCTCTATCTCTCTCTCTCTCTCTCTATATATATATATATATATATATATTATCGTTTTTTGAGGATTGAGTTATCTATGAATGAAGAGTGCTGAATTTTGGAGAGAGTGTATATGTAAATATGCGTACATAGAAAATTCAGTTCTTCGTTGTAATCTTGAGTTTGATGCCAATGTTGCAAACTAAATTTTGCATAAACTAGATTAACCATTTTATTGTTGATAGAAAGCTTACATTATATTGAAATCCATTTTGTATTATGACATGTGTTGACCTTACTTTTGACTTTTTCCTTTCTTTCATTTTTCTTCTCTCTTCCATCTCTTTATTTTTTCTGTGTGTATGCTCCTTGTTTTATATTGTTATGTTTTGGACTGATAGTCATATATATACTCCTATATATACATACCAATACATAGATACACATACACGCTCATATATCATTTTATTAGTCTGTCATTGGTAGTTATATTCTGTTTGTAATAACTTTTTTTATTTACTTTTATGTGTATGAACTTTTTATGTATGTTTACTTCTGTTTTGGTTACGATGTTTCATAATGTTTATCTTTATATTGTAATCATTTTGGGCTTATTTGTTTTTAGCTTTGGGGTTTGGTACATGGAGGACTATTTGCACGTATAGTTCGATTATTTTTTATGTGAACGGTTAATTTTTCTATCATGGTTGTTTACTTAATTTTTGTTGTTCTATTTGGTCTATTAATGATATATTGTTGGACTGTTTATATATTTGAATTGCATTTTGATCAGTTAGCGTATACACATAGATATTCATACATACATACACTCATGTATATATGCAATACAAACATAGACACGTGCATTGGTATATGATATAATAATAGTCATATCTTCAAAGGTATTGAGCACTCAACTTTGAAGTTCACGCATCTCTCTATTGATTGAGCATGTAGGCAACTGTAAAACGTCATCAACAAGTCTCTGGGGGGATCTCAGGAGTAGAGAAAATTACTCCACGTCTTCACCGTTAAAAACATTTGTTTTAACTGCGACGAGAAGTCGACAGTTCTTAGAACAAGGAAAATCTCGTTGTAAGACCAATTTTGAAATCGTTTAAGAGCCTTTGCAAGAAATTAGGTGACCCGTAGAGGGAGTGGTTGAAGAGAGATAGAGAGCGTTCTTTTTTTTCAAAAGAAAATTAGTTCATAGCATCGGTGAAGATAAAGAGATACGATACTTGGCGAAGAAAGACGATTATTTTTTCTTTTCTCAGTCACCCTCAGTCATATTATTCTTTTTCAGATTTCAATTCTCGAGATAAAGAAATACTACAAAGAGAGAAAGAGAAGATAGAGGGAGACAGAAGGGTAAAGAAAGGAATGAAGGGGGAGAAAAAAAAGCAAACTATACAGTATTTATAACTAATGTATACACTCAATATATATTTATAATTTTTTCTATTTATCAATGGATTGTATTGCATTTTGGACGATATTTTTCGTTTTATTTTAGATGCAATCATCATTTTTGTGTCAGACGCTCAAAGATGGATAAAACCCAAAACTCAACTTGTAACATATTTTCTTTAATACAGGGACAAAGTTAGACATATTCTGTCAAAATTTCTCAGTTTTCTTTTTCATTATTCATAAGTTTTTAGGAGTTCAGTGGTGGAACAACTCGATTGGTTAGTCTAGGTTGAGAATTAAGGAGAAGATACTGCTGTAAAAAAAAATTCTTCGCGTTCTGTGGGATTCGAAAAAGTTTTTTCACCACATAAACTGTTGCTGCACGCTGCTACAATGAGTAATTGGCCGTTTTGAATGACCGATTGAAACAGAAAAGTCCTCGGTGAGGGAAACCACGGGGTAACCTCATTGCATGACAATACATGTTATCAAATTGTAGATGTGGTACATAAAACAATGGCGGAACTAAGATATTAAGTTCTACGAAAAATGGATAAAATCTTAGGTTAACTGACTTTAAAAAATTTGATGTAATTTGTTACGATTAAATTTACCAGTTTGTCTCAGCGCACATTCACTTGTAATATACTTTGAGACAAACTAATAATTCTAAGTGTGACAAACTAAAGAATTTTTGTCAAATTGATCCACGTAAAATTTTTCGGTGTACAGTGTATTCTCTAAGCCTATCAACTTCAGACAATAACTTCTTATGCTCAATGCAATGCTTCTTTTCAGTTAAACGGTTAAAAAAATTTCAAGATATGGGGAAATTCCTGGGAGAATTAATCCAATCAAAACTGGTATTCTTATTTTATGATGGAGTACACAGTTCACCTGAAAGGTGGTGTTCACTGAAAAAATTGTACTTTCATCGACTTGAAAAATTAATTTCAAATTAGATTGATTTTTTAAAGTTGGTCCAAAGTGACATTTTTTTCAGCGTACGTTCATACGAAGCCAATTATTTTGATTAGTGGATAATGACGCTATTAATTTTTTATACAACGAACTGTTTTGTCAAAAATGTGCATCGGTTTAATATAGTGGAATACACAATTTACCAGCGCACGAACGTCAACTGAAAAAAAAAACAACAAAAAAACCCACTTGGACCAACTCAAAAAAGCATTCTAATTTGTTACACCTAATTGTATTAGTTTTTTTCTCAAAGTATATTTACTCGACTTACGGGTAAATATATATATTATGAAAAAAAAAAAAGCAATACGATTACCCGTTGGTCCAAAGTGCCTTTTTTCAGTTCAAGGACATTCAGAGAAACACAAATACAAGGAGTATATATTTCGATTATTTTATCAAAAATTGAACAGATATCATAATTCTATGAGACACTGCCCCGTCGAAGCATGTGCTTCCTCATAGATTTATACGGTGTTTCTATTTTTCGTCCCCAACGTCAAACTCAGAGTTTTTCAATGGAATTTCTAAACGTTCCTGATGTTTCATTTGTTGTACAAAAGTAATTTCGGTTATTATGAATGACAAGGAAAAGTTAAGGGGAGTAACTCTTATCAGCTTTTTTAAAATCATATCAACCTCTAAAAGCATTTTATAATCCTTTTCTAGTTTTATTTTTGTTTGTTTTATTTTCTGTTTTGTTCTCTTTTATAGCATTTTTTTATTCATTCAGAATCTTGTGATTTCTTTTGATTCAGAACCTTTTATTCGTCAATTTTTAATCGTTCACTCGATTCTACCGCTTATTTGTCTTTTTCGCCTACAATCTCTGTTCATCTCAGCACATACTGCATTATTTCGGGTAATTATCCTAATAACCCAGCCTTCTTAACTTATTATATCATTCATATTTAATTTTATTTTTTTAGATATGTTCCTTCGTTTTGACTTCTTTCTTTTCTGCATTCTCTTACTGGTGTTGTTTCACACATTGCTTTTATGGGTGGAATGATGAAACTCTTTATACTTAAATAAATAATTACATGCATATGTATATTCATATACATTGGAATTATGAATTGTGTTATATCATATAAAAAACTTTTTTGAAATAATCTCCTGTCGTTACACGGTTAATATATCACTCAATTAGGATACCGTAAATAATGAACAATCAGAGAATATTGGGCTCCTGCAGGGATCGAACCTGCAGCTGATATGGTAGCCACTTCAACGTAGCAATGCTCTTACCATTTAGCTGAAAAGCCACCGTAGAGATGTAAGGTTATCTCTGTTAATGGCATGTGTGAGTCACAGTGAATCAGGGCACATTCGATCACTTCTAGAACTTGACCACGTCAATTCTTACAATTGAAATTGATCATATCACTTCATTTAGTAGTTTATTAGGAAGCTAAAAGAGCATTTTAATATTTTCTTGAATGCTTTTAAGACTGTGTAAACATGATTTTGTATTGAATGTTTCTTTTGGTGTGTCTAACTTCTTATATTGAATCTTACAGATGATTTTATGATCATTTTTTGTAACGTTGTCCACAACTCAACAATACTTTGATAAAATGTGTACTTGGTTTCATTCAGGGATTTCTTTGAATCAATCGATTTTATGCTGATTCAATTTTCCCCCTGGAGACAATTTACTGTATACTAGGGCTGGGGAAGAGGGGTTGGAAATACTGGAAGGAACGAATATCCGTCAGCTGCTATCTTGGAGAGATATTACATTCTTATCTTCAAATAACTTATTTGTCTGTCAATCATTCTTTTTTTTAACCCAAATATATTGATAAAATCATTTTCTACCTACAATTAATTTGTTTCTGATTAACTTGCCCCAGTTTCCTATACATACATACATAAATACATACATACATATATATGCTGGGTCTTTAGCCACGGTGAAAGGTTTAGCGAGCCGAACTGCTGGCCATTACTATTTTGTAACGCGTTCTATCCTCACTGGTTGTCACAAAAATGTTGTCTTGCACATTAAGACAATGTTTCTTCACCAGCTGAACACGCACTCCAGCACGTACACACACACACACACGCGCGCGCACACACACACACACACACACACACACAAAATGATAAATTCACCATGTAATAATGGGAGATCATTTCAAATAGAGTTCAAAGATAATATGACGCTATTTATAATTATTTTTTTCGAATTGAATATCCATTTTTCAATAATATAATTGTCTGCGTTGAAAGAAACAAATTGAGTAAACATAGACTGTGAATGAACAAAATCAAAATTTGGAGTGAAAGCACATATATGTATTCTGATAAATCCATGTACATATACATGATAAACACCTTTTGACTGCGGGGTCGAGCGATTAGAAAAATCGGAAAAAAGTGTGATCAATAGATAAGCTATTTGTCCCATTTTATGTAAGGAAGTGATCACTAAAAAATCTGAATCTGGTATAAAAAAAACCCAAACAAGCGTAAATGCTATTGGACAGAAATGAAGAATCAATTTTGCATGGACTTACATTGAATCCTAACTCTAAGAAGTTATTCAGGTTTTGAATTTGAAGTAAAACAAAAAGGACCAAATAAAGACTAAAAAAAAAAAATGTTCATCCCTATAGTACTATCAATGCAGTCTGCTCATATAATACATAGTCATAGTCAGCCAATCAGCCAGTCAGCTGAACCAACTTGAAAACTGAACTGAACTATTTCGACAATTTCGTTGACAGTTTTTGCAACTATCATTACGTTATGATGAACTTGTAAATGGTCTACACCATTCAACTTAAAATGGAAAATTCATGATTCAGCTTTTCGTACCAGCGGGAAGGATTGTCTGCAACCTTGATTATAGGTTCTAGTTGGCCACGTGGCAAGTTGTTGACAATAAGCCCATCGTTCCGAACCCGAGGAGAAGCTAGCTTTTAAATCTGTGGGTATGATTTAAGACAACGGATTGGAAGGGAAACTGAAAATGGTTATGATATCACAGGAATTGAATTGTGCATAATGCAAAATGGAACCGATTTGATGAAGGGATAAGATAATGATACATCGAAGTATAAGGAAATATACCTGAGCAGACGGATGGATAGATACACAGATAGATATGACAGGTATACATACGCACACACATACACACACACACACACACACACACACACACACACATATATATATATGTTTACATATATGTATGAGGGAATAGGATTATTAATATATAGATGTATACATACGTTAATATATATGTACAGAATAGAACTAGTGTATAAATACATATATATATATTTATGTACCAAAGTACAATTAATAATTCAATATCCGATGTATGGTGTGTTAATTCCATAGACGGCTTTCAACATCAAGCGAAGTTGAAGTAGAGCTTCAAGTATGTGAAATAATGGATTTGCCACATGAACACGTTTATGTTTCTGCCTTTTGTGGCTTCTTCACACAGAAACATTGATTTTTCGTGTAGCTAATCCATTATTTCAATTATATATATATATATATATATATATATATATATATATATATATATATATATATATATATATATATATATTGGTATGGGGATTTTGATAGATAGACTCATTAATGTAACAGAACAAAATCAAGAGAATGATCAAAAGATGAATAAACCAGTGGCTATCGCCAAAATTGTTAGTAGCGGTTCACTATGATCTTAGAAATGATTTTTTTCTTTATTCTTCAAACAGGTTATCGAATTGAAGGGGTTTGCTTGATTGCAGGAGTTACTGGATTAATTAGACCTAATGCATACGGGACAACGAAACCAGAAATAATGCCTACAGAACCAGGATTCTCAGTTTGCGTAAATAAAAGCAGTATGAAAACAGACCGAAAACTTCAAGACAGAATTTAGGTGATGAAATCCTACTTAAAGAATGCCATATCCGAAGGAAAAAAGTCATTGTCAGTAGAAATGAGTGAAAACAGCGTACAAAAAGATTAAAAACCTAAACACGGGATCTAAC
Organism: Thysanoteuthis rhombus; assembly: GCA_963457665.1. Taxonomy (NCBI): domain Eukaryota; kingdom Metazoa; phylum Mollusca; class Cephalopoda; order Oegopsida; family Thysanoteuthidae; genus Thysanoteuthis; species Thysanoteuthis major. The sequence goes on along the minus strand of OY735232.1, from coordinate 23,743,733 downwards.
ACATGTAAGCTAGACCGGAGAAAATTACGTGAAGAAAGTTATATGACAGAAATAAAAAATGATTTCCAGGTATATAGTGAACTATTAACGCGATTCACAAACATTTCTTATGAATTGAACAACCACAGACTCTGATCCATAGACACATGTGAACACAAGATAATATAAACAGAATGAATTGAAGATGGTCAGGTCAGGTTAGTTACTCCATAGAAACCGTCACCTGACCGAAGTCTTTACGGAAGCATGCCGTGATGGGGGGTGATCAATTAAAATTTAGAAAAAAGGATGATCAATGAGTAAATTACTCCTCTCCCCTTTTTGTGCAGATTAAAATGTGTTATTTAAAAAGAATCCAGCGTAACTCAAGTGAAGACCAGATAAGCATAAAATCACATTGTAAAATTACCCCCTTCTAAAAATTTATTCAGGGGAAGAACTAAAAAAACATCGGGATATTTTTCTAGGCACAAAAAAGGAGTGAATGTTGGAGTTTTCGTCCTTCCAGCTCCATTTGTATGAAGAACATACATAGCCACCCAGCCTGCCAGACAAATATACCGATCAGCACAAAAACTGAAGAAACCTATGTTGACAGCTTTTATGACAGTTTTGGTTGACCGTTACCAATATTTACAGATCCAGCAAGATACAATGATCAGACTGGGTCGCATCGACCAATCGATTGGTGGATATATTAATATGAGCTGATTGGAACTGCTGTAAAATCGTTGGGATCCTATAAAGAGAAATAAAGAAAAAATAGATAAAATGATGTTATGTCGTGTGGGCGTAATTATGAACTTTTCTAGCTCAGCAATTCCTGGGGGAGAGCCAAATAAATTTATGGGTTATTGGAAAAAAAAGAAACGTGTCCTGACGAATCACTGTGACGATTAGGGATGGCGTAATATCCTCTATAGTCGGTCATCAAAGGCTTGTCGTTTGACTGGACCTCCACGTCTACTGCGATCGGGCTAAAGGCATCTCCACTTGGGTGCAGAAATTGTCAATCTTTCAAGTTACATGACGTTTATAATGATTGGATCTGTGGTGGGGATGCAGGGGTTCCTAGTGGTACTGCGTATACACACTTCTCCATAAATTTTGTATCTTCAAAGTCTACGAATCGAGAGCGAGTTCCATCATTGGATTGGATGTGTGTTGTGTCAGGGAAAACTCGAAAGTACCGCTTGATTGAGATCTCTACAGTCCTTTGGCATTTTTCGATTTGATAAATTTCAAAGACAAAACGAAGGCTAGTATTCGCATATCTTCATGACAAACCATGTTCCTAAGGATGATGAAAATTACAAATATTACTATTCGTTTTATATTTGCGTAATAAGAATAGGAGACTGAATACCGATAATTCACTCTCTGCAAATATGTGATGGAAAAGATGTTTTCTCCCAATGACATGATCAAAGATAACATCAAAATATTGCACACGTAATCACCCTCTCTCTCTCTCTCTCTCTCTATATATATATATATATATATATATATATATACATAATATATATATACATATCGATATATATATATATCAAAATAAGGAAATGTTCCTTTCATGTATCAGTTTGGCTTAACGTAACAGGACTAACAAACAGTGAAGAGTTTACTCCCATAGATTTGATAATTCTTGTGCTTGATGTAGATTTTATTCTTGTTTCAGTGAAATACAAATTCAACTCCAGATATCAACTTATACTGAATGAATCTTGTACTTAAATTTCATTAGAGAACGCTAAACGAAAGAGTGAAGGAAGACTACGATAGCCATGGTGTTTTGGCTTCCCTAGGACTTCATCATTTTTATCCCCGTCATGAAACTCCCTTTGTTAATGCAATAAAGACTCATAGAATATATTTACTAAATCACAAGTATCACCCTCTCATCGAAAACTCGCTTTACGCCACGTGTTCACCGACGAGAAAAAAGGCAGAAAGCGAAATTAGTGTCCACTGCTTGTTCTGCGACGAATTGTTATATGAGCTACGTGCACTCTTTTCTTCTCTATCGTTCACCCTCGTCTTCTGTGACTCCCAGAAAACAAATCTCGGATTAATCGGGTTAACATACAATCAACACCTTTTTTTTTAGTTTGGAAAGCTCAAATCCACCCTTATAAGTTAATGGTAATTGCTCCTTCGCTTTACGCTATTTCAGCTAACGGGAATTTTTTAAGGACCGTTCTACTTTCGATTAACAGTGCAAACCTGCACTAGTATAGCTATTTATGCGGGCTCCATTTCATTTTGGTGCTAGCAAATAGTATCTGCGAACTTTCCCCGCCTTTTCCACCCACTTCAGCAATGAAAGAGCCGAATGCTTGTGGGCCATTTGTTTTCTATTTAGACCGGATCAAATTCTGTTTATAAATATTTATGTGTCCCTCCTCGGCGCATTCGTCTAATTGGCTGACATATTGAATTCTTTTCTGCAAGAAATCTGTCTGGCTCGACTGGATTTCAGGCGCGATCATTCAACAGGAGGCTTCCATGATAATTCAGACATGCCACAGACAGTTTGTAGGCTGGTTCGAATCCCATAGGGATCTAATTCGATTATTGTTCGTACGGCTTTAGCCTACTTACTATCTGATTACCCCACGGGCGTCTTTTTCGCTAGTCCCCAGCACAATAAATAATCATAGTTATTACAACTCACCAAATTTTTATTTGCTAAATCAATGTAAATTAAAAATGGGTATATATATATATATATATATATATATATATATATATATATATATATATATATATATATATATATATATATATATATGGACATTTCGATAACTTTGCTGTTATAGAGATAAAAAATCAAGAGTTAGGGGTTAGGGATAGTCAGTCCGTCGGTGCCAATCAGAGCAAAGGTTATTTCATGTTGTGTGCTTTCAATTTTATTTCAAACAAAAAGACCCGTTGCATTGCAAACAGCCAGTGGGTGGTATGAATGCGTATAAAAGATTCCGAGACGGATCCCAATCGGAATTGAACCATCTTATAAGACAAGCAGAATCTTCATCTAATAATGACGACACTTCGTCTGATAAATCAGAACAGAAATTCTTTCAAGCAAAATATATATATATATATATATATATATATATATATATATATATATCAAATGCATTGATATATAAAAATCATGTCAATTCAAACAATATAGTCACGAATGTTTTTGTTAGAATATCCAGGAATCAAAATTTAAATTCATCTCACTTAATAAATAAACCATAGACATGAATTTTGTTTTTGATTAATTCTATCTTTTCTTGTTCATGTGCAAGCATACTCACGTGTTGATCCAGTATTTGTACGTATTATCCATTTGGAATCAAGTGCTCTTGGCTGTATCCCTGGTCATTAGCTAGATCAGACACCTTGAAATTCAAGCTACATTTTTCAATTCTCAACCCTTGAATGTAGCATTGTACTGTTTGAGTGTTATGCTGACGTTTAGAAGTGGCATACACGCGAAAATCGTTCAGATGGTAGTTGCGTGACAATCCCAAAGATTGAGTTGCCGTTCGATGATCAAAGTATCATTCATAGTCTTATTGTTGGACATGCACTTTCGGCAGCGCAAGGTCAACCTTCAAGAAAATCCCGCTAGAGCTAAAATGAAGGGTATGCAACTAACGCATCCTTCCGAGAGTCACTTATTGAGCTAAAACATAGAATATAACCCAAAGACTAGCCTTCGAACTGAAAATCCTTCAACAAGCGTAAGGGAGAATTATTCTCAACCTCACACGGAGAGAACACGAAACAGCAAAGTATATTTGAAGAAAGACAGTAGTCAGGAATACCATAGAATTTATTAGAAAACTTGAATGATAACGGGTTGGTCATGTTGCAAGAATGTCTGACAGCCGCTGGATATCACGACTCACAACGTGGATTCCAAGATATCACATGTGGAACCAGGACCAATAGAATGTAAGATGGCTAGACAAACAAGTTCAGAAAGCAGTGGCTCCGTGACGCCCACGATAAAGAGATGTGGCAAATCTTGGAGATTGTCTGAGTCCAACTACGGATGCTAAAAGGCTGATGCTAATGATGAATGTTAGACACTGGTGTTCCTGCTAGTATACAACTGATATTCGTTAGTGATTCACGTAAAATATATACCGTAAATTGCATGAATGCAAGGAAAAAAATTAATTAAAAGAACTCCAGATTTCGGACCCCAAATCATAAATGAAAACTGGCAAAATGAAATCTTCACTTTGGGCATTAAGATTTGAATGTATTTACGAGCCTATAACATGAAATGATCACAAATATCAGAAGCAATTCTGATTAAAGCTGGGCAGAAATAAACGAAATCTCCTATAAAATAGGCGCCGACATCCTTCAATGCGTATAAAATAATAACACAACAATTTATATATCAACAATCAAGTTTAAAATATAACTTCCATTAACAAATTAAATAGAACCACAAACCGAACAGATGTAACTAACACGATCCGTCATATATATATATATATATATATATATATATATATATATATATATATGAGGTAGATCTATATTTAGGCTACTTTAGCCAAATGCAAAATTTTCATATCTTTACAAATTAACAAAGGTATAGAATATATGCAAAGATAAAGTGTGCCCGCTCAGATGTTTTGGTATCCAGGAAGACAGATGTTAGAAGAGTTAATGACATACGAACATAAACTTGGAAAAAGAAGCAAGTATTCTAAAATAAACCCACACATGCACACACAGCGATCAGGCTATATATATGTATATATATATATATATATATATATATATATATATATATATATATATATATAAAAAATACTTCCTTTGGAGAAACTAATGTATAATCTCCAAAGATGTCACATCTGGTACCTTATTCATAAAGCAGACAATTGAGTTTGTGACGTGACAACAGGCAAACATCAATGCTGACTAATCAATGTCTCTATGTAGATTTGTCGATCATTTTTGGTGCAAACCCGTCGCTGTGTAACGAACAGAGAGGAATAGACTTGCATGCAATGCTTTGTGAGGCTTCGACAGGCTCTCAGATCAATAGTCCAATAAATTCTTACATTATCCTCCCAAAAGTTTGTTAATCGCTACACTAACGATACTGTAGGTTAGTGATGGGAAAATCTATTTTACTTGAAAAAACAAAACAAGTTTTATGGACTATATCTTTCCTTGTCAATTAACAAATAAACTATCCCGGCATAAATTTGTCAATAAACCATGTTTTTTCACCAGCTATACGTTTGGTTAACAGAGTTTATATTTCTAGATGAGACGCAGAAAAGGGGGAAAAAAACAAACCCTAATGTAAATTTAGTTCATAAACTTATGTAAAAAGTTTGGTTCATGAAGCTTAACGGAGAGAACCAATTGTGTTGTTCCAATTTACCGAGTGGTGATGGTATGATTGCCATCTTAGAAATCTTGACTACTTGATTACTGACTAATCACAGGAACCAGTGGAAAAACGTGAACTACTCAAAAACTACAGTAGTTCAGTCACCAAGCACACACACACACACACACACATATATATATATACATATATAAGTATGTGTAAGAGTATGTATGTATTATGACCATCTTATCAGATTTTCTGACTAAACACGTACACATACATATACGTTGCAGTTTGTTCTATTCTAGCTGTGATCTAGCTGTGAACGGAATAAGAGGTAGGATTTCGGCCTGCGGGTCTGAAGTGAAAGTTTCAATCCTGCCTTGCAGTACGGGATGGGATAATGGAAATTCTATAGCTACGCTAAAGAGATGTAATACATCGAAACAGCTGTCTGTGGATGACACTATATATATATATATATATATATATATATATATATATATATATATATATATATACATATATATATATATATATATTGAAAACAAAGTGAAATTACAAATATATAACTGTTTATTCATAATTGTGGTGATAATTTTGCAATGAACTGGCTTCATCGGATCAAGAACAATGAAAATGAAAGCACAGATCCGGGAAAATAGAGGACAGAAAAGAAATATTCTTATGTATATGGTGATGTTGGAAAAGTCAAGTTGGAATGGATCAAAGGTAAGGGAGGGAGGAATGGGAGAGGCAGTTGGGAACATGGCTGAATTTGGGACTATTTTCATGTTTACATGTGTATTTCTGCTTGAAACGTGTAAAGCTAGATCGGAATCTATGCCCGAGTGTATGTATCTGCTGGGTGTTAGGGACTAAGTAAGCTCCCATCCTACCACACACCATATATGTATTTACTTTCAAACTAGAAGGTATAGATTGTAAGCATTCTTTGTCCATCAATATAAGTATGAATGGCACTTTTGTCGGACAAGTACAAAGGTGACCTGTGGAATAGTGTAGTGGTTGTATATCAAAGATATGAATTCAATATCAATGCAATAGTAAACAAATCAACTGTTTAAAACTTCGTTAAACTTATAATTTCATTATTTATATGATCCCAAGAAGGCAAGTAAATTTGTTGGTGAAATTAGTATGTTTTTTTTTCAAAAGGAAAACATCATTTCATAATGTGTACCATCAGTGTTTCCTCTCTCCAGAATAGATTTAACCTAACATATACTGAGAGCTTTTGTTGGCCTTCACAACCGAAGTTTTTTTGGCGATCACGATAGCAACATATACCTGTAAGTTGATGGTATCGCTATGGGGACTCATCTTAGACAGATATTCACTAACCGTTGCATGTATTACCAGAGACATGTACATAGGTACACATTTCTAGTTGAAACTCAGAAATATATATAAGATTAGTGATCTATTGAAAAAAATTGAACTGATATTCACTAATCATTGTACGTCTCTTCTGAATATGCAGCGGTTTAAACCTCATTAAACCTACAATATCATTATATATATATTGATTATATTTTATCCATGTTAGTATCCTTGACATCAAATCTAAAAGCTGCCCTCGATAATAATTCGATCCTCCGGTTTACTTCTGAACGCATTATTAAAAACGGAATCCCTTTCCTCTGAGTCTCGGTTAAACTAACTTTAATACTTCCTGTCACCTCAATTATGATAAAGGATTTCTCTTTGAATATTAGGTAGTTTTTATCAGAAGTAATGGGCTCAGCTTACCTACTTTTGTACACATTATTTTATGCAGAATCCGATGCTATCAACCAAACAAGATTAAAAAAAGATTCCCTAATCATGTTGTTGATAGATAAATCAGCTTTAATTGATAATTATAAAACGAATAGTAATGCTAGAATAACACAATAAACCTATTTTGTTGCAACCAAATGGTCCAGAAGTATAAACGACAGCTGTGACTGTTCTCTCCCTCAAAAATGAATTAAACCTACTATTTACTGTAAGCTTTTGCTGGCCTTCACAGCTAAAGCTCTTTTCTGTGATCACAATAGCAACATTTATCTTTAGGTTGATGGTATCGTTATGAGGCCTCATCTTGGACTGATATTCGCTAACCATTGCATGTCACACCTAGGAAGTGTTCGTAGGTACACATCTCCAGGTGAACCTCAGAAATATGTATTAGATTAACGATGTATTGAAAAAGATTAAAAAAGATTTGGGCAACTGTTTGCTGGAATTTATGTAATTTGAATATTGCATATCGAAATAATTTTTGTTTATTGATATTTATTCATCCTCCAAATTAAGACAGTAAATATTAGATTCATCTACGAATGTTCGTGTCTTAAATTGGAAAAACAACTACATCTTTTTTCCAAGATGAGCGTACGGGCAGCCAAGCACACGTGAAGGATTTTTGGCATATACTTCTTTTCTATCTCTTAAGTTCCTGTTCAATTATCGACCTTGTCAATCTTCAAACGTTTTCCAAAGATAACAGTAATTACCAACTTCAATGTTAGCCCTAATTTACTATCATTCAGTATCCAAATTTATTCACATACTGTCACGTCAAATTTATCTCGAACAATACTTTCGAAGTGACTGTGTGTGTAACCTGATATATATGCATACGATAAAAAAGAGATAAATATTCATGAAAACATAAACTTGCACATTTATTTATCCATATAACTAGTTCTACATTAGCATGCATGCTTGCAATGTATATATATATATATATATATATATATATATATATATATATATATATATATATATATATATATGCGTGTGTGTGTGTGTGTGAGTGTGTGCTTGTGTATTATTCCGGTTCCAAATTTACCTCATTCATCTCGTACTAGAATAAGCTAACTTTAATCGACAGATATCTGTTTTTTTTCTGTTTGTTTATATCAAAGATGCTCCAATGCCAAATCCAAAAATAATGGTCATATACATATCACCTGTGTGGTGACATTGCCTTTTTTGTCCAGAAAAATGGAATTTTCTACTTGAAAGTAACAATTTTGCAAATAGAAATAGCTCCTACCGACCATACCAGGGGAGGAGCTTTTCCACTGAAACGAGGTTATTTCAAAATTCATTTTATAGAAATTTAAATACATCTATGAATCTTTTGACACTGATGTACTAGTATATATATGAAGAGAGAGAAAGAGAAAAGGGGAAGATAGATAAATAGATAATAAAATAAATTTATAAGAAAAAGAGTAGACATCTATCACTCGCTTCAGACGCTAACATGCATATATGAATATGAAAATGAAAATGAATACATATCCATATCCACTAAGTAAAATACTGTCCGTCTGTCTCCTTCTCTCTTCCATATATATGTCTCTCTATTTATCCCTCTCTTTCTTTTACACACACCCACACACACACCCACACTCACATATATATATATATATATATATATATATATATATATATATATATATATATTAGCTGAGCTAACCTTCGTAAATAACTGTACATATATCCCGTGTCTATCCATTCCCCCTTATTCTGACCCATGCCGAACCAAATGAACCTCAATGAATATTTATCAATCGATTGATTCATAGATAAATGAATTGATAGAGAGATAAATTGATTTGTACAGACTGTGATTCATATATATATATATATATGTATATATATATATATATATATATATATATATATATATATATATATATATATATATATATATATATATATATGTGTGTGTGTGTGTGTGTGTGTGTGTAAAAAGAAAGAGGGGGATAAATAGAGAGACAGATAGATAAATGGATACATAGACGTAGTTGTTGTTGTTGTTGTTGTTGTTGTTACTGTTCTTGTTCTTGTTCTTCTTCTTCTTCTTCTTCTTCTTCTTCTTCTTCTTCGTTAATTTACCATCATTCATCGGCCAGGGCCTTTTCTTTTTATTCCTTTCATTTGAATACACACATCACTCTCACTACAATTACCTCCAACATCGACATCAAAATCATCACAATGTGTAGCAGAATGAAACTGACGAGGGCTGTCACCGACTGAGTAATCCGTAAACGACCAACAGGCGGGGAAGCCGACATCGTCTGGTTGGTCGAGACTTGAAACTTCAAGTGTACGTAGGGCAGTGACAAAACTCAAAAAAAAAAAAAAGGAAAGAAAAAGGAAAAGATAAAAAAAAGAAAGCTAAAAGCATTAGTAGAGTCGAAACGATAAAATTATAGAAAATCCAAAGAAATACGGAGAAATAGTCAAGGGAAAAGACTAAAAAGCACTGAAGAGAAGGCAAAAGAAAGGAGAGCCAAACTTTGTGAGCCTAATTTTCAACGATGAATCATCCAGCACGAAGAACGCTGTCAACGAGCAACATACAACAGTACGCATGCACGTCTAGGGCGCCGGCCGACCCCGCCGGCATTTAGCAGAGTCCAGCGATGGCTTTGAATATTCATAAGTTCCTTGTTAATCAGTTGAAAGGAGAGTAATAATGGTGGTAATAGATTTTTTTTCCGTGGAATTGAAGTGGCAGTAATTGGTAAGAGCGGGTCTCCTAGTTAGTCCTGATGGTGGTGGTGGTAGACATGATTGTATTGCAAATGACGTCAACAATAGTGAGGAACGTACTGACTGTGGTGGTATCGTATCATTTAGAAGCATATGGACGTACTGAACGTTTCATTATTATTATTATTATCATTATTATCTTTTGCTACTATTTACTTCCATCTTGTTTTCATCGAAACTGAACTCAGACTGGGTTCTTTTCAGTACTGAGTGAATAAGTTAACCGCAAGTTACGAAGCAAAAACACTTTTATGAAGTCAAGTAGTTGCAAAACTCAATAATGATGATTTGAAATGTGCAATTTAATGAAATAAATGAAAAAATATATTGTTGGACTTTGAGTTTGGTAGATAAAATTTCTCGTCAACCAACATTCTCAATCTAGTTAGATATTACATCGAAACAACGCGAAAGGAAGTCCTGATGGATACAAAGTAACCAGGATCATAAAAAGTTCAGTAAAAGTTGGGTATAGCCTGCTGATCCGTGTGCGAGTGGTGTAACGGTTGATAGCGTGTACAATGGAAGCGGTGTGCAGAGTTCCAACTCAACCTCTACTTTGCATCATTGCTCTTGGGAAAGGCAGGGATCAATCTCCTCTCTCGCGAGTTATGGATGAAATAGCAGGACATACTGGATAATCTAGTGGGAAGCAAATGGTCTGGGAGAAAGGAAAACTGAATTCAAAACCAGGCGTTGGACACCCCAATGCAGTCTGATATTGTCTCCACTCACATTCCAGAAAATCCTGCGACTAGTGTCGATTTGTATCGACCTCTCCCTTCGTTGAGAGAGGAAACTTGGTGCTTTGACATCTGCCTATCTTCCATTCAAGCTTACCCTGGTCAGGGGTAGGAGAAGGACTGGAAGCAAGACTCTTCACAGCTGACAAATACCAACGTACTGTTAATCCATCAATGATTTTAATACAGCTCTGGTCGATACTGATCCTAGAGATATAAGAATATATCATTTTTATTCTTACTATTTGCATTTTTCGTACCAGTTGCATGGTGGGGTGAGTGATAGCAAGTCTTCTCTATTATCCAGTCCCCCTTTCTCAGCCCACACTTTCACAGTCCACAGCAGTGCTGTGGTGTACAGTTTGACACCAGTTGCCCAGTGGTTATCGCTGAAGGCTGAGTGACGGTAAGTCTCCTAAGGTCTTCAGTCCTCCTTTCATCTCATCTCTCCCTCTCTCTTGCTTCGTACCTCCACCTGTATTTTGCCTTCTCCTCTGTCAGGCCACTGCTGACAGCTGGGGGTCGTAGATCTCATATTTTTATCACTTTCCTCAGTATTCATACAGTCCCTATCTGTGCTGTGCGGTCTGCATTGTCTCAATCCTTCATTTTAGCTTTGGTTCCTCAAATCTCGTCTTAAGTGTCTTTGGCACGGTTCCGAGTGCACCTATCATTGCTGGTACTACCCCATCTTCCATATCCCACGCCTTCTTCAGTCCCCTTGCCAGGTCCGGGTATTTCCGTAGTTTTTCACTTTCTTTCCTCTTTACTCTTTAGCCACGTCTAATATTCGGCAGGTTTCCCTCTTCTTGTCCACGATTACTAGGTCCGGTTTTCTCCCTTGAATGGGGAGGTCATTTTGGATGTCAAAGTCCAGAAGTAATTCATGGTTTCCATTCTCCAGGGCTGTCTCCGGTTTGTGCCGGTACCACTTATCCGTATGATTAAATCCAGTTCGTTTACTCAGTTCCCAGTGTATCTCTGTTACCACTCTATTGTGTCTGTGTTTATACTCTTGGCTAGTAGACTGCTAATTACATTCGATCCAGTGTCCTCAGGTCTTCTGCCCTCCATCCATATCTCCTCCACCTATCACAGCAGCACTGTGGTACGTACCCCTCAATATTATTATTATTATTATTATTATTATTATTATTATTATTATTATTATTATTATTATTATTATCAGCAGCAATATCATACCAGTTAACTGGTGGTAACCGCTGGAGTTTGAGTGACAGCAAGTCTCTTCAAGTCTCCAGCCTTTCTCTCCTAGTGCTCATAGGTCACAGTAATACTGTGGTTTACAGTTTCACCCAGAGATCATTGCTGAAGGCTGAGTGACAATAAGTCTCCTCAGGGCTTCTTCTTCTTCTTCTTCTTCTTCTTCTTCTTCTTCTTCTTCTTCTTATTATTATTATTATTATTATTATTATTATTATTATTATTATTATTATTATTATTATTATTATTATTATTATTATTATTATTATAATATTCATCATCATCATCATCATGATCATCATCATCATCAGTCTCTTAACGTCCGTCGTTGAACATAGAACTTCCCCAGGATTCACCACAATTCTCTATCATGGGCGTCGCAGAGCCAGTATTACCTAAATCTGTTCAGTTCATCTCTCCATCTTGTGTTCTGTCAGCATCGGTTTGCATGCGATCTCTAGGAATCCATGTTGTAAGTCGTAATGTCCATCGGTTGTCTTTCATTTTTGCAATATGGCATGCCCATCGCCATTTTAGTTTTTTAACAGTTTCTATGATGTCAGGGACACCCGTTTTCTTCCTTATATACTGTGCTGTCTTGTGATCTCTCCATGTACGGTTGAGCATGATTCTCTCATACGCACGTTGCATACTTCTCAATTTGTAGGTCTGTCTCTTGGTTAGGTTCCATGTTTCAGATCCATAAGTGACTATCGAGAGAAGTCACTTTTGTCACTATTGGTTGTATATCATTCTTTTTTAGGATTATTGGGATCATCTGGTTTTTATCCTAGTTTCTACAAATGTATAGTGGTTATTCCTGGGAATAAGTGACAGCAGGTCTCATCAAATATCCAAATATCCATCAACTTTGCCTGTATCCTCGACCCTAACCTTCGTGTTCCAGAGCTCCCTGGATCCAGGCATGTTTCCATTCTGCCTTTTTCTGTTCTCTTTCTCTTGTTCTTTGTCACCTTGTGAGCTGGAGGCTCTGTTTGTGATGGTACTATAAATTATACGAAAGGAAAAAAAAGAATTAAAGTTAAGAAATAAAAGGATAGAAATGTATTATTTACTCCAGATCACGGATATATAGGGAGCAATTAAAATAGATGGAATACTTGTAGTTCATTATTTAAAAAGAGCACAGTCAATCAGACGAAGTCACCGGACAAGCGCTAACCTCAGACTTGTTCTCTTTCTACCTTGACACAGTCCAGTACGAACATGCAAGGAACACTCTCCATTTATTCATTGCCTACCGCCATAGACTGTTAGACAGCATGCTCTATGGTATAAAAAATGAAAGCAACAGACATAGCAACAAATAAAAAAATAAACTAACATAATTCTATTTATTGGGGGACACACATGTATGTATATGTCCTTGTATGTGGCATATAAGTATTTTTACTAGTATGTATCGTATTGTAGTAGAGTATTTTAAATTCCTGTTGGAGAACTATATATATATATATATATATATATATATATATATATATATATATATATGTTGTTGGAAATGCCCGTAAAAAGTGTGCATAATATTATAATGGATGTAGAATTGAAAGGAGGCGTGGAGACAGAAAATATCGTAGCGTCTCCATTCCTCCATGATTCTGAGCGGCTCATAACCTTTTTAATCAATAATACCCTGGTCTTAGCCACTGTAATGATTTTCCCCAACCACTGAATCATTAGACACTTATTTGTAAGGAGAGGGTAGCTTTGATCGTGAATCAGATCGAAAAGTCAAAAAGTATTTACTCTTTTTTAAAACTTTCTAATACAACCTCTTGCTTTTGTTGAGACCCTTTGCTTACTTAGCTGTTTAAAAATCATTTTTGTCATTCATACCAAGTGTAATTTGATGTGTATTTGAAAAAGAATATAGCAACTCTTCAAAACTTTGGCACCCTCCCCAGTATTCTTGCTGTTATTATTAATGCTGTTGATTGGATGGTTTAGTTTCTTGTTTGGATGTGCAGTTCTTCTAAAGTTTGCAAGACTCTCGGTGACTCTTCCAAGTTTGTCAATGATGATGGGTTTAACTTCTCAAACTTTCAATCTTTTAATTCTTTGTGATAATCAGCATTTTATCGTACGTCATTGGACACAGACCTTCCCCAAGATTCGCCAGATTTCTCTATTAGGGGGCTTTGGTACAAATATCATTTGCATATCTCTAGATCACCACACCATCTAATTTTCTGCCGGAAACATTCTTGAATATGATCAGTGGGGATCCACATTGTGAGTCGTAATGTCCAGTGGTTGACTGTCATTCTTGCAACATGACCTGCCCATTGCCTTTTGAGCTTTCTTATGGATTCTTTGATATATGTACTCTGTTGTCTTGTGATCTCTCCATGTGACGTCAAGCATGATCATCTGTGCATCTAGCCTGGTATTTTGTTTGAAAGCCAATCTTTCGGATAAGTTCGATTTTCCAGTTCCATCTGACTATCGAGGAAAAGCCGTATTCTCCAAGAACTGCATCTTCCATTAACTGACTAATTATCTGCTCTTTGCTCTCAATGATTAGATCTAGTCTTCTGGTCTGAATTGGTTTATCTGTTTTTTTTCTTTCAAACCTCATAGGATCTTACATTCCCATTCCGTATAGTAGCTTTTGGCGTGCGCATATAACTTTTGTCAAAACATTTAAATCCTACTGGCTTGTACAAATCCCCTTTGGATTACCTTTCTCACTTTGTCAAGCTTATTTATTTAAGCCTTCTGAGTTTTTGGTTGCATTTAGGGAGAATATGATGGGGCCTTTCAGATGTGTCACAGGCGATATTTACTATTTTGTTATTCCTTATCTTATTTCCAATTGCTTCTTATACACTTGTTCTGCTGCTGTTAAATTCCATTTATCTCTAGAGTGAAATAATAATAATAATAATAATAATAATAATAATAATAATAATAATAATAATAATAAAGACCAGACTTGGTAATTGTAGACAAGAAGAGGAAGACCTGCCAAATAGTAGACGTGGCTGTACCAGCAGAACATAGAGTAAAGAGGAAGGAGAGTGAAAAACGGGAAAAATACCAGGACCTTGAAAGAGAATTGAGGAAGATGTGGAATATGAAAGCCTGGGTAGTGCCGGTCATAGTGGGCGCACTGGGAACTGTCCCCAAAACACTGAGGGTGAAACTGGAAGAGATCAGGATTAAGGGAAGGATTGAGACTGTAAAGAGCGCAGCACTCCTGGGAACTGCACGGATACTGAGGAAAGTGCTAGAAATATAAAGACTGCAACGTTAACTGTCAACAGTGACCCAACAGAAGAAGGGAAATGAAAGCGAAAATGCAAATTGCAGCACCGACATGATAGACGAAAGAGAGAAGAGATGTTGGCTGAAGAGCTGAGGAGACTTGCAGTCACTCAGCCTTCAGCGATAACCACTGGGCAACCGGTGTGAAACTGTAAATCGCAGTATTACTGCAACCTATGAGTACTAGGAGAGAAAGGCTGGAGACTTGAGGAGACTTGCTGTCACTCAAACTGTAGCAGTTTCCACCAGGCAACTAGTGTGAGATTGCAAATAATAATGATAATAATAAAATTGTTCGCAAAAAACAGGGGAGAGCTTGAGACTCTGTTCAACGAAGTAAAGGAATATAGTGAGGACATAGGAATGGAGTTTGGAATAGAAAAATGTGCAATCATGGTAATGCACGAAGGAAGGCTTACAATGAGTGAAGGAATTGAACTCCCAGACAACAGCAAGATTAAGGAATTGACCGCACAAGACCGATACAAATACCTAGGCGTCCTTGAATGTGACACAATAAAACGGGAAGAGATGAAGGAAAAAATAATGAGAGAATACCTTAGAAGGATAATGAATGAACACCTGGGCTGTGTCAGTAGTTAGATATACAGGACCATTCCTAGGATGAACTAAGAAACTGATGACAATGCATAAAGCATTACACCCTAGAGATGATACAGATAGACTATTCGTTAAGAGAAAAGAAGGTGACAGGGAGCTCATCAGCATAGAAGACTGTGTCCAGAGAGCTAAAGTAGTCGTAGAAAGGTATGTGCAAACGAATAGTGAAGAAATCATAAAGAGTGCGAGAGATAGTGCAACAAACAATAAAGTAGAAAACAATGGAGCAGTACAGCAAACAAGAAAAGAAAGATGGGAAGAGAAAAAATTGTATGGCGAGTTTAAAAGGCAGATACAAGATGTAGTAGACGAGAAATCATGGACGTGGTTACGAAAAGGATACTTTAAGAGAGAAACAGAATCGCTCATCATGGCAGCCCAGAACAAAAGCATAAGGACAAACTACATAGAAACAAAAATCGACAGAACACAGACAAACAGCAAATGCCGCATGTGCGGTGAAAGAGATTAGACAGTAAACCACATAACTAGTGAATGTAGTCAACTCGCCCAGAAGGAGTATAAGCATAGACACGATAGAGTAGCAACGATGAT
>OY735232.1:23719859-23722359 GCA_963457665.1 Thysanoteuthis rhombus | reverse complement strand
CTATACGATACATTTTTACGGAGTCTCCTTGGTGTTAACCCCTCAGATGGTGTCACTCAGGAAGTTTAGGGATATTAATCAGTTAAAAATTTCATTTTATTCAAAATAGATATCAAACTTATGAGTATGACGATTTAAAGGGCTTTATGATTAAGTCAACACTCTATGCAAACTTTTTCATTTTTCAATGTAATTTTTCTCACAAATTTACACCCCTAATTAGGAACACTGAAAGTTCTGTTAGATTCTTGACGCAAATCATACGGAAGTAAGGATTGATTTATACTGAGCTAGCTCATTGAAGTGAATGGCTTATCGAAACTAGTGCAACTGATGTTCAATGCTTGATTCAGCAATGTCGAATCAGGGGCCAATCAACTGTTTCGTTTGATAATTCCCAATTAATGTCTTGATCCTAACCAACCCCAAGTTGTCAAACTATTTTCCAATAAGAAATCTCTTTCACGAAACCTCGCAAACCACTTTTTATAAACTTGATAAATTGCTGTACATTTTCCATAAAATACACGTTTACTATAAGTTGCTGAGTTGCATTTTCACATTTTTAAGATACAAACAACATCATATGAAAAAGATGCTGCTTATTTTATACTGGCTTCGGTGATAGGATCGGTGAGCAAAAATACACCGATTTTGAGAAACATAACAGCTATCACAATACAATCAGAAACGTTCATTCTGAATTGGGTTATTCTGAACAAAACGTTTCTCATTTCATCTAATGACAAACACAGAAAGGAAAGATGGTGGAGTATGAGGTTAGCAACTAAGTACCCCAGCAAACAATCAAACAGAAATACAAAACAAAAACAAACAAAAAATCTGTGCTATTGACACCTCAGCAAAGGGTTTGCAGTTCCAGTTTCTCAAGAAACTATTTTTTTCACAGAAATGAACTAAACAAGCTAGCGTTGTTTTCTTTTCGTTACGATCGTTCGAATTTTGTAGAGTGGTGCATAAGTCGGCCAAAAACTAATTATAGGTAATAGATATTAAAAACACAATTACTTCAAAGACAAAGGCAGATTTGGAAGTACCAATCTTCCTAGCGGGGGAAATTATTTCCCTGAATACCAGCCAAGATAAATCTTGGCTTTTCTATGTGCGTCAAAAACAAGCTTCTGGTCGGCTCAGGACGTAAACAATACCCGATGAGATTGAGGAGAGAAAGAAAATGTAGGATGATAAGAATGAGAAGAGCCAGAGGAACTGGAAGAGAGAGAGAGAGAGAGAGAGAGAGAGAGAGAGAGAGAGAGAGAGATAGAGAGAGAGAGAGAATTAAGTTTCCGCTGACATTTTTGGATATAGGATGAATTAGTAAGGAGTGAAATTGATTTGGACTATAATAAACATGAAATGATTGGTGTGTGTTTTCATATGATGAAACTGATTCGTAGTTCTGTCTTTGCAATATGGTAAGGAAACCTTAGAGATAGGTTAGGCAGTCTGTTATTGAGTGTTGATGGTTTTCTTCCACATTTGAGGAAAAAAAATTGCCCAAAACGCTTCACATATGAATGCCAGTTGGATGGTACTTCTGTCTATTTGCAATAAAATGGTATTTTTGTATGAAATTGGCTAAACTTATAAATGAGATACCTTAACTATTTTATGGTGACAATGCCCACTTGTATTTATTCATGATAAAAGTATTCATAAGGCATCTCCCCTTATATAGCCATAATCTATTTCTATAACTAAATCTATCTGCATACATAAGGCATCTCCCAATGAGACAGTCTGTATCCTTACTTCTCTTTCAAGACACACAATTGTATGTATGTATGTATGTATGTATGTATGTATGTATCTATCTATCTATCTATCTATCTATCTATCCATCTATATTTATACATTCATATACATATACATACATACATACACACACACACACACATATATATATATATATATATATATATATATATATATATATATTGAGGGAGAGAGAGATAGATAGATAGATAGATAGATATGGAATTACGAGATAGCAAAATGCAATTTTTATTAATTTTCATTAGTTTCTCATCAATTGTCTGCGTTAGATCAAACTTAGAAGTCTCAATTTGTAAGAATTTTTCAGAGGATTTTTTGTTACTTTTTATCATGACACAGCTTATTCTTATATGTGTGGAAGAAATAGAATGAACGAGAAATAAGAGGTTTGAACATGCATTGCTTGTTAGACTTGATAACTCTTTATCAGAAAGAGAGAGATAGAGAGAGAGAGATAGAGACAGAGACAGAGAGAGAGACAGAGAGAGAGAGCATTTTAAATCAAATTGTGCTAAAAGGCATAAAAATGTTCTTTAATAAGAAAAAACTAATTAAAAGGATTGATACACTCACATGCACCCACACACAAACACACACACGTGCATATATATGTTTATATTTGTGTGAGAGAATCAAATAAAAAAAAAATTGTTCTTTCAATAAAATATTTATTCTCAAAGATTTATTGATATGGAAGGCATAT